>CM029386.1:23008651-23043651 GCA_017165825.1 Hepsetus odoe
AGATACAAGCACAGCGTCTTGTGCAATACATGTGAACAGTGTTCATTATTTTCAGGTTGGCACAAGCCCTTCTTCTTTCAGCTGTTCCTGTTTAGGAGACGTCAGAGCGGATCATCTGTTAAAATTTCTTATGAAACTCGGCACTTTCCACATTCAAACCGACCCCCTGCATGTTCTCTCTCGCCACATCCATAAACCTCCTCTTTGGTCTTCCTCTTCTCCTCTTTCCTGGCAGCTCCATCTTCAACATCCTCCTCCCGATAGAATCCTCATCTCTCCTCTGGACATGTCCAAACCAACGCAACCTTGCTTCTCTGACTTTGTCTCCAGAACATCAATTCTCCGAACACCTTATCTTTAGGGGCAGCGGTGGCCTAGTGGTTAGGGCGTTGGCCACGTGATCGGAGGATGGACCTTATCTTTAGCCTTCTCCACTGCTTTCTTCACCCTGTGGTTTATCTCCTTGTACTCCTGTCTACTTTCTTCATCTCTCTGACTGTCCCACTTCTTCTACGCTTGCCTCTTCTTCTGTATAAACTCCTGGACTTTTGGGTTCCACCACTAGGTTTCCTTATCCTCCTTCTTCTTTCCAGATATCACACCAAGTACCTTTCTAGCTGTCTGCCTTATCACTTCTGCATCAACATTTCCCAGTGCCCGTGTTAACTCCTGCCTGAATGCCACCTTGCAGTCCTCATTCTTCAGCTTCCACCACTTGATCCTCGACTCTGCCCTCACTTTCCTCCTCTTCTTGACCTCCAAGGTCATCCTACACACCACCATCCTATGCTCTCCCCGTTACTACTTTGCATCTCCAATCTCCTTCAGACTGACCCTCCTGCAAAGGATATAATCCACCTGTGAGCATCTTCCTCCACTCTTACACGTCACCCTGTGCTCCTCCTTCTTCTTCAAATAAGTGTTAACTACAGCCATTTCCATCCTTTTTGCAAAATCTACAACCATCTGACCTTCAGCATTCCTTTCCTTGACACCATGCCTACCCATCATCTCCTCTGTTTCCTTCACCAACATGACCATTAAAATCTACTCCACTCTCTCCACTCTCTCTCCCCTGAGTACACTCTCTATCACTTCATCTAACTCACTCCAGATTTCCTCTTTCTCCATCTCACAACCAATTTGTGGGGCATAAGCACTAACACTCATCATTACACCTTCAACTTCCAGCTTTAATCTCGTCACCCTATCTTTTTCACCTATTACCCTTACTACCCTTCCATCTCGTCTCTCACACACAGAATATCAACCTTCCTTCTCTCCATCATATCAGCTCATTCTCTACCTTTACCAGTCATGCTGCCAACATTCAAAGTTCTTACTCTCATTTCCACTCTCTTCTTTACCACCTCTCCTCCTTCCTCTGGACACGCCTTCCTCTTCTTCTTCTTCTTCTTCTCCTTTGAACAACAATAACCCAAGTCCCACCAGCACCCTGTAGGCTAACTGTACTGGTGGTGGCCTCAACCGATCCGTATGGAAATCTGTTTTGCCTTCCTGACGTAGCCCTCCCCATTTATCTGGGACTGGCAGGAAGAAACACAATGATCTGTGCATCACTAATGGCTGGTTCATCCTTACAATCATATTTAAAATAAAATCTAATTAGAATCCATGTTATGTACTCTACAGATTTTATTTCCTTTATTTAAAAGTGCGCTTTTGCACATTCTCACCTCCTGCCTCCATGGTTTTTCCTTTTGTGCTGCAGCATCTCCATGTATCAATCTTGCCAATTTTCACCACTGTGCTAAACAGTCTCACAAAATAAATAGATTCATTAGGCTTAGTCTCGATTATATGTTTACTGCGTTAAATCAGAAGCATTACATTGCAGATGTTAGTTTGCACAACCAGATGCATTTGTCAAGACCGAGGAGAAGTTAAACATTCCTTCAAATAGAAAGCTGTTACCATTCTTAATCTGCCTGCTTTGCTATGATATTTAACGCAGTGTTTGTTTCCAGCCGACTGTTTCTGAAAAAACACGAGAAGTTACGTTTGCAATTAGCATCTGTGCAAACGGTGCATCTGTTTATAGTTTATTATTGCAGAGCTCAGCTGGTTCCTTTTGTTAGGCTTGGTCGAGTCTGGGAGGCAAGTTTTCAGATCTGAATTCTTGATGAACTCTATTGTCTCAGGAGGCAGCAGAAATAAAACTGAACTGAGATCAGTTCAATTTTAGATCTGCTGCCTCCTGAGACAATAGAGTTCATATGTAGGTAAACGCAGGGTCAGTGCTACACCTGACCAGTTTCAGAGGCAGAAACAGTGTGGGATCATTCTGACCAAGGACTGAAGATGAGTGCTAAAGACTCTTTCTTCAAAGTTCTTCAGGAGGCCTGGAGAAGCAAAAAATGAAGAAAATCTTTCTGTCTTTCTGTCCATTCGTCCGTCCGTCCGTACATCCGTACATCCCCCCATCCATCGATCTATCTATCTATCTATCTATCTATCTATCTATCTATCTATCTATCTATCTATCTATCTGTCTGTCTGTCTGTCTGTTTTTCTGTCCATTCGTCCGTCCGTCTGTACATCCACCCATCCATCCATCCATCCATCTATCTATCTATCTGTCTATCTATCTATCTATCTATCTATCTATCTATCTATTTATCTGTCTATCTATCTATCTGTCTGTTTGCCTGTCTGTCTGTATGTCCATCCAGCTGTCCGTAAATTTCTTCATTCATCCTTCTATATATCTATCTCTCTGTCTGTCTGTCTGTCTGTATGTCCGTCCATCCATCTATCTATCTATCTATCTATCTATCTATCTATCTATCTATCTATCTAACTATCTATCTATCTATCTATCTATCTATCTATCTATCTATCTATCTATCTATCTATCTATCTGTCTGTCTGTCTGTCTGTCTGTCTGTCTGTCTGTCCATTCGTCCATCTGTCTGTACTTCCCCCCATCCATCCATCGATCCATCTATCTATCTATCTATCTATCTATCTATCTATCTATCTATCTATCTATCTATCTATCTATCTATCTGTCTGTTTGCCTGTCTGCCTGTCTGTCCATATGTCCGTCCATCCGTCCGTACATTCCTCCATCCTTCTATCTATCTATCTATCTATCTATCTATCTATCTATCTATCTATCTATCTATCTATCTGTCTGTCTGTCTGTCTGTCTGTCTGTCTGTCGGCCCGTATGTCTGTCCATCCATCTATCTATCTATCTATCTATCTATCTATCTATCTATCTATCTATCTATCTATCTATCTATCTGTCTTTCTTTCTGTCTTTCTGTCCATTCGTCCGTCCGTCCGTACATCCCCCCATCCATCCACCCATCCATCGATCTATCTATCTATCTATCTATCTATCTATCTGTCTGTCTGTCTGTCTGCCTGCCTGCCTGCCTGCCTGCCTGCCTGCCTGCCTATCTGTCTGTCTGTCTGTCTGTCTGTCTGTCTGTCCATTCGTCCGTCCGTCTGTACATCCACCCATCCATCCATCCATCTATCTATCTATCTGTCTATCTATCTATCTATCTATCTATCTCTTTATCTGTCTATCTATCTATCTATCTGTCTGTTTGCCTGTCTGTCTGTATGTCCATCCAGCTGTCCGTAAATTCCTCCATTCATCCTTCTATCTATCTATCTGTCTGTCTGTCTGTCTGTCTGTATGTCCGTCCATCCATCTATCTATCTATCTATCTATCTATCTATCTATCTATCTATCTATCTGTCTGTCTGTCTGTCTGTCTGTCTGTCTGTCTGTCTGTCTGTCTGTCTGTCTGTCTGTCTGTCTGTCTGTCTGTCTGTCTGTCCGTCCGTCCGTCCGTCCGTCCGTCTGTCCATTTGTCCGTCCGTCTGTACATCCACCCATCCATCTATCTATCTATCTATCTATCTATCTATCTTTTATTGAATGATATGAATATTTCAATCCATCAGTATATGCCGATCTGGAACTGTGATTGGTCGTCTTGTCAAAAACAGTGCTTTGAGGCTCATTTGCACATTTCCACCCATGATGTCATTGTCGCAGTGTTTTAATGATTGCATTTTAGACTGAACAGGTGATTTAACGTGTAGCCTTTTCTAATGATGATCTTGATTTTCTAATGCAGAGTTTGCAGAATTCATTATTTTTTCTCTTTCAGTGTAAATGTCTCTACCTAAATATTGCTTTTTGTCTCTGTTCAAAGGCACTGAAGCAACAATTCAAGATGTAGAGCTTACCACCATGTGTTTGCTGCTCTGGACCGGTGTATGATGAAGCACCATGCATTCCACCTGCAGCCTGGATGATGGTGAGCCATTTTTTTCTTGAGTTAAGAATGCTTGACCATTAATTATGTGTAGGCTGGCACTTCCCTGCCTGTGCCAATAGTGTTGCTCATGCTGCTGCCGTTAAACACCCAATGCACACTTGCACAAAGTCATATATAGATGTTCCACACAAACATACACTTCGCTTCCTCTTCAGGATCTTATCTTTTCACCTTTTGACCCTTCCTTGCTGTAGGACATGATCTTCAGAGCAATCACTGGGCACTGAGCTCATACATAGCTAATGGAATTCAGTCAACATGTCTCAGTCCTGATGTTTAAATAGTAAAGCTGGACTGGTTCCCCACCTTTCACCCTGTGAGGACTGGGATAGGCTCCAGCAGCTCCACAATCCTGCTGAGATAGATGGACAATGGATAAATGGATGGGTAACAACTGTCAGTCAGAAGGTTGCCTTGATAATTATAGCAGCATGATGCCAATCCATCCATCAATCCATCTGTCAATTCATCTGTCAATCAATCCATCCATCCATCCCTCCATCCATCCATCCATCCATCCATCCAACACACAGTTCTTATAGCACAAGCAGGTGGAGGAAAATCTTAAATAGGTTTTGAATCAGTCACTGATTTTTTTTTTTTTTGGTGTGCATCTAGTTTACTTTTAGCCATTGCACAAATACGTTAACAACTGCCATTAATGAGAAGCTGAATTCATGCCCACAGCATGTAGATTTTTTTCGCACCATCAATAACACAGTGATACACCTGGCCATTCACTTGGTTCCCTAATTAAGAAAGCAGTTTTTCTGGGGTGACTGGGGTCCAAACAGAAAGTAGTTACCCTCTCAGCAGTTAAGCAGATGGAGGTTAACGACATCAACAGTTGCGCAAAACCCACCGCAACTAGTAGCTGGTAATTAAACTGAGAAACATGCACATCTTACAATATGTGTGGTTTCCTCCTTCAGTTGAAAGGCCACCAGAGTAAACAACTGGCCTGTCTGTAACTGTGATTCCTGGGCTGCGAAATATGGATAAAATCCCTCCGCTGTGATTCAATTACTGTCGTTTCACAGAACGCCTGGCAATTAGGAAAGCATGATTGAAATCAGTAAAGATCAGGCTCCAAAACATGAAATCAGCCAATGTATTGGCTTTATTTTGGGCAATAAGCCAAGTGTGCTCTTGCTGTATTTTAATGCTACATTTGATTGGTGCTGCTTAAGCAAAATGTCAAAGCATAATTATACACAGCTCATTGTGCTACATAGCCAGATGCCTCTTGCTTTTGATGTAGCACTTTTTTGGAATCGTGTTATTTAAATGTTCATTTAATCTTTTTAAACGGCAGTTTGACCCATTAGAAAGCAAACAGTGGTGTTTGGAAAAATCTGGATAAGAAAAACTGGAAAGTTGGAATGGACTGGTGACCAGCTGACAGCATGATTTCTGTGTAAGTAAGCATCCATCCAACCGTCCATCCATCCATCCATCCATCCATCCATCCATCCATTCTACATATATATATATTGGGAGAAGGAATGCAAATTAAATATTTTTAATATTATTAAACAGCATGGATGCTGTTATTGGGCAAAACACAAGTATCATATGTTGAAAACAGTAGAGTCTGCCATATTTAGGTTTGAGCCATATTTTAAAATTAAGTGTATAATTGGTCATTAGACATTGGACACTGGGCAATCTCTAATCTTTCATTAAATTATTAATTTAGGGCTATGTTTCTAGAACTTACAGCATTTGAAAGTTATATTGAAATTAAATATATTTACTAGAACAATATATTCAATGCAAGAATTAAATACTCTTTATTTGTAATGATATTTATTTGTTTTCAAACATGCAATCAGTTTGAAATGTCAAGTTTGAAACAGAATTCCTCGACTGTACATTAAAAAATACAAAATGGTCTGGCACAATGGAACCAATTCTGAAAAAATGAGCAGTGGCTCAAGACTTTTGCAAAAAATTACTAATTATATTTAATTGAATTGAATTTGAATTTGAATTTGAATTTGAATTTGAATTATTAAGAGACCCTTTCTTCAGTTAACCTAGAATGATGTTTGGGATGTAATCCGTTTTTATTACTTTCATTTTGTGGTTTGAGTTTCTGCTGTTTTACTAAACGTTTCCACCCAAGACTTTTCCTAACGAGAACTAAAAAAACCTCCAAGAAATCAGTTTAATAGGAGCTTTTGCAGTTTCTGGTTTAGATATGGTGTAGTGTTATAGTCTGGACAGAGTTCAACACTGTATTGCCAGGATGACCAAACCTAAGCCTTAACCAGTGTGATCATCCAGTTACTATAACCTTTTTTTGCCCACTGGTATGAATGAACTTACTGAATTACCTGCACAGCTGAAACCTCTTATCAGAATGGTATAAAGCTTGATTCTGCTTAATTGGTTTAGAATTTGCAACTTGCTATGTAGTGTGTAATCTCCACTAAAGCCCGAATTCAAACTTCCCAAGGTTTCCGAGAAGCTCTTCTTTTCATTACTTTCATTTTCTGATTATGCATGTGTGGTAACACCCTTAGTGTGCTCCAGTTGATGCCTTCGGTCTGATCCTGCACGGTCTTGGAGCACACTTTGAGTTGCGACGGGTGAACGGGTGCATGAGCGGCATTTCAGCTTAATTTGACCCGTTTCGATTTTTGCTAGCATGCCAGCAGTGTTGCAGCACAGCCATAACCCCAATTACTGCTTCTCATTTGGATGCTGCTCTGAGCTGCTCTATGCATACAGACTGTATGTGCTTGTTTTTATGTGAGTGGACTGTCCACTTATTTCCTCCTTGCTGACCCTTTCCACAGCCCAACGCTCTTTCAATTCCTCACAGCTATTCTGTTCCAGCGGGTTAATCAACAACAATGGCTGCTTGCTGGGATTTTCATTGTTACAGTGTTTAATCCTCTAGCTGTCTGCAAGATAAAGGATTTTCTCCCAGATCCTTTCTTAATTTGGCCAGATTATCTGCCCTGGCTAACACTCACCACCGGATACGGCAACACTGGCCATCGTGAACCGCGCTACATTTGGACTTTTCAACTTTTTTTTAGTGGTATCAAGAAAATCAAAGGATTGAATTAGATCTACCCAGGTTTGCTCCCACCACTGCACCCCAGACTACCTTAATAATGAGGTCAGCACCATGGCAGTTGATCAGAAAAGGTATCATTTGCATATGAAAATCTTAGACACCATCACAAAACATTTAAATGTAAAAGAATTAAACATTTTCAGAAATGGGCAACACAATCAATACGACAGTCCTTCATCCTGAACATAAGTGGGCCTCAAGGAAAGAAAAATGGTGCATGTAATATAATGAAAATGCCTTGATTTGAACACTGGAGGCAGTGTTTGCAATGCTGATGCTAAAACCAAGGTCGTTCACAGGGTTAAAGGGAACAGCCCTGGATAGTCCTGGGGGCAAGGTATTCTCCAGTTCCTCTGATGCACATGACCCTGGATTGTAAGAAGATTGCAGATATAACAAGAACGTTAACACCGCACACTGAAAGGAACTCGAGCTCAGGAGCTTCTCGTTGTGAGGCCAGCAGTGTGGCTCCAGTGCTCGTGTTATACACCAAACCACTCAGCGCTTGATTAAAGGCTCATGAGTTCTCAAACGCCTTCAGCACATCATCGTGAAGACTGATGATCATTAGCAAGCTCAAAAATCTGATTGGGGAAAACAGCAGACAGCATTTGCAGTGTTTGCCATATGTGTGCTTAAATGAATGCCTCAATAGGAAGAGACACCGTTATTTACAGGGTTGTCCCTTTTTCACGTCCGTCTTAAAAGGGTGATACTGCTGCATATGCAGAGTGGGTGGCATAAACAAACTCATTTTCATCTTCTCACAGCGGCAGGCGCCTGGGGCGGGTGATGTAAATATGGCAGCGCATGTATATGTGCTGAAAGCACTTTAGAGGGACAGAGCAAAAACCCTTATAATTACCATTTCACAGTGTGGCAATCTACCACCCCTGTCCTCTTCACTCTTCAGTTCCTCTGTCTAACAGCTCAGATTCATAGAATATATATATATATATGCAACAGTCCTGAAACTTTCTTCTTGTATTTTTTATTTACTCCTGAGGAATAGTTCTCCCACGCTTCCTTAAAGAACAAAGTCCCTGTACCTCAGTTTCAGAGGAATGAAGAACCAAAAGCATGAAGCAGTGAAGAAACAGGTGCAGATGCTTCCAGATGACCAATCTCAAAAGCTAGAGAGGACGGACGGACGGACGGACGGACGATTCATGACTATTACAATGTCTGCAGCGCTGGCATTTTATTCCAGCCTGTTCTTTCATTATTTTCTTTAATGAACCACATCTTCTAATGTTTGTTTCATTAAATGTTGTTAGCTGCTGTCATAAAACCTGGTGTAACATCAGCATTTCTAGCATTTCGGAAGACGTTGTTAGCTACAAGCAAAGGGAACCTTTTTGATGAGGAATCGTAGTGGAAATAGAAAGTTTGTCACCCTCAGGTTCATTCAGAGCCTTGAGGTATGAAAAACAAGCAATGTCAGTCAGGTCATCCAGGACGGATGACAGTGAAGCCAGTGACCTTTCCTTTTAAAAAGAGGAGTGGAAAAAAACATCAAAAGCAGCCGTGCAATCCCCCAGACGGCTCTCTCTCAACATGAGTCGATACATTTAAAAGCATCACCCACTGCACAGCACAGTTTCTGCCTTCACTCTGTGGTTTCCCCACCGCGGGTCTTAATATTGCAGGAATACTTTGCAAAGTAAAGCGTGCGTGTTTGCGTGCTTTGCATCAGATGTACATTTGCATATTGTGCATTTATAAATTATGAATTTCAAGCATTGCTAAATGGATGTGTTTAGCATGTCTAAAGATCCAACATTCGGAATGAACCATATGGGACTGCAGCGATGGATGTTTCGGATTTACCATCCCACGTTATATCCTCAAAGCCAGCATACTGCACACTGGTGAAATCTTCTCCTCCCCACCCAGATCCCAGACCATAGGGCAGCAGTGGCCGGGTGGTGAGGGAGTTGCCCCGGATCGGTTCGATTCCCTCACCAGTAGGTTGCCCTGAGGTAACTTGAGCAAGGTACCGTCCCCGTCACTGCTCCCTGGGTGCTTTCAATAGCTGCCCCCTGCTTCACGTGTGTGTATGGGTGAACCACGCAGTGGTTGAATGTCGTTGTGTTGTGCTGTGCTGCGTTTCACAATGACGAGGGTGGTCACTTTCACTTTCACCTTCATGTGCTGCTCTCCACTTACCAAAACTACACTGACTCCCACACAATATCAACTTTAATGATCTACAGACTCTAACGGACCTCATTTCTATTGAGCACAGACTGCACCATCCATCAGTGTTTAAAGCTGTTAGCTGTTGTTAAAGACATTAGACCTCTTTGTAATAATCCTTATCCGGCGTCAGTCAGAGGAGGATGGGTTCCTCCCAAGGTTTCTTCCTGCAGCTTTAGGGAGTGTCACCTCTGTAGCTCTCTAGGGGCTCGGACCTGGACTCTATAAAATGGGGTGTAGAAATAAATCTGAAATAAAAAAACAATACTCACATCCTCTTCAAACACACTGAGCTGCAGCAGAAATCGAAGAATAAATATAGAGAAGAACTGGAGGATGTGATCCAGGAGCTTCTAAAAGAGAAGCAGTTTGGGAAAGCGTTGCGAAGTCAATAAATGCAAATGGAAATGTCATGGGATATGTGGATGAACTTGACAATAACTGAGGGAATGAACAAAGGAAAAGGTTATTCTGAATAAAAAGAAAAAATCTATGCTGGAATATTTTTATTTATTTATTTTTTTTTTAATATCCTTGTTTTGTTCCTAGGCCTGGACCTCAAAACAAAAAAAAAAACAAAAAAACAAACAAAAAAAAAAAAACATATATATATAAAATATATATATATATATATAATTTTTTTTTGAGGATAGCTATTTAAATTTAAATCAATAAGTTCCATTCATAAAAATGAAATAATGCTAAAATAATGACCTTCTATTGACAGATCATCCTGGGTGCCCAGGCATGATGATGCATTGCTGCCCCCAGAAATGTTTTTGGCCCACCATTATTATGCTGCGCTAAGCCAAAAGCGTTCTGTCCTTTTGAATATTTATTGCACTCTCCTCTTTTAGAAATGTCTGAAATCTGGCCTCCTCGTCTCTGGGATGAGCTTGTGTTTAGTAAGCAGTGGGGTTACTGGCTAGGCCTCTGCAGGCTCTACTAACTGCAGAGTGTGTATCTGTGTCACGTGCCAGAGTCCCATGGAGCAGGGCAAGCAGAAGTAGCTAAATGTGGAGGACGGGGACTTGAGCAGAGGCCAGACTTGACAAACCAATGGGTCATCATCCGCAAACAATGAGCATATCACAGCAAGAGCCGCCATCTGTTTAGGGAAGAGGAGCGGAGCTCGGCCTGTCGCTGTATGTTTTCAGTGTGTACGGCTTAAGAGGGTGTTCATGTTGGAGACTAAATCTCAGTCCAAACTGGACAAATAGTGTGTATAATATAAAAAAAAAAGAACAGGGTCAGATACGATTGGTCCGGCAAGGCAAACTCGTGAAGCTGCTGTTGAGAAATCTAATTTATGATAGCTTTCATCCTAAGCAGGTGGCCTTTTATTCGTGATTTCTTAAAGGGAGAAACGGAAAAGATTCTGAGAATCGAGGCTTTTTCTTCTAAAGTGAATTATTGCACGCATTGAACTTAGGCACCTCTAAAATCCAATTATTCAGCTTTTTTTTTAAGCAAATGCCGCCTCCAGACTAAAACGTCAGGCCTCGTCATGCTTGATGGAATACTGCCTGCGAGAAAATCAGGTAATCAGATTGGAAACTTTCTACAAATAATTTCTGTGCGGAGAGGAAATTGCTAACTGTATAGTTATAGTTCAGCCCTATTTATCAAAACATGCAAACCTCAAATGATTCATGATACAATGAAGTAGAAATTCAATTAGTGACTAAATCAGTCCTCCCAGATCTGCTTTTTCGTTCGCCTCCATTTGCAGTATGATTATCGCAATGGCTCAGACATGCTCCCAATGGTAGGACAGCAGGTTTTAGCAGGTAAATGCACTTTCACACTGCTGTATTATTTTTTAAAGCCTGTGATGGGAAATGGAACTGTAAGAAATGACCTTGAAATGAAGATTGTTTGTCAAGCTTGATGTTAAAGGGTCGATATTCCCATTTTCAGTGAAATACTCATTCGATTTTATGCTGTTTTGACAGAACAGATCTCTAAACGAGATTCTAAATGAAGTTCCTTAAACCTTTCCTGACTGTAGTGTAAGTGTCCCTGTCACACTGCCATGTAGGGGTGGGCCTGGACAGCAGACCCAACGGGACATTGCCCAGAGCATCACTCTGCCTCTGCTGCCCCCAGTGTGCTTTTCTTCCCAGGGTAAGCGACACCCTCACCCAGCCGTTCCCATGATGTTGAAGAAACCTGATTCATCAAACCAGGGCGGCTCCATGGACCAGCTCTGATGCAGACGTGCCAATTAAAGGCACTAAGCAGAGGGCGGGGTGAATTTGAAACCCTTCTTCTCCCCCTAGCTTCTCTCCGGGATCACGCTACATGGGCTAGCTTCCCACATGTGCATCAATCTGCCAATGATGCCAGTTCACCGGATGAACCACTTTGGGTAGGCACTAACCAGCAGATACTTGGATCACCAACCTGCCGATTTGGTGGTGCCATCAAAATCCCACTCTTGCCCGGGTGGCTAGGATCCCTTTATCTTGCCCATTAATCCTGCTTCCAACACATCGAATATTAACTCGCTGCCTAATATTGAAAGGTAACCAGATATTAAATGTTATTTATTTCACCTGTGATTTTAAAGCTGTGGCTGATGAGTGTATATGACCTGCACATTAGAAGCTGCATCAAGGCCTGTTAATGAAGCTGATCTTACCATAATGAAGCGCTAAAACCGCATGCTCCTCCATCCCCTCATTGGAAAACGACCTTTAGTTCCATCCATGCTTTGATGATTAGATGATATGGTGTTCTGCTAGCTAATTACATCTTGTCCTCTACGAGCTAATCCAGAATCGAAGCAGCGAACCATCCTTCGCTTGCACATGTTCACTTCGCTCCAGTCCGCTGGACATTCGCAATCAGATTTTAAGCATAGCGCATAATAAACCAGCTATACAAAATGGGATATTTTATTTGTAATATATTTATGCTTGTACACCAGTAAAATAAAATGCATATCTATAATTCCATCGCAATCTCAGTGAACAGTTAGACAGCATTCCTCCGACAGATGCCACCTGTAAAAACTGCCGGGACGCAAACAGAACTCTGCATGATTTGGGGTAAATTAAACATTTGTCTTTACTGAATACTTAGAAACATAAAAAACATAACATTGTTGATCACTTTTTGAAGAAAAAAAAAAACAAAAAAACATTGGGAACAGAAACCATGTCTTCTCATACATCCAACATTCCTGTGTGCTTTCGGCTCGCCGGTGTTCTTATGCTTTTTTTTAATTCGTTTTTTTCTTCTTCTTTCTTTTCTTGTTTTGTGTGTGGTCTACAATAGTCACTTTCTTTATTTTTGCAGGAAAAGGGGAGAAGGATTCGCTCTGCAGTGTTGCTTAAACACAGCACATTTAAAAGTACATAGAACAAACATTTGGGCACTGAGTTTTTTCTTATGTACATTAGATCGTATGGGTTCTGTAAAGGCATCCTTTTCTTTAAATGTGTCTTTAGCTTCATAAATGATTGTTTATTCTCGACCATGCGGCTCAAGCTCGCAATGCCCCCTCCTACAGTCTCTGCCTGCACTTTGTAGGTTACTGTACTTTGTGTGCCATTGTCATGAGCAAAGATGATCCAAGAGATTGCTCCTATTTCAACTAAGACAAGGTTAAGGACACCCAGAACATGGGGAAAAAGAGAAGGCCAAGAGCTCTAAGAGTAGATCCATGACCCTTCAGACACGACTGATCTGATTTAGGCTTTTTGGAGCACTTTTTTTTCTTTTTGGATGGCGCCGTCGAAGGCTCCAGGTCGTCCAACAGTTCAGGGTTGAGTTTGTCCAGGGACTGATCGAGGTTGTTGGAAAGGGTTCCTAGAGGCCCATCATTGAGGCTTACTCCTTGCTTGCCGCGGGTGTCGTTCTTTGTCCGTTCCACTTCTCGCACCTTTGTCTTGGATATGTTCTCCTTCTCTTTCTGTGGGATGTTGGTGATCTGGCGGCTGTTGTAAGAGGAGGGATCAGGAATGGACTTACTGGAGATGATGGAGGATTTGTCACTATCTGAAAGGCAGCACCTTGGAATGCTCTCTCCTAAGGGGTCGTCAAGGGAATGGAATTTTCCGGAGCGGGTCTTGGTCTCCACGCATCCTTCCAGGTCGTTGCTTTTAAGCCGTTTCAGGTCCTTTCCCACCAGTGCGACTGGAAGGTGGCATTCGAGATCAGAGCTGGAGCCTTTGAATCGTTTGAACCAGTCCCACAGTGGCCGGGCTCGGCAATCGCAAATCCATTGGTTCCCATTGAGCCGTAGGTATTGGAGCGATAGCAAAGGGTCCATCGACTCCCCACTCAGCATAGTGAGGTTGTTGTAAAAGAGAAACAAGGTAGTGAGCTTGCCAAGGTCACTGAAGGCCCGTTGCTGCACATGAACAATACGGTTTTGATGCAGGAGCAGGCGGTCCAGGTTGACCAATCCGCGCAGCATGTGATCCGTCACCACCTTGATCTTGTTGTTGTGCAGGAACAGGTACGTGAGGTTGGCCAGATCCAGGAAAGTGTCATCGTGCAGAGCAAGGAGGTTATTGTCCTGTAAGTAGAGATACTGAAGTGAGAAGAGTCCACGGAACACCCCTACAGGGAGCGCCGACAGTCCACACCTGTGCAGATGCAAGGTGTGCAGCTTAGTCAGACCTTGGAATGCCGAGGGACTGATGATGCGAAGGTTGCTGTTGTCCCCGATATCCAGCTCCTCCAGTCTGTCCAGGCCAGAGAAGGCCCCAGCGTCAATGAAGCTGATGTTGTTGGAGTACATCCAGAGGACAGTGAGATTATGCACAGAGCTAAAGCTGGTGGAACGGACCTCCGTCAGTTTGTTGCTCTGAAGGAATATCCGCTGGCTGCGGACTGGGATTTCAGTGGGAATGGAGGGCAATCCCTGCTGCTGACAGGCCACAGTCGGCCTCGGCTCGCTGTAACACACGCATTTTGCTGGGCAGCTGCTCAACGCTGGCACCAGGTTCAGCCACAGCACCAGGCAGAACAGTCGACCGCCTGTGGAGATACGACAAAGAACAAGGGGGTCAGTTTGGAGGCTGAGACCATCACTACTTATCATTCCATGATCCCGCTGCACATTAAAGAGCTAATTATAGCTTCTTATTGAAGCGCCGTTATAAAGATTTTACTCATAATTGAATTAGTCGCTTGAATATCTGTTGAACAATTTCGCCAGGGTAGTCGGATGATAAGGGTGCTTGATTTCAAGAGCGCTTTATTATGAAAAGGAACAACATGAAACGAGTCAAAGGGGAGGATCATGAAGACGGAAAGTTTAATGCATTCATCTTGCGAAGTCACTCGGGTCATTGGTCTCATAAAGAAGATAACCGCCGTTTCAAATCCAACTTTTGATTGTTTCATCATAAGATTAGAAAGGAATAACGCTGCGATTCTGTAACAGCCTTCAAATACGTTTCAGTTATCTGCTTCGCAACACGGCTCCTCTAAAACGCTCGGCTGCGGTCGGCCTGTGAAGAAAGCACCACTGGCGGATATCTTCGCCTTGGGACCTATTCCCATCTATCAGCCAACGCAAGCATGAGAAGCCAGCCAATTGGGAGTGCTGATAAATTAAACATAGCAATGTGCCTTGCGCAAAATTAGCTGGCACTAATGGGGAAGGTGGAACTAATCACGCCTCGGCAGGGTTACAGGGATGACATTTTAGTCTGTCCTAAAGAAGATAAGTGCAGTGGTGGGTCTCCTCATGCCTTTGTGGTAGAACAGGGTTTTTTTTCCTTATTGAAGAGCTTTGAGAACGGATTTAATAGAATATATGACTCTGCTGCATATTTTGGAACTGTTTTGTTAACAAAGACCTGAAATATGTCCACTTGTAAAGGAAAGCATTGTTAGATAATAATCATCAATAAGAGGCAACCTACAGTATCACAATACTCTTACGGTCAGTGTGATTTCTGTATCATGCTGGGATATAATATATTTCTAACTGGAATTTTATGTTTCTAACGTAAAAAAAAAACATTAATCTGCCCAACTAAACAGCGGGTTTAGTTTTTAATCTGTAGAAATTATTTCTACCAGGAGTTTTTGGGGCAGCGGTGGCCTAGTGGTTAGGGAGTTGGCCCCAGGCTCAGAGGGTCATGGGCTCAAATCCTAGACCATAAGGCTGCCCTGAAGTACCCTCGAACAAGGTACCATCACTGTCACTGCTCCCTGGGTGCTTTCAATAGCTGCCCCCTGCTGCACGGTCTGTAGGGGTGAAAAGCACAGGTTGAATTTCGTTGCGTCTCACTGTTTCGCGATCACAAAAATAGTCACTTTCACTTTCACTCGTCAGCTGGGAAGCTAATATGCGGCCAGGACAGTGAGGAATGGATATTTGGAGACGTTTAAAAACATGATAGCATTGTCAAGAAGGAATTCCGTCATGTTTACACATTTCTGTACGATTTTATGACCCCGACTGGTTTGAAGTGAAGCTGTTCATTGTAAAGAGTTATGATGCGAGACTCCAACACAAAAGGTATTGAGGTCAAATAAAAATAAATAAATAAATAAATAAAAGGCTTTAAGCAGAGTATTCAGAACTACTTTAGGTATATTTAGTTCAGCTTTATCAGAAATGCTCATTAATAAAGGCCTAGAGGCCTAGTGGTTAGGGACTAGTGCCTGTCCTGATTAGGATAAGCGGCCCAGAAAGTGACTGACTGACTGACACTTTGTTCTGTCTTTGCACTGACAAATAGTCACTTTCACTTTCTCCATCCCTTGTTGCACTCATAGGGTGAACGCTGGTAAGACAATTACAGGTCATACACTCACATCTCAATCCACCTGACGTGTTTGGACTGACAGAGGAAACCCGAGCGTTCGGAGGAAGACTGAGCAGATGCAAGGGAGAACAAACACACAGAATGGAGTCGAGCGAGAATCAAACCCCAGGACCTTCTTGTTACGAGGTGACTCACTTCCAAACCACCGAGTATCAATACGCTAAATGCTAGATTCATGTCACCCATGCTGATCAGTGTTACACCAATGGTTTCACCCAATCCACTTACATGTTCTGCCTTTTATTTGTTATTTCTAGCACCTTTCATTCTGAAGCCCTGGCCATCCTAATCCTAATCCTAAAGCAGCCGCACCCTTGCGCAGCCTGTCCCTTCGTCCTGCAGCTTGTTAAACGGAGCTTGCTTGAGGCTTGACAGCACCCCTGCGCTACCCTTTCCCTCAAATACCTCCCTCTCTCTCTCTCCCTCCCTCTCCTTTTCCGTCATCCTCCTGTACCGGAAAGCTGTCAGACTTTTCCTCTTTCTGCTTCACAGCACATCTCTCTCACCCTCTCTCCGCCGATAAAAATATTCTATTGCCAGGCTGTTCCGCGTTAGGCTTCATGAATCCATCAGACCTCTTCTTTTTTTATCTTCTAGTCATTACCCGACAACCCACACGCTCGCAAAGCGTCGGCCGAGATCTGCTTTCAAAGCCGCCTTTTCTCTGCTTTAACCCGTCGCGCAAACCTGCATGTGCCTTCGCCTCGCCTTTCATCTATTTAGCGTCAAATAAAGTTGTATGAAATGTCATCCACTGTCCTCCAATTACAGGGTAGGGTCTGGTCCCCTGTATGGTCACATATCTACGCCATTTATCGTTAGTCACCCTTCAGTATTAAAGGCCATTTGCTTGTCATCCACCACACTCTTTCATAATTTTTCTCCCCCCGTTTCGGCTCCTTTCTCCATCAGTATGCTGTTCACTCTTCTCCTCCTCTGATCACAGTCAGGAACCCCATTTGCTACTCTTTCCTCCTTTTCCAGCCTTTAGGGGCGGCCCTATTTACTACACCGAAACAAAACTGGCTGACTGTATTGGTTACAGATGCGTACTTTATATTGAACAATGTATACAAATGTAAATTATACATTATTCATATTGTCTTTCACCTCATTGGCAGTTACTGCACTGGTGTATTTCATTCGTGTGTATATGCTGTACTCATTTGAGTCCGGTCAATACAAAGCAATGGTGTAACTGAATCCCTTGAGGACAAGCAGTTTTCTGTTTATCCAGTGCCATTTAGGGCTCCTTTGGAGCATTTTAGTGAAAAATAAAGTTCGTTGTTACTTGGAAACGTCATGCTGGATGCATTTAACCTCTGCAACTAATGCAGTTCCGCTCTTCCTATATGTATATATTTGGAAAATGTCTTTCTTTCTTTCATCTGTGGTAACTAAGTAGACATAGCCAAGTAAGCTTTCCTATTGGGCAGGCCTTCAGGAGCTGGATTGAAAGCCTAACATATCAGATTAACCACAATGAAATTGGACCTCTGCATTTAACCCATGCACTCAAACACCGTGCAGCAGTGGGCAGCTATTGAAAGTGCCCGGGGAAGCAGTGACAGGGACGGTACCTTGCTCAAGGGTACCTCAGGGCAACCTACTGGTGAGGGAATCGACCCACAATCTTCCGATACGGGGCAACTCCCTAACCACTAGGACACTGCTGCCCCAGCCAATCATAGATTGATCTGCAATGGGTGTATTTTTTAGAACGTTTAGAAGCAGAGGCATCACTGACTGTGAATATGAGGTTTTCAGAAAAACACTGATGGAAGCTCAATGCCAGGATGTAGGAGTCACTGTAAAGCTGCTGCATGAAGGAAAAAGTGTTCATCTGTTACAAACTTCAAACAAAACCTTTTTAAAAACGTCTGCAAAATATTCATTTTTGTTCAGAACATGCAAGAAAGAGGTACTAGGAATCACTACTGGTCCTCTACTGTCCTGTACAAGAATCCCATTTGGGTCCAACCAGAAACGAGCATGTTCATCATTTTTTTCCGGCCTTGGATTTTGACAGTCATGGTTCACCCCTGTTTGTGAATTTGCCTATTTTTTCTCACCGCCTTCCAGCTATTTCTCTAATTACCGAGGGCACAGCACATAACGCTGCCGTTGTTCAAAATCCGCAGCTTGCTAACTCTGCAAAAGAGTGAAACTGGATTCTCAAGTGACAAGACTATTAGGAGTGCAATCCTGAGCACCTCTTAGCATTGAGAGGACCTCTCTGAGTCATTACAGAATGCTGAACAGCGAGCACTCAGCTTTGCATGAAATGCATTGATTGTTGCTTTCTGTCTCTCTCTCTCTCTCTCTCTCTCTGTCTCTCTCTCTCTGACAAAGCACTCCAAAAAAGGCCTTCTCAACATCTAATTGAATTATGTGTATGGACAACAAAACAAGAAACAATGCAAAGCAAGCACTTAAGATAACTGCAAATGGAGACGACGCGTGACAGACAGAGGGAGGAAGCTTGTTGACTCTGAGCAGCCGAGTGTGGCGATCCTTGCCTTCGTGCTCATTTGCATATGTTCCTGCCGAATACGGGGCGAATTTAGCGACATTTGCGACTTTATCTCATTCCCATGAGCACAATGCGCTCTCCTCCATTTATTACAGCTGTCATTGTCCTGACACCCCCCAGGGCTTGTTGGGTGAGGGACAACGCACCCAGCGGGGCATTCTGCGTTATTGATCATGCTGTGAATGAGTAGTCTCAGAGGGACCCAGATAGCGATCACGGACATATTGTGAACCAAATTCAGAGAACTGAAAAATGACAGCTCATTAAACTTTCAACAAAGGGGGATTCTCTTTAAAATGTTCTCTAAAATGTAATTCAGTTATAATGTTAATGAATCAGCTCAGAGATACATGATGTACACAATGTCCTAGCACCTTCAACTAATATATAAATAATATTTGGGCAGCGGTGGCCTAGTGGTGAGGGAGTTGCCCCCGCAACGGAAGATTGTACCAGTAGGTTGCCCTGAGGTACCCTTGAGCAAGGTACCGTCCCCGTCACTGCTCCCCGGGTGCTTTCAATAGCTGGCCCCTGCTGCACGGTGTTTGAGTGCATGGGTTAAATGCAGAGGTCCAATTTTATTGTGGTTCACTGTGTGCTGCGCTTTGCTGTGACCTCGCAATGACAAGGATAGTCACTTTCACTTTCATATCACACCTACTTTCCTTGATGGGGATCAATACGGTGTCTGTCCATCCATCCATCCATCTATTCTTTCTGCCTATCCACCCATTTCATCTAGCCACTTTTTAATCACGTAAATGGAAAAGGAAAAATTTGCACAAAATAATGGGCTACTCCAAAGTGCTGGTGGATTTCTGAGAGCTAGAGCAATGAGTTGGACTACACTGGCACATTTCACATGACTGTATGTGTAAATTGAATTCATTCAAACTCATTTAATTACCCAGAGCCTCGTCCATCTGATGACGAACAAAAAAAAAAAGAGAAATATTTCTGCGGGCCTTTGACAACACTTAAAGGCAGGACTAAAATCCTAGCCCGGACTAGTGAAAAAGGATAAAGACAGAACATACAGGATGTGAGCACAGGGAAGTGAGAGGGAGGAAGGAATGGCTGGTTAACAGAGTGGGGGGAACAAATCTATGAAACATCACATTGGGTTGTTTTCGGTGAGAGAATAATATGCATGGGGTCAACATCTATTTCATGTTTCCATGTGATGAGTCAGGATCTTCATGATGCTTATTCTGTGCTTTCAATACATTTGCAGCATTTAGCAGACGCTCTTATCCACAGCGACTTCCAGGTCCTGATTACAGGGACAGTCCCCCTGGAGACACTCAGGGTTAAGGGTCTTGCTCAGGGACCCAGTGGTGGTAGTGCCAGAGGTGGGATTCAAACCTGGGACCTCTTGAGCCATAGGCAAGTATCCTACCACTGGACCACCACCCCAATACAAGAACTTCCTCTGCCATTGGCCCAGACATAGAATACCGGTGTTTAATTGCTTGTCCTGGTGGGATCTCCACTGCAAAACTAGTTCTTGGGCAAAACCCCTAATGTTATGTTCACCTTGTTCCACTAATGTTGCTTTTGGACATTCTGGACAACACTAAAATGGACATATATGTGGGATAGTGATAGGATATTCACCTAGGGACCAAGAGGTCACAGGTTCGAATCCCACCTCCATCACTACCACCATTGGGTTCTTGAGCAAAACCCTCAAGCTCAAGTTGCTGCAGGGGGGACTGTCCCTGTAGTTAGGAAATGAATGTCACTCTGGATAAGAATGTCTGCTAAATGCCATAAATATTAATGTAAATATATCCATTACCACCCGAAAAGGCATCATTGCAGGTGGAAGTTGCGTTCTGTTTCAACCAAAAGAGTTGGTAAGAAGTCAGAAGGATGGAAATGTTGAAGTGAAGTCAACAATCAGAAAGTTTGTCCTAGTTAGTGTCCTGTTTGAGCCCAAATTTTAAGTGAAAATGAATAATGCACTACACAGTACATTAACAAATGTCATTTTGAAACATTTATCATCTCACAAGCCTCTAAAAACCATACTGAGACTTAAACGCCATCTTGCTTGTAGTGATTCCCAACCTTACTGTATAATGAAGGCGGAGTCGCTGAAATAACCGGTGCAGCAGGAAGCAGATACTGATCCTACCAGCATTAGAACTGGAACAAGAGAAGATCAGGGCGTGCGTGTCCCTCATGCTACCAGCCAACCAGATGGCTCATGAATAACGGAGACGCACAGGTCGGCGGGAATCAAAACAACAAGGGAAAAGAAAGACATATGCAAATACTTATGCAAAAAAAAAAAGGTGGATCTTTTGGAAATGAACAACAAAATGCCAGGTTTCAATTCCCGACATCTATTTCTTCAGTTCCGTTTATTTTTTACACTTCTGACCTGCTAGCGAGCGTCATCTCAGGGTGGAAAATGTAAACTCTTCCACCTGTTTCTGCAGATGGTTGTAGCCTATAGCACAAATCTGTGGAATACAATCAAGTGAAAGTGAAAGCGAAAGGCAGCAAACGTATCTAAAATAATCCCCAAGCGTTCCTTTGCAGAGGGCGGATATTCAGGAGAGCACAATTGGATTTGTTCCCTCTGGGTGGGCAGGACGGCTCTCCCGCTCCCCCATCACGCTCAGCATGATGCTAATGTGATGTCTGTTAGCTAATGTAACAGAACTGCAGTCAGCATTCACCTCCTGAGGTGTTGGCGGCCCGGTGGTGTTGCAGCGGGAGCGGTGTCGGGGTTATGTCACACGACTGGAAGCCTTCACCCCACTGGTTTCATCATTTGATTTGGTGGAACTGGACATTACTTCAATACAGCAGGCCTGTGAGATGTAAATGAGTCTTATATGGGTTTATAACTCTAGTTTCAGCTGCTTCACTACTACTTGACTGGGCGATTCAAAATCACACGGGTTAATTATGTTCGAATATTCTTCCTGTCTAACAGAAGCATCTTTGCCTGTAACTGTTGGTTTTAATGAGTCGCGGCTTTGTCAGGAAGGAATCCGTCATTTTGAAATCATTTTCGTTCCAAACGAAAATATAAAAACTGCCAAATGAATTGACTCATTAACGTCAGTAATACACGATCAGATGGGCTGCTCGTTTCGACCAAATGTTCATGATGTTTAATGATACACCGAACGATATTACTTACAATCAGGGTGAAAAAAAAGGTTTTCAAACAGAAATGACTGCATTTCTGCAAGTGAAAGTGACTAATTGCCATTATAAAACATAGCGCAGCACACAGTGAACCGCAACGAGATGGATCCACTGCATTTAACCCACACACAGTAATCGGAGATCAGTGATGAGGACGGTACCTTGCTCAAGGGTACCTCAGGGCAACCTACTGGTCTAGGCATTGAACCCGTGACCAAAGTCCTAATCACGACGCTGTCCCTTTTATTTGTGCATGGCCATAAAGAAGACTCTACCCAGTCTGTAGTCTAGACTGCCATGGCACTCTCGTTTGGACTTGTTCTTAACTCCGCTTTGACGAACTGTTCTAAAACGATCTAGAACTCATAATTGGTGGTTTTTAGCCCCCCATTTTTAGTGGGCCTTTACATTGTGGAGATTCTTTCTTTCTGTCACACATCCCATTCACAAAAAGGATTTTTTTTTTCGCTTTTTAATCAAAAGCATCACTCCGAAGAACCCTTCGGTGTGTTTGTTTTGAAGGGTGCCGGATTAGAAGATAGATATTGCTGCTGCAAAGCTGTTTAGACCAGGTCTTCGCTCAGACACCCTCAAGGCATTCTCCCGTGAAACACTAAACATTGCAACATTTGGCTTATTGCTACTCCTAAACCAAAACAGATCCAGTATAAAGCTTTTTCTCCTTCAGAAATGCCTCTTTTGTCATTTTTTTTTCTTGTAGCAATGTAAAACTCTAGTTTTTCCTCATACAGATTTACTTTCACTCTATAATGTAGGTAATGATTAATGATCTTATCGTAAAACTGCTAGAAAATGTTATTTCTTGACTAAATCACCCGATTCCACCTTAAATTGAACACCAAACTAAATATCAGAAAGGCAAACGGGGAATATATCCGACTAGATCTACAACCATTATCAAACACTACCCTTCGCTGGAAGGTACCAGAGCTAAACTGCACAGAAGACCCCTGCGAGTTCCAGTAAAGACCTCATTTCAGCTAAACAAATGCTTTTTTTGAAACTCTGGCTCTGTGTGTGCAGGGAGAAAACGTTCTTCTCATCCCAGTTTTTGAAAACTCCTACTGTGTCAAGCAATTATACATCAACGGCAAGAGAACGCAACACTGCAAGTAGGAGCAGGTGATCCAAAATGATAGATTACAATAGATTTAGTCTCGAACTTCAGTGTTAATCCCATTTTAGCTTTTATGCAATCGTACCTAAAGCTGGAAATAATGGGGTGATTCATTCCGCTTAACAAACTCTGAATTCTGAACGAGAAAAGTTGCTCTGCTCCTAACTTTACCCCATAATTAATCTCATACATTTAATATTTTCAGCAATCTGGAAGATGTCCATTGGCCTGATGTCCTGTTCATCATGAAAGATCTACACAGAGTAAAAACAATACAGATATAAATGCTGAACTGCGTCCAGCACAGTGGAACAATGTCATTTTTTATTTTATTTTTTTCATACAGCCCAAAGTCATGCACTTCCGGTGGACTGCAGATGCTGTATTGTCCTCTAGGTGTGAGGGTGTGTCTCTGCCCAATGACCTGTCCTGGGTGGTCCTGTCTTTTAAGTGAAAGTGACTATTTGTCATCGTGAGACAGTACAGCACACAGTGACCCACAACGAAATGCAACCTCTGCTTTTAACCCACTCATCGTGCAGCAGGGGGCCACTATTTAAAAGAGCAGTGATGGGGACAGTACCTTGCTCTAGGGTACCTCAGGGCAACCTACTAGTCTGGGATTTGAGCCCACAAGCTTCTGATCCTGGGTCGTATTCCCTAAACACTAGGCCACTGCCGCTCAGCTATTTAAGCCTGAGGAGCAGTGATGGGCATGGTACCTTGCTCATAGGTACCTCTGAGCAACCTACTGCTGAACCCACAAACATCCAATCCTGCAGCCTCGTCCCTAATCTCTAGGCCACCACCGTATCACATTAATCCATAAGTAGAGGGAAAGACTCCAGTGGCCCCATGACTCTGGCAAGATGCTCCACTGCAATTGTTATATTATATTTCAATAATATTTCTCAAAAACAACACTAGGATGGGATCTCCTGAGGTCAACGTTCTAAAATTTGAACCATAGATTAATAACAGAAGCCATTTCCTGTAAAACATTCTACTGCTTTTCTAAAAGTGCAGATCTTTTTATGATCTCAGGGTCTTCTTCATAGAGGCTAGTACTTCAGAGTTATCTTTCCGTCTACTTTTAGTTCCTGAGTCTTTCTGCTTCATCACTCTCTCTCGTTCACTCGCTCACTGAGTAGGTGGCTCATAACAATAATTCCATGATCAGCCTCTACTCAGGCAGGTTAGCGCTGCATCTGTTTCTTCTAACTAAATGAGATTGTAGTGACAACCTTGTTGTGGAAGAAAGCTTAACATGTTCAACATGAAACCATGCACACCAACGCATCGGTGTCGACATGCACCGAAGTGGTAAGCTTAGCTCACTTAGTTCCCTGAGGCCATAATGTACACGCCTTCAAAATCTTGCGCAAGTCAGCAGAGTGGTGCATCAAGTCAATGCTGACTGGCTTTCCAGTAGCGCTGGAGTTGCGATGTCCATGCAACCCATATAAATCGAGCTCAGCAGTTCAAGGATGGGCAGCCGTAAGAGACGCGACGTTACGAAGAATTCATCAAAGATATTTCTTCAAAATATGACAGCAAGCTCCAGGAGAATGTTCCCTTGTTGTCAGTCTTTCAGAACATCTCAACCACTGCATTCGTGGATCTCCAGGGCCTTTGAGAGCTTCTTAAACCTGGATGTGGTCATGCTGGTAGTATTCTCTTCTTGTAGAGCCCAAGAGCTCTTCTCTGAAGAATCATCTCTCAGGTTTGAGCCAGTCTGCTCACTAGTGTGGTTTTCAAGGATGCAAAACGTTCGCCTGTGTGTCTCAAACAGGGATCCGATGCACGAATCGCTTGCCTTTCAGAAAGTCAGCATTTCGCCAGACCTTTTTGCCATAATAATGGTAATGTTTAAAAAATAATTTTGGCTTTTATGTATTCATGCAAGCTGCTCAATTATCTATAATCCATTCCCGGTCTTGCACAATTCCTCAGAGTAAAGCGAAAATGCTTCCATGTTTAGGTCCTGTTATTACTTCTGACTGTGTGCAAAAAGCTGTGGATAAAGACATTCAGATGATGGAGCCACGCATCGTTAGGTTCACTGCCAGCTCTTTGCAGTACATTCATTTAAGGTGGCTAAAGAGATAGACGTTATTGCTGCCACCTGTTATATGAACTGTATCTCCACAAAGCAGACAAATACCAGGGGCTTGGTTCAAGTATTTTAAATTGCTCTTGAAAGACTTTCTTGCTCCAACCAAAACTGTGCTGTTCCTTAATTTAGTTCTTCAGGATCTTCAGTGGGCTAATATTTTAAGAAGAACATGAGTGATGTTTAGGATATATGTCATAATTACGATATTTTGGTACATATATTGGGGGATTATTCAAGGGAAAAAACCCACACTGGACAAGTCTTAATGGTTCAAGCATTAATCTTTAGAACTGTGATCTTTATTAATACATAATCAGTCGGTCTGTTATGTGAAAATCTACTTTTTTTGTGGAGAATGAGGTCTGGACATTGTGAAAGTGGCTATTCTTCTCACACCTCTGGTTTTAACCCATACATACATGTGCAGCAGCGGGCATCTATTGAAAGCACCCAGGGAGCAGTGACAGGGACGGTACCTTGCTTAAGGGTACCTCAGGGCAACCTTCTGGTCCTGGGGCCTACTCCCTAAACACCAGGCCACCAATGCCCCTAATCTGGAGCTGCCCTTTGTCTAACCTGAGCTGTCCCTCTAATATATTAATTTCTAATCCTGTCCATCCTCATCACACCCAATGAAAATCTCAGCATCTTTAACAGCTGCGTCTCCTGTCTTTTCATAAGTGCCACCAGCAAGTGTCTCTAACCCATATAGCATAGCTGGTCTCACTACCATCCTATAAACCCTTCCTTTCACTCTCGCCATCTGTCACAGATCACTCCAGCCACTCTTCTCTCTTCTTTTGTCCCATTATTGTCCTATTATAATAGTCTTTGTCCATAATGGGGACGGAATAGGATGGGATCACTTACGGACAGTTTCCCAAATCAGATTAAGCCTAATATTGGATTAAATAGAATTCATTCCATTGCAGTTGCAATTTAATCCTAGACCAGGGTCGATTTGTGGTTTGGGTGAAAAAGGTGTGTATCATGGGTATCATGATTACTGTCATATAAACATGAGCTCTTATTTGTGAATTTAAAAAAAACAACCGCACAATTTCTGTTTGCATCGCTTCATCTACAGCACTGTGCAAAAGTTTTAGGCAGGTGTGAAAAAATGCTGTAAACTAAGAACGCTTTCAGAAATATAAATAATGATTGTTTATTTTCATCAATTTACAAAATGCAAAGTGAGCGAACAAAAGAAAAATCTGAATCAGATCAACATTTGGTGTTACTACCTTTTGCCTTCAGACCAGCATCAGTTCTTCTAGGTACACCTGCACAAAGTCAGGGATTCTGTAGGATTATAGTCGGTGTCTGATCAACCAGTTTTACCAAACAGGTACTGGTGATCATCAATGTCACACGGAGGTTGAAACAGAGTCATGTTTGGAACAACCGACCGGCCGAGTTCCTTCAAAAACTGTGTGCACGTGTACCTAGAAGAACTGATGCTGTTTTGAAGGCCAAGGGTGGTCACACCAAATATTGATTAGATTTAGATTCTCTTTTGTTCATTCACTGCATTGTGTTGATTCTTTTGTGTATAGCTGTTTTTCACCTTTATTATAGTTTGTCATCTCTGTCTGAGCTCTCAGTCAGTCAGTATATCTCGGATTTTTAAACCAGACACTTTCAAAGCCATTTTAGGCTTTCGTCATTCGGGGCAGCGGTGGTCTAGCGGTTAGGGAGTTGCCCCTGCATCAGAAGATTGTGGGTTCGATTCTCTCACAGGTAGGTTGTCCTGAGGTACCCTTGGGCAAGGTACTGTCCCCGTCACTGCTCCCCGGGCGCTTTCAAAGTAGCCTTTACACGTAACTATGGCTACAAATGTCATGTATTAATGCATCACTTTTACTGAACACAGCAATCCACTCCTGGCTATGGGTTACAAGTATTTCACTGCACTTCCCATCATGCAAAAGCACAGCAACATACAGCCTCTTGTGGCTTATTGCTCCAGATTATTACATGACAGATGAAACGAGACATAAAACCAACAAGCCCAGACAGAAGAGAAAACAGCATGATTCAAATAGCTCAGTGGATATTATCACTGTTAAGTTGTGACTTTTTTCCGCTTTGCCTTTTGTCTTTTGGCTCAGTGGTAAATATGACATTTTGAATGCTAAGAAAATCCAAACCGTTTCATTTTCAGCTGTGGTTGAGACCAAGGGAAGGGAGTTAAACGCGAATCTGGTCCAGCACAAAGACCAACTCAGAGTAATGGTTATCCGCTTGCCTTCTCAGCAGCTCTCTTTGGACCACCGGCATGGGATGGCAAACGTAGTCGGCCAAGATGAGTCGAGTCAAGCCAAATTCATTTCACGATGGACGTCGTCACGAAGCAGCGAACGCGCCAGAGATGATAGTGAGTCCCTCAATGTAAGAAAGAAACTTTGGGAGGATCCAAAGGAGGTTTCATTGTCCCCAAGTTGAAATTAGAAAAGCGAACTGATTTACCGAGAGACTGAGACACACAGTAATTAATAATGATAAGAGATGAAAGTCACCCATCATCAGTAGTCATGGTAACCAGTGGATTACATCTCAAGCTTGATTCAATATGAATAGGTCAGTTTTGAACCAAAAAAGCATGGACGAGTGTAAATTAGAGCTATGTTCCTGTGAATGTTCTCATTTTTATATTACATTCTATTCTTAACTTTGAAATATTTTTCAGCAACCTGCAGAAAAATACTTTCCAAGTATTATCTGTGATCATTCGTGAGGGGATAGCGATATCACTGATAAGGAAGCGCTTGAAAACGAAGCAGTGTTCCTTGAAGCTCTAGCGTGTGTTAGGATTCAAACTTCGGTGACAAAAGCACAAAGACTTCAAAAATGTCCCAGTACAAACACAAGTAAACCGAATGCATGATTGATGAAGCAAAAGATGAGCAACAAAAGTGCTTTGCTGATAAAACGATGTGTTAGAAATCTGAGGGAAGAGAGAAATAAATGAGATAAAGCTTTACTAATCTGGCTGAGGAAGCGAACTCTGCTTTAGCATTATTACTCAGCACATTACCAAGCATGAGAAATCATCCAATAAACACTAATTTTCGATTTTTCTTCTGGACTTACTTATACAAATTGTTGTGGCCTATAAAGCGTGATTGTGTTTGATCCTCATGCTGGTGGAAATGCAGAAAGGTGTAATTTATGGACCCATTTTGAAGAAGCTTTGGGGAGGAAAAAAAAAAAAAAAAAAAAGCAAAGGCTCATTTTGTTCTAACAAGTAGTGTTGTATCGGGAGAACACTAAAAATAAAATAAATTGAAGGAGCCCGCTTTAGTGCGCCCATTCATTTTCCAAACTACTGACTTTGTAATGAGTGAAAAATTTGATGCTTATGCAGAAAATTGTTCTAATAGGCTGGTCCAGACACTTCCACTTGTGTTTCTGTTTGATTTGGTGCTTTCTGCATTATTTAGTCTTTATGCTGCCTAAAAGGTCTCATCACAGGGAATAGGCTTTTTGTCCAGAGCTGGCGAGGTGGTGCAAAAACCAGACAAATCCGGGAAGAAAATAAGCAGGAGAGGCCGTGGCGAGGACCTGAATGTAGGGCAGGTTTTTCAGCATTTAGCAGGTCAGTGAACCAAGACTGAATGCAACTGCTACAATAATGGCCAACATACAAAGCTAAAAAAACGTGAATAAATAAAACAAACAAAGGACGAAAAAGTCCATATCGGCACGTTTTCTTTGACCTACATTTTGGTGTGCCTGATCATTTATTACAGGTTTATAGACAGGTCTAAAAGTCATTTATAATAGCAATTTACATTTCTGAGGACTTTACTCCAAACACCCCTTAATAATGATTGAATTATAATTATTAAGATTATTAAAAAGAAAGTATAAAATGTGTAAAAAAAAAACACGAGTGCAACCACTACCTGGAGGTGTTACTTTTAGCATGCTGTTACAATGAACCCCCCAAATTAAATAATGAGAGAGGTCCTTATGTCACCATGGAAACTCAAAGGAGGCTACTTCAAAGGTTCATCAAAAATACATTTTCATTTAATTGGCCTAACCCGAGTCGGTGGTCTAGTGTTATGATGCTCGTATGGATCAAGGGATTACAGGTTCAAATCCCACCTCCAGCACCATCGGGTTCCTGAGCAAGACCCTTAACCCCAAGTGTCTCCAGGGGGACTGTCCCTGTAATCAGGAACTGGAAGTGGCTCTGGATAAGAGCGTCTGATAAATGCTGTAAATGTAATCTTGGCTGGCAGCAGGATAAGAGATAAGGTTGTGGATTTGAATCCCAGATCAGCAGGTTGCCCTAAGGTACCCGTGAGAAAGGTACCATCCCCATCACTGCTCCCCGGGTGCTGGATATGGGTGGGGGAAAAGCATAGGTTGCATTTCATTGTGTGCTGTGCTGTATTTCACAATGACAAATAGTCACTTTCAGTTTTTGATCAAAAATAAAACTGCATGTGCAAACCTGCTGCACATCTTTCCTTTTCTCCCTCATTACTGTCCAACCTCTCATACAATTCACCAAACATCTTATCTTTGGCCTTCACCACTGCTTTCTTCACCCTGTGCTTCATCTGTTCGGTCATCTCTCTGACTGTCCCACTTCTTCTTCGCTTGCCTCTTCTTCTGTAGGCACTCCTGGACTTCTGGGTTCCACCACCAGGTTTCCTTATCCTCCTTCTTCCTTCCAGATGTCACACCAAGTGCCTTTCTAGCTGTCTGCCTCACAACTCCTGCAGCAGTTTCCCAGCAATCAGGTAAGTCTTCACTACCCCCCGTGCCCGTGTTAACTCCTGCCAGAATTCCAACCTTCTTCAGCTTCCACCACTTGATCCTTGTTCCTTTCCTCCTCTTCTTGACCTCCAAGGTCATTTTACAGACCATCATCCTATGCTGTTTAGCTCCACTCTCCCCTGTCACTACTTTGCAGTTCCCTGGGTACACTCTCGATCACTTCATCTAACTCACACCAGAATTATTCTTTTTCCACCATCTCACAAACAACTTGTGGGGCGTAAGCACTAACGACATTCATTATCACACCTTCAACTTCCAGCTTCCATCTCATCACTCTATCTGACACCCTCTTCACCTCCACAACACTCTTCACATACCCCTCCTTCAGGAAAACACCTCCCCCATTCCTCTTTCCATCCACGCCATGAGTTTATTTGAATACTTGGGTGAGCTGAATAATAATATAATATAATAAATGCTTTCAGAAATTTTATAGCCACCAATTTTATAGTAGAAAATATACTGCCAAACTGAATCCATCAGAGATGTAATGCACTACTGTGTTTTCCCTTTTCATAAATTATGCTTCAGATATTCTGCTTTTACCACAAAATAAACAATTCACTTCAATTCACTTTCAGTCTGAGTTCAGCCCGATGCTGGAAGCCTCCCAGCGCATGTACAGAGCTATTCTGTAGATGTCCACTGTAATGAGTTTCTGGATGTGCAAATAAACATGCTAATTCTCTTCAGCATGCTCGAGTGATTAGAGAGGCGGTGCGGAGCGACAGCCAAAGCGAGTTTGAATAGTTGTTATAGGTGTTTGCAAAAGTTTGAGTTCCTCTTTGTTAAATGATGTAAAAGTTCACATTCTCCAAAGAGAACACACATCTGCACATTTTAATACACAGCTTTGTTTATTTGCGATGAATTTAGCATATTAAATTATAAACGTGAGAGTGTCTTGTGCAATATATTTTCAATAAACTCTTTAATTTGACTGGAAGAATAAATGAATTAGGTAGTCTTGAAGGATTTTATTTTATATAGTCTAGAATGAGTATATTAGAGGGACAGCTCAGGTTAGACGTTCTGGATACAAAGTTAGAGAAGCAAGGCTGCGTTGGTTTGGACATGTCCAGAGGAGAGATGAGGATTATATCGGGAGGAGGATGTTGAAGATGCAGCTGCCAGGAAAGAGGAGAAGAGGAAGACCAAAGAGGAGGTTTATGGACGTGGCGGTGGTCTAGTGGTAGGGTACTTACCTACGGGCCTATAGCTCAAGGTCCCAGGTTCGAATCCCACCACTGGACCCTGAGCAAAACCCTTAACCCCAGCCCCAGAGGGACTGTGTGTAATTAGGACATGGAAGTCGCTCTGGATAAGAGCATCTGCTAAATGCCACAAATGTAAATGGACGTGGTGAGAGAGGACATGCAGGTGGTTGGTTTGAAGAAGGAAGATGCAGAGGACCGAAAGAAATGGAGACAGTTGATTCGTTGTAGCGACCCCTAAACGGGAGCAGCCGAAAGAAAAAGAAGTCTAGAAGTATTTTGTCAAATACTTGCCAAAATATTGCATAGTTCAGACAAAACCTTACGTTTGACAAAATACAAAACAAAAGTGAAAGTGACTATTTTTGTAATCTTGAAACATGGCACACAGTGAGACACAGCAAAATTCAACCTCTGCTTTTCACCCATACACGTCATGCAGCAGGGTGCAGTTATTTAAATTGCCTGGGGAGCAGTGATGGGGCCGGTACCTTGCTCAAGGCATGTTGAGTAGATTAAATGAAATAAACTGGAACAAATGTTTTAGTGCTCCATGGTTGCAAAGAGTCTAAAGATATGAGGTTCTAGATAAAGGTGGTCCACTCAATGTTCAGCATCAGCAGTAAACAAATCACCTGATCATCTGGAATCATCTGCACCTGTTTCTTCACTGCTTCGACTTAGACAACAGTTTCAACACAAGGCTTCATGGGATTGGTAGTGGTGGCTAACAACCATGCTTATGACAACAACTGAATCAGAGAGAAATGGATCAGTAATCCTGGAAGACATTCAGATCTCAGAGAGCCTCATTACCCTGAAGTTAAGGTGAATATTTACAAATGCAATAAAACATTCTTCTTATTATTCTTCTTTCGGCTGCTCCCATTTAGGGGTCACAGCTGCATTTAGGGGTCTTCCGTCTGCATCTTCCTCCTTCAAACCAACCCCCTGCATGTCCTCTCTCACCACATTCATAAACCTCCTCTTTGGTCTTCCTCTTCTCCTCTTTCCTGGCAGCTCCATCTTCAACGTCCTCCTTCCGATATAATCCTCGTCTCTCCTCTGGACGTGTCCAAACCAACGCAACCCTGCTTTTTTAACTTTCTCTCCAAAACATCCAACCTGAGCTTTCCATCTAATATACTCATTTCTAATCCTGTCCATCCTCATCACACCCAACAAACATCTCAGCATCTTCAACTCTGACACCTCCAGCTCCACCTCCAGTCTTTTGATCAGTGAAATAAACAGAGAGGGGAATATATATATATGCAGAGAGGGGAAATGATTTTACACTTACAGCTGCACCGTGTCTTTAGTTACCACGGTATGCTATTTGCTTGGGAGGTTCCAGCTAATTGTCAAGATCATCACCCAGAATCGCACTACAGGGGGCTTTTCTTTGGTGATGTTACGTGTTTGAATGTTATCCAGGCCAGTGCTCCACGTCTTCAGCTGGGCTGCAACGCTTACTTGCAAAAGCTACTCTGAGCGCCTTCAGACTTCTCCAAGCATATGATGCAATATTAACCAACATTCATTTGCACCTGAATGATGTATAAACAGCCTTTACACATCTTGGACTGGTTTTGACACGACAGCTTGTTAACCAGTGATTTGGTTACTTACATTAAGATGTGAGTAGCCCTTTTTCAAAGAGTGATAATGCAAATCTAGCAACATGCACTAATCCAGCTGTTTGTAATTACGCTGGTAGAGTAATTAGTGTGGGATCAGCTGGTTCCACATTACCGCAGACTTTTTCTGGTTTGAAACGTAGTGGCTTCTTTAATGGTGTGGTTTTATTGGGTTGATGCCAGTGTTTGAATTTTATGCAAATGGCTGCAAGTTTCATAGTAACGTCTTCATTACTCCAAAAAGAAGCTAAAAGCTGCTGTCATCTTTAAAGCGAAAGTGACTATTTTTTGTCATTGTGAAACCCAGCACAACACACAGTGAGACACGATGAAGTTCAGCCTCTGTTTTTCACCCATGCACAGCAAGGAGGCGCTATGTAAAGTGCCCGGGGAGCAGTGATGGGTCTGTACCGGTACTGGAATATTCATAATCCCTTAATTCTTCATTAATTCATTTTGAAAATATAACTTATTAAAATTATGCTAAATTTGACTCATAATTACCATCCATCCAGCCATCCATCCACCCTTTCTTTTTAATTAAAAAAATTAAAAACATTTTACTTCTTCCACTCATAAAAGTAATTTATCCATCTGTCCATCCATCCTTGCTCAAGAGTAACCTACTGGTCTTGTATTCGAACCCACAACCTGTCAATCCTGGGCCTAGTCCCTAACCACTAGGCTACAGCTTACGATAAGATGCATTTGAAGTACAAAAGTTGACCAGTTGTAATTGAAACACTGTATTTAGCACACTTTTTTCTTGTTGAGGCTTGGAGCAAACACACCATATTTCACAGATTAGGGTCCTTGGGCAATACTTAAATGATCCTAATTCTTCTGCAACACAAACTATAAACCTGGAGTCCTGGAAGCCCATTTGCGAGGCAAGAACAACAAAGTACTCTATTTCTTTTCACCATAGTGGTATTTCCTTCCTATAGAAACTCAAAAAACAGTATATAATGTACAGTAAACCACACCAATGCTAATAGCCAACTGAGAGCCATTATTCACCATACGTCAGTATAAACATCTGTCCTTAATAGAGCTACTGTATAACGCATCATCCAAACACTGCTCTGCTGGTGACCTCATATAGGAAGACTTTCCATTTACCTGGATAGTGATCTGAATACCTGCAAATACCTGCAAATTTCAGGCACATGGAAGAATTTGTATTTGTGGATTCTTGCCCCAGCGTGCAAAGCCTGCTCCAGGCTGAACTCTCCCTGTCTGTAGCCCACACCTGCATATCACATTTCGATGAACTCCAGCACAAAGTAGCTGAGTGGCACAGAGGAGCTGTCAGCTGTCAATATTTAACTCCTGTGATAAAGTGGCTGAGGAAGAGCCGGGGTGTAGATGCCACTCTCTGTGGTTACAGAGCTGGTTAACTGATACGCGCTCAAGTGTGTTCAAGCCAAAACAGAGCAGAGAGAAAGCGCTGGCATTATCACTCGCAGCTCCGTTATTAGAAGTTCACATTGGCTTGGGATTGCTTTTTCTTGTTGGAGGAAGTTGTTAGGGATATTTTCGGGACACAAAGAGATCTTGAGTGTTATGTTTAGCCTAAAAAAATGCACTGCAGAAAGACGGCTACCGAACATTCCCATTTCTGGGATTGCTGGAAGAATAGAACACTTGGTAAAGCTGTACTTGCTAAATAACAATAAAATAACCACGGCAACAACTCAAGGCGCACGTCCAGATGTGCAAGAGTTTTCAGTACAGAACGTATTTACTCAAGAAAAAGTAGAAAGAACAGGAAAGAGGAGAAGAGGAAGACCAAAGAGGAGGTTTATGGATGTGGTGAGAGAGGACATGCAGGTGGTCGGTTTGAAGGAGGAAGATGCAGAGGACCAGAAGAAATGGAAATGGGTGATCGCCTGTGGCGACCCCTAAACGGGAGCGGTCGGAAGGAGAAGAAGAAAAGCAAAAAGTACATACTCTGAAATGTTTCATCCATTAATCCATCC
>CM029386.1:23044151-23062401 GCA_017165825.1 Hepsetus odoe
ACTTGATACCGTCTTGCATAAAAATCAGTCACTGTCTCGTCCGGTCCCTGCTTGCAGCTCTCCAATTTTGAAGTGTTTGCAGTCTGCAGGAATGCATCCAATAGCGCCTTGCACAGAAGATCTAGTGCATGGAGATAGCAACTGTTCTCTTTGTGATCCCACCTGGGCTGTACGCTCCTTTCATTCATATATTCCTTTGGAAATCCGTCCTCCACTTTCATCCACCCTGCTGGTCCCAGATGTAGGATCAGAAGGTGGCGTAGTTCAGTGATGGTTGGCCTGAACTCTCTGCAGAAAGTCATCAGTTGATCGACGTACCGGTCTCCACCTATATCCATAGGCTTCCCTTGGCCTAGTAGGACCGCCTTCATTTCCTCAGAGGACCATGGTTTATACACCAGCATCGACCCGACCTGCCCTGCCACCTCGATCATTGGCATGGTGAAAGTGTTCTCTGCGGGTGGTGGAGGAGGAGGAGGAAATTCCTCTCGCTGTGATGGCACCTGGATCACCTCTGCCTGCTGCAATGGCTGAGATCTTTTCCATGGTCGTTCCGTAGGAGAAGCGCTAAGGTTCACAGTCGAAGCAGTCCCTCTGACTTGTGTTGCTTCTTGTCGTCTGGGAGGAGGGGGATCCAGGTCTGTCTCGGTCAGGAACGGGAACTGGCCTACTGGTGGGTCAGAATGCTCTGAAGAAAGAAGAGGGTTAGTACCAGCAGATGACATATTACATGGTATGGGTGCGGCATAAGCCACAGGCCTGCGTATTTTCTTCCTATCCCTGTTCTCTGCTTCTGTCAACCAGGCTTTTTAACAATTTTTCTTCTAATTCCTGTCTTTGCAGTTTTTTGCGTTCTATTCTTTTGCCCTTCCAATTTTCTTGCCATTCAGCTTTTAGTTTCTCCTGTAATTCTTTTATGATTTTAGTATTAAAGGTCCCCTCTGCTGGAAATCCATATTTTACAACCCATCTGCTCTCCATCCATCCATCCATTTTCTGCCGCTTGTCCCAAACGGGGTCGCGGGGGAGTGCTGGTGTCCAACCCAGCGCACACAGGGCGAGGACGGGGGACGCACCCTGGACAGGTCGCCAGCCCATCGCAGACCCATCTGCTCAATATCATTAAATCAGTTGCTTCCTCCCCATATCTCTGTCTCATAACAAGCATTCTTTCACAATTCTCATTTACCCTTTTTCCCAGATCCTTTGATTGTGAGGTCCCCATAGTCAAACGCAGTCCCGTTCCTGTCCCAGACAGGTGTAGCACTACAACATCTACTGTCGATTGTCACCGACAGGGAAGGTAAAGTTTTATCACTCACAACCTTACCTTGAAAGAGTTGGACCAATCCCCAATTTCACTTCACTTCCCCGTTTTAGGTTTAGGTCCCCACCTAAGGTTCCTCCTTAGGTCACCTAAGGTTCCTCCTTAGGTCACCTAAGGTTCCTCCTTAGGTCCACTGCGTACTGCCCCTATGGTACCCCATAGCCGGATAATTTCTAATTCTCAATCACCCCAAATTCTTGGATTAAGATACTTGTTAAATCAACCAGAGGAAAAGGGCAGAAGGCAACAACAGAAAATTAAGGGAAAGAAGCAGGTGCTCACTGACCGTTCCACTATTCTAGTTCGTAGAGTGCATCGGCGGAGGCCCCAGCGACTCCACGCCAAGCCCCTCTTCTCTGCAATTGGAGGTTAGAGGTCGGGTATGTTTGGACCCCGAGATGATCAGTCCTTGGCCGTCGGTGTCTGTCCTGGACCGACCGCTCGCAGACTCCTGGCTGGCTCGCCAACTGTTGTGGAAAAATTTACCCAAGGAACAAGTCAGAGGCACTTTTAGTCTAACAGAGAGTTTAATAATCACTGCAGTGAGGATTCCTCTCGCACTCTACCGAGAATACAAGAGGAAGCCCCGAATACACAAAAACAGAGGCTCTTATACACATTTTTGGGCTGCAGGCCCACCTCCCCTCGACCTTCAAGTCTCAGTAAGCCTTAAAGTTGCTTTGTTTAAGTCCCTTCTTAACTCTTTTCCCCTATCTATTTACGTCTTTTGCATACGCAAGAGAAAAATTTCATCCTATTTATCTCTCTGCCTTATATCGAAAACAACAACACGTCACAGAACGTGATATGCTGAAGAAAGGTTAGAACAAATTTTGCCTCCACCGAAACGATACAGTGCGATGGCATGTACAGCAGCACCAGCGACATTAGCGACAATGGTGCACTATGGTGATTGGTGCGGGTAAGCGAAACTAAAAAAGTAAGTCTTCAGAGGGTCCAAGTTAGGTTTTTTAAGCTGTGGTCTAACCACTGCTGTTTTAAACTGATTGGGGACTACACCTGAGGTCAAGGATGCATTCATGATATCAAGTATAGGTGTTGATAGTACTCCTAAGGACTCCTGAGGCATCAATGAGATTAAAATCACTAAAATATTGTGAGCACTGCTCTGGTAGTGGATTAATTTGAGGGCTAATAGGGCACATTTGGAGCCTAATGTTCTTAATTTTATCATTAAAAAACTTAAGAAACCGTTAGTAATATCGTTAGTAATATTACTGAGCAAGAGTCTGAAATAAATAGCGGAGGTTATACATGTTGTTTTCAATAAGTTTTGAATAGCACTCAGTGTGAGCACTATATAGAGCTTTCTTATATTGTTTTAATTTAGCGAACCATAGAGCCTGAGAGGCTTGGAGACCTGTTCTCTTCCATCTGGCTTCTAGCTTATGGCACTCCCGCTTAGCAGCCCGTGTGTGATCATTGAACCAGGGAGAGTGCCTGATAGTTCTAACCTTCTTTGTCTTAATTGGGGCGACCTGATCAAGGATCTGCCCAACTACTGTATTGTACATGTCGGTGATGTAATTAACAGTTTTGTTACCACTGAAGTATATCTCCGTTATGGCCTCCATAAACTGGATACATTAAGCCCTGTTTAAGTGTTGTGTTGTACTAGTCCTTTCACTGAGGTACGGTGGAGACATATTAATCTCAAACGTGATTGAAGAATGGTCGGAACAAAATTTATTTATGAGTGGACCAGTACAGTATCAATGTCAAGTCCATACGAGATAATTAGAGCTAGCGTGTGTCCTTGCACATGAGTAGGTCCTGATACTATAGTGGAAATCCCTTTACTTTTGTCCCTGTCTCACAGTGCCTCACATTACTGGGGTCACAGAGTTTGTTGGCCTAAATCTGACCCCAGAAGATAGCAAGTGGCTGAACCTGCACTTAGTTGCATTCTTACTTGCTTGCATCATCTCATGACCCCCCAGAAAACATCCAGCAGGAAAGAGTTACAGCTCTACTTAGGCAGATGCACTCTTAAGTGGGGGCCTGGATGGGTGGGATGCCTTGAAATATAGGTGGTAGGTAAGGCAGGAATGTAAACAGTGAGAAGGCCTAAGCCTAATGGTGGGAAAGGGGCAAAGGTGGGGGAACTGAGGTTTCAATCATGACAGCATTGAATATTATTGGTGGAAAACTATTAATGAGATGGATTTATGCAAATTTTAGAGGGGTTTGAAATGTATTTAAAGTCCAAAGATGGGATGAGCATTTGGAGCAGCCACGCCTGCTGAAACTCTTCAGTAAATTGGTTGTGCTGCATCTCTCTGGCCTCTCTTGATTTTTGACTTCGTTTGGTTTCTGACTTAGAAAAATTTTAGACTTAGGCTCACACTTCAATTTTCCACGACATAATTTGACGTTGTCGGCAGGATTAAAAAGAGGCCGCAAGGGCTCCTGGTTCGGCGCTGCTCCTTGGGGCCACTGCTGATCTGGCACAGAACATTAAAGATTTCAGATTTTGCTGCCTTTTAGTTTAGGTTCTGTGTTACAGACCAGCAGAGGGGGGCTTGGGCCACTAGGAGACCTGTGCACCTCTCCAATAAAGAACTGTACTTAATGTTTACAAAAGAATGATAAATGAGTATTCATAGAAATTTGAACTGTGGAGTGAGAGAGTGAAATCCACTCTAAAATTAACTTTTTGCTGAAGTCAAAGAGGTGGAGCTGTGGCCCAACTGTAAAATAGTGGAATCTGAGTGTGCACGCCACTGTTGGCTTGACCCTGTTGGGGCAGTCAGCTTTAAAGCCTGTAATATATTACGGGTCACGTGAAGTGCTTGTAAAAGCCTGAGAGATCTCGGACAGGTAATGTTCGACCCATGGCCAGTAGCGTCTGGTGAATATGCAGACTCTGAGTAAAGTGGGTTGACAAATCTGACTTTCTTCTGAAATTCCCGTGGGGGCATGACGGCGGGTCTGGTATGCCGCTAGGATATATGGCAGTCGTTTCAAGAACAAGGAGTTGAAAGATCGTATTCCTACGCGAAGTTGATGTGTGTCTCTGTCTGAAGATCAACCTGTGGCAGTCGCATTGTGGGGTCAGCGGTATACGTCCCTCACAGTAGGCCGGACGGCAAGGTTTACGTCCAAACTTGTGGTTTGCGTTGTACACTTTTATGGAATATTGAGGGATTAATTGTTGTCTGTAGAAGATTGTTCATAGAGAACTGAAAGAAGTAAGATTTGTGTGTACACGTGTGTTGCAGCTGCCAAAAAAGTATGAATGAAGGAGTGTGAGAGAGAGTGATCACTTTGAGAAGAAGCTACTGTGTGTGTGTGTGTGTGTAACTGCAGTTCTGGTGAGTGTGTGTGGTTGTCAGTAAGAGAGGCGTTAAGGGGAGTGTGTGAAGAAGTGTATCTGTGTGTGTGTGTGTGCGCATATGGGTGATGTGTGAATTTCCAGTAGAAGGCACATATGATGTAACACTTTGTGAGGCCCTGGAAATTCTCATTCTGAACCACAAACCAAAGGACAAATCCAGTAAACGACAAGCAAAGCGACAGGATGAATTAGAAATCCTAAAATTGTTTAAGGAGAGAGGAGAAGAGAACCTTCGAAAAGTTATTAATGGAAGACAGGAGATTAAAGAGAGAAAAGAAGAAACAGAGAAGAAGTTGAAGATGTATGATACCCCTCCACCTTATGTAGGACAGTATCCTGTCATTGAAGGGAAGTTTGATATTTCTGGACAAGTGACTGTGACAGATGAACAAGAAGCAGCCTTGGAGGATGAGAAGAGAATCTCAGGGGATGCTGAGAGAACATCCAAAAACCCACCGACCCTCCACAAAAGGGAGGAGCCCTACTGCACAGGGAGAGAGAAAGAGAGAGAGAGAGAGTAAGCAGCAGAGCAGTGAGACAGTATATCCAGATCTTAATAAATTACAGCAGGAGTGGAGAAGTGCAGTATTAGAGAGTGAGGAGGCAGCAAGGAGAGAAAGGGAGTCAGGGGCACGGTCAGTGAAAGGTGATAAGGGAAGAATTGAGCAGACAGAATGGGAAGACAATGATGATGAAGGTGTGTTGGATTGTTACAGGAAGTACAGAAAACAGATGAGAAAGGAGAGAGAATTAAGGAGGGAATTAAAAGATATGGAAAGGATGTTACAGGAAGAAGAAAGGAGAATGAGGTCTGAAATGACTAAGGGAAATAGAGATGAGAGAAGAGTAGGATGGAGTGCACCAAGGGGGAGGCCCGAAAGCTGTAGTAGAAGGGAAAATGGTGAAATATCAGAAAGTGAAGAGGACACTGAGATTCAGGCAGAGCCGAGTATGAGATTAAGATCGGGGAGACAATATGGGATGGTACAAGCACCTATATTGATTAAGGGAAGACATGCACATTACATACCATGGCAGACCCAGGATTTGGAGGGGTTGGTCAATAGCTTGCCCGATCTGCATGAAGGGGCTCAGAAGTGGATACTGGACTTTGAAGAAAAGACACTTGGGCGTCTCCTTGCTATAGGAGATGTAAAAGCCTTATTGGCCCGAATAATTGGTCAAAAGGCAATGGAGGAAATCATGACAAAAGCAGGCATGGAGCATCATGCTGTGGATGCGACCAGTGATGGTGTGGAATTCAATCCATACCGTAACACACTGTGGATAAACACAGACAAGATGAAAAGAAAACCAAAGAACAAGAGAAAGAAGTGCTGAGAAAGGTGGCACAGCTCCAACTGGGAGAACTGACAGGAAAAGCTAAGAAAAAGGGGGAAAAGACTCAAGCTGCAGTTGTGGAAGAAAAGAAGTTGCAGGCATCACAAATGCCAGTGACTCCAAATCCTGTATCACCAGTGAGTCAGCAACTGGGTGGAGTTCAACAACCACAGCAGCCCACAACTCCCTCAGTTCCAATCATCAATGTGTACGCACAGCCTGGCGGAAGTGGACCAAGCAAGCCGAAATTCAGCAGACAACAGCAGCGGCAGCCACTAGGTCCACCTGGAGTGTGTTGGGGGTGTGGACAACCAGGACACATCCGAAGGAAATGTTCAGTAAATCCATGGAAGGGACCTGGAGTGCAGGGAGGTGCAGGTTGGCGGGCTCCCCAAATTGTGGGTCAAGAATAATCACAGCAAAACCCAAATTCAGGGCATCCGTGGGCAGGAGGGAATCAGAACCCTGCCTGGACTGGATTAAATCAAAACTAAATTACTGGGGTGGACAAAAAGAGTGCTAGGGTTGCCCAGAGGGTCCTACAGGGGAGGATCAGCTTTTATTGACAAGCAAGGGAGCTGATGAGGAACCAATGCTGCAGGTTCAGGTGAATGGCAAAACTATACCCATGATGATAGATACAGGAGCTTGTTATACATGCCTAAATTTAAATTATGCCATTAACCTCCCCAGGTCAGGAAAATTCGTAAAGACCGTAGGATTCTCGGGACAAGTGCAGCTAATACCAGTAACAGCTCCAGTTAAAGTAACAGTGCAGGGAAAAACAATCAATTTACCAATTTTATTTTCAGAGCAAACTCCAGTAAATCTATTAGGGAGAAATGCTTTGTGCCAGTTGGGTTTCCAGATTTGGTGTACACCTGATGGAGTTTATGTGGATGAAGTGGCAGTTAGTGCTCAGATGAATGTGGCATTAGGAAAGGAAGCTAGTGTTTACTGGTTGGGCAGAAAATTACCTGGGAGCGGACATAAGGTGTCACAAGCAAAATTACATTATTGCCATCCACAGGTACCTGAGTACCTGGGACGACTGGTGGCACATGGAACAAAAGCAATAGCCCCTTCGCAGCTGGAGGGAATCAGTAAAGCACCACAACCACTGACAGTGGGACAGATGATGTCATTTCTTGGGATGACAGGGTTTAGTGCAGAATGGATTGAAGATTATGCAATAAAGAATGCACCCTTGAGGGGACTGATAGCAGAAGCAGGATCAAAGATATTGAATGCTCCATTGAAATGGACATCTGATGCTTATGTGGCGTTTGAAACTCTGAAACAGGAAATGCAAACGGCTCCAATGTTAGCTACACCAGATTATGATAAACCTTTCTGTTTTTTTGTTGCTAATTGCTGTGATGGATTTGCTTCAGCAGTGTTGATGCAGGAGACATGTAGTGGAAGAAAGAAACAACCGATAGCTTATTATAGCACTAAACTAGATGGAGTGGCTCAGGGATGGCCACCACGCTCTCAGCAGTACATTATGCTTACGAGAAAGCTTAGGTTCTGACGATGGCGTTTCCAGTGGTCATCTATTCCCATCATAAAATCATAGAGCTGATCGAGAATAGCAGGTTTGTTTTAACACAAGCAAGGAGTTTGCAGTATTCATTCTTGCTTACATTTCCAGATGTGACTCTTAGGAGATGTAATACAGTTAATCCAGCAGAATTATTACCTTTCCAGTTTGAAGGAGAACCACATGATTGCATAGCTAGTTCATTGGCGTTCTCTAAGTTAAGACCTGATTTAGAGTCTACACCAATTCCGGAAGCAGAAGTGACTTATTTTGTTGATGGATCCTGTTTTAGGGATCACTTGGGGAACCATGCGGGATATGCAGTGGTGAGGAAAGGAAACGGAGATGTTTTTGAGGTAGAAAAAGCCAAAAATTGTCCTCAGCCATGTTCTGCCCAACTAGCAGAGTTGAAGGCAGTAACTGAGGCGTGCAGATTGGCAAAGGGAAAGAGTGTTAATGTTTTTACTGACTCAGCGTATGCTCATGGAGTTACACATTTATTTGGGGCAGTATGGAAACAGCAAGGTTTTAAGAAGACTGATGGCAGCCCAATACAACATTTGCAGCAAATACTGGAGTTGATGAGTGCTATGATGTTGCCAAGAAGACTGGCAATATTTAAATGTCAGGCACATAAAAAAGGAAATGACTATGTGCTAAGGGGGAATAGTTTGGCTGATGAAGCGGCTAAAAAGGCCTCTAAGTGTGAAAAGTGTGGTAAGAAAAATAAAGAAACAAGGGTTTTGGTCTCCATATTTACGGGAAATGATTGATGAATTGCTGAGCCGATGCGATGTTTGTGCTCAAAATAATGTGCGAAAGGGAATCACCACCCCGGCTGGTCATATACCGGTACCTACCGGACCATTTCAGCCTTTGGTGATTGATTATGTGGACATGTTTAAAAGGGTGAGAGGATACAGGTACATGCTTGTGGTCATTGACAGATTTAGCAGGTGGGTGGAAGCAACCCCATCCAAAGATTAAGGTGCTGGAACTGTTATCAAGTTTTTGACGAGAGAGGTAATCCCAAGATTTGGAATTCCTTCACAAATAAGTTCAGATAATGGATCAGCTTTTATCCAACAGGCTGTTAAAAAGGTATTGCAACAATTGAGAATCAAACAACGACTGGGCTGTGTTTACCACTCCCAGTCTCAGGGGATGGTAGAAAGAGTTAATGGAACTCTAAAAACAAAGGTAAGTAAAATTTGTGCAGAAACAGGATTCCATTGGATGGATGCTCACCCTTTAGCCCTGATGCATTACCGAATGCAAGCCAATAGAACCACTCATCTGACTCCACATCAGATGCTTACTGGTAGACACATGCCTGTACCCCACCTGAGGGAGCCCTATCAGGGACCTCCCTTGGAACAATTGGAAGCAGAACTGAGAGCCTATATGAGACAATTAACTGCTGTACATAAAGCTATTTATCAACAGGAGCTGAGGCGGGCTCCGGAACCGGAAGGAGGAGTCCACAAACCCATTAAGGCCACGGGACCAGGTATATGTAAGAGTTTTCAGGAGGAAGTGGAATGAACCAAGGCGAACTGGTCCTCACAAGGTGGTAAGCGTGACACCCACAGCAATAAAAGTGGAGAACAGTACTACTTGGTATCACCTTAACCACTGTACTCGAGTTCCCAGGTACTTGTTACCAAGAACAGAGCCAGACGACACTAGTAATGATGATGAGCTGTCAACCGGAGGAGAAGAACGCTGTGGAAGCAATCAGGAGAGCCCTGAATCAGGGCAGAAGAGTGGTACCCATCCCGGTCCTGGTGTGTCAGCCGTGAGCCAGGACAGCCGTGAGCCAGGACAGCCGCGTCGGAAAATCATGCGAGGACAGTGCACTTAGCGACTCGCAGACCGCAACACATGCCGCAGACCCAGAGAACTCAACCAGCTCAGAGAAGACAGAGGAACGGGAGGAGACAGAGAGTCAGGAGGAGAGGACAAGAGCAGAGAGCTCCGTCGATGCAAGACAACTCCAGTTCATCACAGAATCAGCTGAGTCCAGTAGTTCAGCCATTCCCTCTCCAAGCAACAGCAGTAGCCGGTCCACAAATTCTGCCCGGCACTTCACAGGGGATGGGGGGAACCAGAAGATGATGATCAGCGGGTGTCTGACCCTAGTGGTCCTAATGAGACTGAGTTTCGGACTGATGTGCTTCCTGGTGAATCAGTCTTGGAGCAACCTCTACCGTCAGCGCTCTCCATTATCGACCTATCCACTCTCTTCAGTTCAGTCTAATCACGCCATTGATCACAAAATAACTGGTTGCAGCAAACATGCCATTGATCCCATGACCACCAAACAACCACAGGAAAGGAAGAACCGCATTGGCGCCTGCGCCCTGGCAACAGTCACGTTGGCTGTAGGAAGTGGACTTGCCCCATTAGGGCACTGTTATGTAATTTCATACATCCGTAATATGAGTAGTGAACCGGGTATTATACCCTACCAGAATAGGAAAGGTGGTTTTGAGGTGTGGCCAATTACTGATGAATGTGATTTGACAGGACAAGTTGAAATTAAAACCAAGTGTTTCATTGATTATTGCATCTCATTAGATTCAGACAGAGTAATGCCTATAGAGCAAGCAGCTAAATTACTTACTGTAAGTCCAAACAGACTAAAAAATCATTTAAAAAGATCTAAAGGGAAAAGAGCTAAAAGAACATTAGAAGTCACAGTCCCACAGCACACTGAGGACATGGAGTTACAAGAAGCCTTGTCTAATACTTGGTACCAATGGGCACGGTACACTGTGGGAGAGTTGAATAAAACCGAGTGTGTTTTGTGTGGACGTTCCCCGTTAGCCCTAGTGGTCATAGTTCCCAACCCATATTCATATGAACACTGCGCAATCTTCAATAGGCATTTCTGTAATCTGACCAAGAGTGAGAGACCATTCTTCCCAGCAGTATGTTTAAGTCATCTTAGTAATTCTGAATATCGGCAAATTAATAGGAGTCCGAGGGCCTCGATGCGAGCCTGAAGTTAGTAGACACAGAAATCCCCAGGAATTACATTATTAATTGGACTGAGACTTATGAGTGTTATAATAGGACTGATGGAGGTTTAAGATTAGGGAATTTCCAAGGTAAATGCAGGATAACTTTCCATTATGACACCACATGGGATGGACACACTCCAACGAGACCAGTTTATAAAGCAGCAGGCACCACCTCAGATAACAGAACGATGCTGACGCCACAACAGAGTTGTGAAGCACAAACTTGGGTTCTGCCTTCTATGAGTGCCATCGTCATTCAGGCAGAAGTAGTAGCAGATTTCTATTGGATCTGTGGAGGCACTCAGCTCAGACCTGTGTTACCTTTGGTTTGGACAGGGATTTGTGCAAGGGTGGAAGCGATTCAAAAGGTGTCAATCGTTGGGCTAGACGGAAGCCCAGTTGAACGAAAAACTGTAATGCCCATAAGACAGAAGAGGTCCTACGAATCAGATCCTGGGGTTACTTTAGATGTTATTGGACAACCAAGGGGTATTCCAGAACAGTATAAAGCTAGAAATGAAGTATTAGTTGGATTTGAATCTATTTTCATTTGGATCACAATAAACAAAAATGTAGAGTGGATTAACTACATATACTACAATCAGCAATCACTACACAAATGATGCACTGCAGGCTTTGGGTGAACAGCTGAGTGCAACAAGTAAAATGACGTGGCAAAATAGGCAGGCATTAGATTGGCTATTAGCAGAAAAAGGCGGTGTATGTGTAATGTTCGGAATGTTCGCACACTGCTGCACTTATATACCAAATAATACGGCACCAGGAGCGTCATTTTCAGAGGCAATGATAAAAATACAAAATTTTAAGTCAGAAGTAAAGATGAATGCGGGAAAGGATGCTTACAATGGAGAATGGTTTGCTAAATGGTTTGGGTCATGGGGGGCAATGCTCACCAAAATAGGAGTTGTGTTAGCCGTTTGCTTGGTGATATTGGCACTAATAACTTGTTGTGTGATTCCTATCATAAAATTTGTGGTTACCAGAATGGTCACTAATGCAGTAGCTACCCAAATGTTTGTGACAAAAGGTCAGGATGTGTCACTCGCTTCAACTTTGCGATCACTTACTCTCTCTGAGAGAAGTGATGATGACTATGTGTATATGAGTCCATAGTCGTCAGCGCACACTCTTTTACATGCCTTTATGCTTTACTAGATTACAAATGGATGGGCAACCTGGACCTTACACCCCAGACCACGGAAACAGACTCCTAAGGAAAAGACCAAATTCAGAGACCCAACCCGATCGTAATAACTAAGGGCAGTGCTTTGTCCAGTGTGGCCAGAGAAGTACTAGTGCCCTCTCCTGGTACACACCAACGGTACCGTGCTACTGCACGTAAAGTGCAAAACGGGCGAAGATCATGTATCGACTACGTAACTTTTTAATATAGCTACTGCAGAATAATCTGTTATATATTCTCTGACTGAAATTGCATGTCCTTATTATTGTTTTGAGCACAGTCATATTCTGAATCAGCACATAGTATACTCTAATATGTACCCTTATATAAGGTACTATTCTATTGGTTAGTTTTTTGTAATCTCGAGAGCGTGATCAGGCTAAGTTGGGAACCGCTGAACCCAAGCCCTGTTAGCGCTATCACAACATCTGGGTAGGGTGGGAATTTTTCCTCTAAAAATTGACTTGGCATAGAGGTTTTCGCCCATTCTTTGGGAATGGGTCTCTTTTCTTAGTAATCTGATCACTTGAAAAGACCAATTAAGCTATAAGCTTGATGTGCTCTCTTTTTGACTGTCAATGATGATGATTGCATCATCTCATGACCCCCCAGAAAACATCCAGCAGGAAAGAGTTACAGCTCTACTTAGGCAGATGCACTCTTAAGTGGGAGCCTGGATGCACTTGTACATATTAAAACACTGAAGGTTTTGTCCCGTGCATTGTGGTGGAGACGGGGTCTGTTCGATTTAGGAGTAATACGGAAATCGTTCCGTGAACGCCGCAACCGCTACAAAGTGGTGGCCCGTACGGGGACCTTCAGGGGTATAATTAGTGCTCCCATAAAGAGTCTGGAATGTCAGTTCTGTTATATTTTGGAGTCGTTTGCTATGATTATTCATTGCATGGCTTTCGTTACACTGTGTTTTGTTAAAAGGTGTCTGTGTTGCACGGTCCCAGGTATGTCTGGATCTCCATCTTTGTAATCCGTCCGTTACGAGCTTGTGTTTTGGCAAACGGTAAAGCTCTTTAAAGGGGTTAGTAATATGGCTGATACGGCTTTGAGGGCAAACAGAGTGCCGCTGAGGCTTCTCTCAACCACTGTTACTGTTCGCACCGTTCCCACTGGAGAGGTTACTCAGTTAACCGACCTTCTTGGTAGCATGTATATCTCGGAGGTGAAGGAGGGAGAGGGTGAAGAAGATGCGCAGATGGAGGAACAAGTAGGAGCGATGCAACAGGCCTTGGAGATGGCCAACAGTAAAATGACTAAGTTGGAGCAGGAACTTGCCGAGCTGCGAGAAGCACAACAACGGGTAATAGAGAGAGAGAGATATCCTTAAGGGAGTTCCTCACACCGGGTGAGCGCCAGTGAAGAGCATGTGGAGGAACAACTAGCTACCTTAGAAAAGGTGGTAGTAGATTGTTTAAAAAGGAGGGATGAGCAGTGGAAGAAGGAGATGAGTCGGGTCCGTCTCACTAGTACCCCCTGTCGGTTCTTTGGAGACCGAGACAGCTTTCAATTCAATTTTATTCTTGTATAGCGCCTTACAACACACTTGCCCAAAGGCACTTGGTATTGGTGGTGGATGGTGGAACAGGTTACAGTAATAGATGTTAAAGCTGGATGACTACGAAGGAGAGGAACCAAAAACTCCACTGTGGAGAAAAAAAACCTCTGAGGATCCAAGGTCAACCGGCTGCCCAACCGCCTTGGGTATACTAACAGTACAAAGTTTGTTTGGTTTTAAACTCCAGGCTCAGTAAGGAGTCCCAAGTTGCTTCCAGGTACCGATGAGCCGCCAGGGTCCCTTGGCTCATCAGATGCATCACACACACCAGATGGTAGTTCGGCATTGGACTCAGGTGATGACCACGGTGGGCACCCCTGGACATGTGGGGAGAGAAATGGAATGGGGATGGTCAGTAATGAGCATGATCCAGTAGTAAGAGACACAGAAATGAAACAATACAATGTACAGCAGCACCAGCGACAATAGTAGTGGTGCACTATGGTGATTGGTGCGGGTAAGCTAAACTAAAAAAGTAAGTCTTTAGCTGTGATTTAAAGGCTGAGACTGATTCGGCATCCCCTCAGAAGCAGGCAAGCTATTCCACAATCTAGGGGCCCTGTAACTGAAAGCTCGTGATCTAAGGGGCCATTGCTGCTTTGTCTATATTGATGACGTTCTCATGTACTCTCCAGACTCTACCCAGCATCTACATGACCTTCGGAAAGTCTTCCAAAGGCTTGCAGAGGCCAACCTCACCCTCAACTTGAAGAAGTGTGTTTTCTTAAAACCTTCTTTAAGGTTTTTGGGACACACAGTGTCAGGTCAGGGGGTTACGGCTGACCCTGAAAAGACAAAGGCCATCCTAGCTTGGGTATGGGGCGATGCCTGCCAAAAGAGCTTTGAAGACCTGAAGAACTTGATGATAAAACCTCCTGTCCTGGGCCATCCCGACACAGCCAAACCCTTCCGGCTCCACACTGATGCGAGTGAGATGGGGTTTGGGGCGGTCTTAACCCAGGACCAAGGGGAGCGTGAAATACCCCTTGCATTTGCCTCAAGACTTTTAACCGGAGCCGAGAGGAATTACTCCGTATCGGAGAAAGAGTGCCTCGTGGTAGTGTGGGCAGTCGAACAGTGGCGCTATTTTTTGGAGGGAGTGTCGTTTGAGGTCGTTACAGACCATGCCGCACTCACTTGGGCTTTTAACAACCCGAAGAACTCTTCTAGGCTAACTCGCTGAACCCTCCGGTTACAACCCTTTGAGTTCTGAATCACTTTAAGAAAGGGATGTTTAAACATCGTGCCTGATGCCTTGTCCAGAATTTTCCCTCTACAGGCATCTGTCTCGCCTGTGTCGTCTATGCGGAAACCACAGATGGACCTACCCATGTCCCTACCTGAAATGGGGGGCAGCCCAACTTACTGACCCTTAGATCCAGGAGGTCCGGAAGGAAGTAAGGCTGCTGAGGGAGCTAAGGGATCCATCCAAAATTGCATATGTGGACCAGAATGAGATTATCTAAGGACGCGTTCCAAAGGGGGATCAAGGGGAAACTCCTTTCTCCTAGTAGTGGTGGATTACTTCACAAAGTGAAGGTGGAGTTGTTTCCCCTCAGGAACAGCAAGACGCCTAAAATCGCCGAAGTGGTAGTAAAGGAGGTTTTTACTAGATGGGGAACTCCCAAGTTTCTTGTTTCAGACCGGGGCAGTCAGTTCACTGGCCAGGTTTTCAAAGAGGTCTGCAAGACATGGGGGGTGATTAACAAATTCACAACCAATTATTACCCCCAGACCAACCTGACCGAGAGAGTCAACTGCACCCTCCAGGGTATGATTGCTTCATACGTGGAGGAGGAACATAAGAACTGGCTCGCTTCGCTATTAACTCGGCAGTTCAGGAATCCACAGGACACTCTCCTGCTCAACTAGCGCTGGGCCGGTCTCTTAAGGGCCCTTTTGACCGGCTCATACATGTTGCGCCCTCCCATTGGTCGAAGTGTTATTCCCTCCTGGAGCGTCAGGGTCTACTACTGGACCTGGTGAGGAAAAATATCGCCTAGGCACAGGCGAAACAGGCGACTGCGTTTAATTGAGGACCAATCCGGTGTACCATCCCAAGCAGTATGTATGGATTAGGACTCACCCTCTCTCAGACGCCGCCTGAGGTTACTCTGCCAAGTTGGCTCCTAGGTGGGCGGGACCTGAGATAGGTCCAGTTAACTATCGAGTGCGACGAGAGGAGAAAACCAACACAATAAATGTGGTGGACAAAAAGCCGTTTTACGGTCCTCCCCCTTGTGACCCAGCTGGGGTATATGTAATGCTGCCATAGCCGATGGCCATAAGGGAGGTACCCCCGAAGATCGGCATGTTATTCCTCCAGAAAGCCAGAGGGCCCTGTGTGAGCTGGGATGGACTCCAGCAATCCCCCGGGACCCTGCTTGGGGCCAGAAAATGACTGACTGACTTGGTGTGTATATAATATTTCAACTTGTCAACTAGCAAAGTGAAGATTAATAATTCATATAAAAAATGTACAAGTATGATCCAAGACCATTACCTCTACAACAGGCATATTCCCAGGTGTTTGAACATGTAGTTTTTTCCTGGTTTGTGTCAATTCTTTACGCCCCAGAAGTAGAAGGTCGTGCATTTACATCCCAGACCAGTAGTTGCTTTGAGGTTTCTTTGATCAAGCTACTGTCCCCCATCACTGCACCCTGGGCCCCCTCGGCGCCCTCCTGGACGGTATTTGTGTTAAATACAGAGGATGGATTTGGTTGTGGTTCACTTTGTGTTGTGTGTTCACAATGACTAACAGTCACATTAGAGACTCACCTTAGAGACCCTGTAAGCGTAGCTCCTGAAGGTGGCTCCTTCACCCCTGTTCAGCTGGATGGAGCCCAGGATGGAGGAACATGTTGATCACAGCTTACCGGAACTCCACATCTCACTGCCCCCTTCACCTGCTGTCAGCAGCGACAGGAAGGTCTGAAACAAGAGACAAGTACAAATATTTCATCAAATTATTCCACTCCTCCATGAGGACATCACGCAGCTGAGTGTATATTTGCTCAGAGATACGCCACGCTCTCCACCTTCCATTCGGAAGCCCCACAGGTCTTGTTTTTTTTTTGCCTAAAGGGTTTAGGTCTGGAGAGATGCTTGGCCAGTCCAGCACCTTTGCCCTCAGTTTCTTTAGCAAGGCAGTGGTCGTCTTGGAGGTGTGTTCGGGGTCATTATCATGTTGGAATACTGCCCTGAGGCCCAGTTTCACTCATGCAGCCCCAAACAGAGTACCGTCCCCATTTTGGTAAATTCTTTAAGACCCAGAACTGGAAGGTCATGCATTCAAATCCCAAACCAGTAGGTTGCTTTGAGGTTCCCTTGATCAAGGTACCGTCCCCATCACTTCTCCCCTGGTGCTGGATATGTCTGCCCCCTCCTGGAAGGTGTGTGTGTGTGTGTGTGTGTGTGTGTGTGTGTGTGTGTTAAGTACAGAGGATGGATTTGGTTGTGGTTCACTGTGTGTTGGTCACAGCTGACCTGAACTCCCATCTCACTGCCTTCACCTGCCACAGCCACCACCTTCAAAGGCGTCAGGAACGTCTGAAACAAAGACCAAGTACAAATATTTCATTGCGGTGCTTCAGTAGAGGTGTCAGGTGACATTTTTCCTTACCTCCCCAAACCTCTGTCTTCTCTTCCAATTACAGAATAGACTCTTTCCTTCAGTCTGAGCACATTTGAGCTTGATCCTCCATCGTTTTAGTTTTTCATCACCTTCCCGGTGTGAAAGTGGCTCAGTAAGTGAAGCGGTGAAGTGAAAGTGAAGCGGTGAAGTTAATGTTCATTATTTTTAGTAGATTTTATTGTAGTTTTGAGGTTTGAGGCTTTAATAGTCTTTGAATTCTGTTAATATGGATTGAGATTCAGTTCACTTTCGGCACTTTGGGTCAGATTCAGATAGTGACTGAACTGAAAGAGAAGCGAAACTTTTAGGACTTGCAGATGGTCAGTGTGAAAAAGGAAGTTCCAGAGGACCAGAAGACATGGATACGGACGATCCATTGTAGTGACTGTTACTGGAGGCAGCCAATAGAAGAAGGTTTCAACTCATAAAATTACAACTTGTCCCAATATGTGATTTAAACATTTAGGCTCAGTTCTGATATTGTGTTTATCTAAATAGAATTGATTTCTAAAAACTAAAAGGCTTAAAAAGTAAGGTTTGATATTTATTTATGTTTTTCATAGTTTTAACATCACCAGATAAGATGACGTTAAGGTACATCACAGTTTAAAAAATAAGTTTGTGTGGATGCACATCTAAGCTCCAAGTGTTTTGTTTCTGTTAAACTCACCTTTATAACAAAGCAGTGCAGCTGCGCTGCTCTCAAAGGTTTTGATGATGGCATCTCTGGTCACAGTGTTGAGGTCAGAAAGCATCTAGATGGCAGCGTTGTTCACTGTTTAGACCCTCTGTGTCAACTATGGAGGCCACTTCTTTGGCAGCAGAAGACAAAACTGTTAGTTAACATGCTGAAAATGATATGAAATTAGACAAAGAGCAGTTTTAATGCAGTAAGTCAGCTTGGATGATCACAAGTTGAAGTTTCACACACGCCTGTCATCAGCAGCCATGCGATGGTGGTGGTCCTAGAAGGTACAGGTTCAAATCCCACCTCCAGCACTACCACCACTGGGTTCCTGAGCAAGACCCTTAAGTGAAAGTGACTATTTTTGTCATTTTGAAACAGCACAGCACACAGTGAGCCACAACAAAATTAGACCTTTGCATTTTACCCACGCACTCAGGTACCTCAGGGCAACCTACTGGTAAGGGATTCGAACCCACAATCTTCCAATCTGGGGATCTTTTTTTTTTTTCTTCATAATGTTTTGTGTCTCATGCCTAACAGCATCCCTACAGTCACA
>CM029387.1:0-16384 GCA_017165825.1 Hepsetus odoe
GGTTGCTAAGGTGTTGCTCTGGTCTCAAAGGTTTTGGTATTTTGAATATGCAGGATAAATGTTTAATGGTGAGTCTTTTTTACAATCTGGTAAAAATGGGTTTTCAGGTTTCATTGATCAGTTCTGCTCGCTGTAATAAAAGACATTAAAATGACAAAAGCTGAAGTCAAATCATTCACAACCTCTTTGCAGATCCGCTAGATACATTGTCTTTCTGTTTGGGTGTGGCTCTGGTCTAAAGAATGTGAGCTGAAGCCCATCCTTCTGCCTATAGATCTATACATCTATATATAAAAGAAAGAATGGAAATGGAATCAACACGACTCATGTACGGAGGCATAACAAAAAATATACACGTTTAAGAAATAGACATCACCCAGAAAACTGGTTCTAATGTTCAGTATGAAACCACCAGTGACGTGGCAGGCACTGAACCAGACCTTGGCCTAGGACAAACCTGATGTCCAGCTTCAGGGTGTGTGAAAGAAACAAACACCAGATCGTCACTGTTGAGCGATCATCACTCGTCCCACATGTGAAGCTGTTCAGTCTGAGCTTGTTGAGTTTAAGAGAGAATGAAGAGAACCTAATGACCCGGAGACTGAAAACATCAGCTTTTGCTTTGAGGGTCTCTAAAGTATTTAAAGCAGGAGCTGAATGGAACCTTTGCCCTAATCTTCATTTCTTGCAGGTACTGAGACTGCTGAAGCTTGGTCTGAGTGTGTAGAGACACCACTGGACACTGCTGAAGATGCTGTCCAAGATCATCACAGGATAATGTTTCTAACCCTAACCTTGTTTAGAGTGTACTTTATGTTTAATTATGTGTCTAATCATGTTTGGGGCTGTGGTGTCCTAGTGTTTTAGGGACTAGGCCCCAAGAAGAAAAGGTCATGGGTTGGAATCCCAGACCAGTGGGTTCCAGAGGAAGCATTTTGTTGTGATTCACTGTTGTGTTCACAATGACAAACAGTCATTTTCACTTGTCTAACCCTGTGTGACAGAGCTCTATGTTGTGCCCTGTTCTATCTGCATGACATTAACTTTCCTTAAACTCTTTAAGATTTACAATTACTTCCATTTTAACACAAAGATAATGCTTTAAATGCTTTGATATTTAAGCAAGTTCAAACACACAAACACACACGCTCCTCTCATGCAAGACAAGCTGTTTCTGTGGCGGTGCAGATGTTGAGTTTTAGAATGTAGGTAAAAGGTCACTGAGCTGAGTTTATTGGGAATGCAGCTGTTCCAGTCGTGCGTCACTGCTGCTACACACACAGACACTCACACACACGCTCACACACTATTACACATCCAACCAGACACACACACACTTCAATATTTATTAATTATACAACATCATATTTAAAATCTAATTATGAGCAATCAAATCTCATACATTTTCACACACATCTGCTCATCAGAGGAAAAATCTGTTCTTGGGCCACTCAGCTGGATGCTTGTGTTCTCTGAAAATGACCTTTCCCCTAATTCACACACACTTCCTCGCCCATGCACACACACACACACACACATACACACACACTCAGCACGTTCAGGCATGGCACGTTTGCCTCGTCTCACCAAACAAAGACTTTTCTCTTCATGAAGACCCCTGGAGTTGAGCCCCAGTTTTAAAAGTGCACAAATTTATTCTTTCATTTTTATTTGACAGAAGGAAGGATGTCTCTAATCTATATTGTAGGGAAAAAAATAATTTATTTTCTTTTTCTGTGTGAAGATTTGAAGGCTTCCCCTCACAAAGAGTTAAAACCAGAGAGGAAGAAGAAACCTGAGTGGGAACCTTCCGGCCAATCAGAGTGTCCGACTATTGCTCAGGGGGAGTATAAATGCAGCAAGAGCCTGAGCTCGGATCAGCTCTGCTGGACGCAAGGCTTCTACACTGTACGACGACAGACAGACAGATTCACTGAAGGAGCTGAAGATGAAGCTGGTCAGTTTACTCTGCGTTTCTGTCTTTATCGGATCTGTGATGAGTTTTCCCTATGAGAGGAAATCTGAGAAGAAGGAGAAGAGGGTCCAGTACGCTGCGTGGGACGACGTGAATGTTCTGGCCCATGGCCTCCTGCAGCTCGGTCAGGGGCTAAAAGAACATGTGGACAAAACAAAAAGCCAAATGAGGGACATCTCCATCAAACTGAAGGTCTTTAACAGCTCGGTGACTGAGCTGAGTCTCCTGAGTCAGCGCCTGCAGGAAGATGGCCAGTTCCTAAAAGCAAAAGCACAAAGTCTGGAGGAACGGGAGGCCCAGATCCTGAACATCTCCTCTGGCCTGCAGGAGAAAACTGAAGAGCTCTTGAGGGACAGACAGCAGGTCCATGAGAAGATTAGTAAGCTGGAGGAGAAAGTTGATGGCATGATGCAGGGAGAAGGTCTAAATACAGCTGGTGGAAACTACAGCGACGCTCGAGTCGTTCAGGTACTTTTTGTGCTTTACTCCTCATCGCTTTAGCTCAGTTCCTTTAGATTTGGGTCTGAGCTGTTTATTAATGTGAAGGATGAAAGAAAACCCTGATGTTCAAAGTTAAAAATAACTGGACAGTAATAGGGGGCTAATAGGGGCTCAGCATGAAGTGGTCCAGAGCTAGGAGTCGTGCTGTACGTGCAGGAAAGGAGTCCAGCTTTGCCCTACAAAAGAACAGCATGTCACCATCCAGAGTAGGACAGGCGGATGTCCTAAAATTAGTCTTAAGTTTCCAGCACACACACACACTTACCAGATTCACAAATTAATTATGAGTTTCATGTGTTACTGAATTACAGAAATGTAATATTTCTCTGGTTACCTTTAGCTGTATGTTTGTTGTTGTTTGAAAATTTCAGGACTTTTATGGAGTCTGGACTGTGTTACAAAAGCTTTACATGAATCTCATGATTATAAAGGAGTGGAGCATTATCAGCCCAGCTGTTTTTAAGCCTCAAAACTTGAAGAACCCTTAGAACATTAAAACCTCTTAACTGCCTCCATGAAAGATTAAAGATTTCTGCAAAATCTAAACACAATTAAGGACATTTTGCTAATTCAGCAACATTTACAATTAAAGACTAGAAATTTCTTCCTGTCTGATTGAACAGAACCCAGAAGTCAGCTTAAATTTAACTTAAATTTCAGAGAAATAATTTAAACACTGAAGACTGGCAGGCATTTTGGCAAACTCAGTGTGACAGCGAGAGCAGCAAGAGGTGCCTGGGGGTGGAAGAGTGGGGCTGTTCTAAAGTCACTGGTATTGATTTGTGTGTTCGGATGTTTTAGTGGATGCTGGAGGCACAAAATCAGCGAATTGATGAACTTGTAGAACAAATCAAACAACAGCAGGAAAAACTGGACAAACAAAGTATCCGCCTTCGAACTCTTCAGAGCCAGGTGGGAAATTACCACATCAGAATCCAATACTTTATCATCTTTAGAATGATAAAAATATCACCAGCTCTTATAATATTCCTGTCTTACTGTTCATCTTCTCTAACAGATTCACATGCGAAATGAAGGATCTTCTCTCAAACACACAGATGAGCAGCGCGACTCTCCTGTCGGTAAGACTGACTTTACCATTAGCTTAATAATACTGTGTTAAACCTTAAATTTAAAGTAAGGTTTAAATTTGGTTTGAAATTCTGTAAATATAGTTTAAATTCAGGTGTGCTCATCACTGAGATTCAGGTAAAAAATAAAAGGTCATTTTTACAAACAAGACAGTTTAAGGGTTAAATATACAGACTGTACAAAAATCTATGGGAGGGGGGTCTGCTGTTAACATTAAATGATAAATGTGAAGCACCAAATGAAACTTTGGCTACATCAGAACTGGTTCTAAAGTCCGGGGCTAGGCTGGACTGGTTCCAGATGGGTGAGGGTTGAACAGTCCTGGCTGATGCTGAGCCGGGTCACAGAAAGGCCCTGGGTGTGTGGGTGGGTGGGTGGATGGAGTGTGTCAGGATTCAGATCAGATTTCCTGGCTGGACACCAGAAAGCCTCCTGTTTCAGCTGCTGTGTATTTTTAGTTTGGGTGAACTTTATACACACTTTCCTGCTTTTGGATAACACTAGTTTTTATTCCGTCACAATGAAAGAAAAACACTCGTTTCCTCCAGGAATGTGCAACCTTTCCCCCAGATCCTACAAAAGCAATCACCATCCCCCCATTTACACACAAACACACACACACACACACACACACTCTCTCTCTCTCTCTCTCTCTCTCTCACACACACACACACACACACACACTCTCTCTCTCTCTCTCTCTCTCTCTCTCACACACACACACACACACACACACACACACTCTCTCTCTCTCTCTCTCTCACACACACACACACACACACATCTGCAGTAAAAGCGGGTAAAGTTTAGGAGATTGTTTTTAGAAATATATGCTTTGCTCAAAGTTGTAGATTTTAGAAATTATTGGAAATTTATAAACAACAATCAAAAAACAATCACACACATCACACACATTTATACACATATCTGTACACACACCACTCACTACACAAATCTATATACACTCCACACACTAGGTTCCTCTGTATACACCTTCCATACAGTGTGAGGTCAGAGACAGGCTGCTGTGCATGTGAAGGACGCATGATCGGGGGAGGGGGCTTGTAGGGGTGGGGGCTTGGGGTGTGTGTGTGTGTGTGTGTGTGTGTGTGTGTGTGTGTGTGTGTGTGTGTGTGTGTGTGTGTGTGAGTGTTTGGGAACTGGGGGAAAGGCCATGTTTACACACTGAGCGCTCTGAACACACAGCTGGACAGAGAGAAAGAGAATTAGAGCTACAAGTTTAAATAAACATAAATGATAAACATAAACAACATGAAAACAAACATGATTCTCAGTGGTCACACAAGTGTATTTTGTAGAACCAATAGAACTTTGTGTGTGTGTGTTTCAGCAGTAGCCTCGAATTGTCATGATTTGTTCCTGAGAGGTGAAAGCAGGAGCGGCGTTTACACCGTCCAGCCGTTGGACTCGCAGCCGTTCCAGGTTTTCTGTGAAATGAGTTCAGGTGAGACAGGACAGTATTTTATTTAAGATCCTGAAAAACGTCTTTCATTCAGTTCTACACTTTTGCTTTATTATGGGTGATTTATTTGGCATGTGTGTGTTAAACAGACGGCGGGTGGACAGTCATACAGAGGCGGCAGGACGGGTCAGTAGATTTTGACCAGCTGTGGGAGGTGTATCAGAGCGGCTTCGGGAGCCTCGAAGGTGAGCACTGACCTCTGAATGGGTTAGGGATAGCAGCGATAGTGTGCTGTGCATCATGGGAAATGATTAACCCCTAATGAGGATCACAAATGTCAGATTAAGAATAAAGGATCATGTCCATCCTAACGGGTCGAGTTTGGCTGAAACACTGTGTTAAAACCCTGAGCTCTAATGGACTTTCAGGATTTCTTCACTCTGAGTGATTTAATCTTCAGGGATTGAAGGAGATCAGGACTCAAAGGAAACACGAAGTTCTTACAGTTTAACCTTCTCCGTCTTTCCTCTGCAGGAGAGTTCTGGCTTGGCCTGGACAAAATCTACCATGTGACCAAAGATCAAGACTATATACTAAAGATCCAAATGTCCGACTGGAGTGACAACTACCAGACCGTTAAGTATCGGGTTCGTTTGGATGGAGAGGATAGCAGTTACTCCCTGCGGATCTTGGCGCCCCCTCTTGGACACTTGGAAAGTGCCCTGGCTTCGGAGACCTCCAGACTGTCCTTCTCCACTCGGGACAAAGACAATGACCAGAAGAATGACCTCAGCTGTGCCAAACATCTGTCTGGTAAGTTTCTAAGTCATTTTATTACAGTTATCTGAAGAATATCTGAATATCTGAAGCTTGTTTCTGCTCAAAACTATAGCATTTCCTCTTCTCGTGCAGGTGGCTGGTGGTTCAGTAACTGTGGAAGGTCCAACCTGAACGGAAGATACTTTATCACCACTCCTCCTAAACAGAGGCACCAGAGGAAACAGGGAGTTTTCTGGAAAACCTGGCGTGGCCGTTACTATCCTCTCAAATCCACAGTCATGATGATCGCACCTGCAGAAATCGAGGACAAATCATAAAAATTTCAGTTTTCTGGAAGTCAGCTGTGCAGCAGACATTAACGGGACACTTTTGGTGTCAATTACTACGCCAAAGAACTTTTTGGTCTTAGTAGGTCTCTCTAACTCTCTGTAATGACTGTCCTCCAGTTTTTTGCTGTCTGTGTTTGAGCTCTGAGGTGATGGAAAAGGTCTGAATGTGGCTGAAGCTCTGAGGAGTCAGCCTCTCTTCAAAAAGAACAAAATCAGATCACAGGCTTTGTGAAAATCGGCCTTCACCCATTTTCCAGCCTGAAGTCCAGCAGGTCCAAACTTGTTTCATGGGTGCAGACTAGCGTCTGGTTCTGCTGCGTGTCAGGACGAATCTGAAGGGAGGAGTTTTCAGAAACATCACTAAAAAGAGAAACAACCCAGGCCACAGTTTGCTGGGCTTGGGAAACGACATTGGTAAACAAACCTGTTTACAGGAATACTAGCTCTTAATTATGGACCAAATGGTGTCCACTCGGCCTGAGTCGACTCGAAACTGCGTTATTTAAAGGCTTGTCTATAGAAACGCTGTTTTAATTACAGATATTATACATATTTTATCCTGTAGAAATGTTTTCTAACATTCACTGGAAACCCAGTTTTATCTGTTTAGGGGGTGGGACAGTTTTTTTATATGGGTAAAAGATGAATTCCTGTGGAGAGATTTTCAGTCATATTGACTGGACATTATTGCAGCTGTTTCTGTTTGTCCTTCAGGTCCGAACTGATGATTTGCTTCATTATGTTTAGACACCATGTTCTGATTCACAGCTGGATTCTCCGCCTCCGGCGGGCAAACTTCTGTATTCTATCCCAGAAGTCAGTTTCTGTTTCATTTCCTGATTTTAATTTAAGTTTATGAGAAAAATCTTTTTATCCTTTTTACGAGAGAAAGAAATCGGGCTTAGAAAAGGCCAATAAAGCATATTTTTAAAAAAATAAACCTTTTATCTCTGAAAGTTGTTACCTTTGGACTGACAGCAAGACAGACAGTTCCAGTGTGCAGATTAAAGTCTGTGTCCTTGGACGTGTAAAGACTAAGTGCTGCCATCTGCTCTTAAACTCACGTGTTTCTCTGATCAGATTATTGAAGCTCAAACAGCCTTCAGCCTCGAACTCACAGCCACGACTCACACCTGCAGAAAATCCCATAATTACGCACACACACACACACACACACACTATCAATCATCAAACACTTACAACAATGAACAAATAACAGTAATTGACAAATGGTATTCATCAGTCACTAACAATTTAGTAAAAAACAACATTAATAAATATAATAATTAAGTAATTAGTAGGTGAATTAACAAACAGTAATAAATAACAACATTGTAATAAAAACAGTAATAAACAAAATGAATAATAACTAATAATAATGAATATTAAGAAAGTGAAAATCATTTCAGAATCATTTCAGAGGAAATGCCTTGGACAGCAGTGAGACACTGCTTGTTATCAAGGGTGCTTTTTAAGACGAGTGTTCTTAAAAGTACATAATTAGGGGTGTGAGGATAAAATTCAGTATTCCAGAGTTTTATCAACAAATACACAGTAGAACAAGCAGTTCCACAGTCCAGTGAAACTCTTACTTTGCTAATCCTCCATATACCACAAAAACTCAAGTAGTTGAGTAATAAAGCTGCAAACAAAGATTCATGACAGATATTCAGTGAATGTGTGAAGGGAAGAAAGCAGCATTAACCAACTGCTTTGTTACAGTTTATAGCTGTTGTAGTGAATGTGACTCCATAGTATAGATAGATAGACAGACACATAGATAGAGCGAATTGTGCTAATTATTCTGCTGTACATTAAAAACATTACAGTAAACAACAGGTACACGGCAGCTGTGAGGTAATAACATTATAAGGTAATAATAAAGTAATTATGTGTGTCAAATTAACAAGCCCAGTTCAGGCCGATGGAAAGAGTCAGTGTGTTAAAGAGTCTGACAGTCATTGGAAAGAAGCTTTCAGTCTTTTTGTGCTGAGCACTGTACCTCTGCAGTGACAGTGTTATGAAAGTGTGTTGGAGGTGTATTGTCCCTGATGGCCCCACCTGATGTCCCTGGTGTGGTAAGTCCTGCAGTGAGGAGATGGTTTTGACTGGGAGAGAGCAGGTAAGAACATTCTCAGTCAGACTCCTAAATTACTGAGGATTTCGACTGAGATGCCAAATTTCCTCACCTTTTTTAGGAGGGACAGTCACTGCTTGGACTTCTGGATAATGTGGTAATGAGTGAAGATCCTCACTGATGTGAACGCTGAGGAGTTTTGAAGGCTTTTCCTCTGTGTCTCACCAATGTAAAGGGGTGTGTGGAGATATCCTTAAGTAAAGTAAAGTGAAAGTGACTTGTCATTAATGTCACTATTGTCACTATGGCCTCATTCCTAAGCACTACGACACCACTGCCTAATGGCCACTCTTTAGTTGTTCTAAAGATAAGTTCATGGTGAACTTTACAGATATCTAAGTGTTGCATACATTATTTAGACATCCATATTAATAATTATTAAAACAGACATAAATTAAATTAATGGACAGACAGGAAGACACTAATCTTAACCCAAAAAGAGGTCTTCTTCACTGGGCACCATCTCTGATTATGGTAAATTTCGAAGCGTGTGTTGTGTACATAGTACTGGTGTATTTTTAAGGGTATATTATTAACAGTGTGCTGATAAAAAAACACCAACCACCAGTGGTGTGGATCCAACCTTGAGTGCAAAAATAGTGGGATACCAAGGTTCCTGAGCACTTTAATCTAGAATTAGAGTTTTCTGAATAAAGCTGCTCCCCACTGAATTATATGCAGGCAAGGAAAACAAAAAGTCAAGTCGGGTAGGTTTTCATTGTCATTTCAACAATATACACAGTACATAGTGAAACGAAATAACATTCCTTCAGGACCCTAGGGCTAACCCTAACCCTAACCCTGGTGCTACACATAAGGTGACATAGGACATAAGGGTTAGTAATACCACTAAGAAGCAGATCCACTGTATTTGTGGAATAGACTGAGAGATAATTAACTTTTAATCCAAAACAGAGTACAAATCTCTAGCCATAATATTAGATGCTTCCTGGTTGGTAATCAGCAAAACCTCCTACAAAGATGGTTGTTGCAGCCATTCTCAGACTCAGATTAACTGCTGTGGATCTTCCTGCCACACATGTAAACCTGCAGACACTTCTACAGGCAGTACCTAAAGTTGTCCAGCAGAGGGAGCAGCTGTACGAGCTCCATTAAGGACTGGTACAATAGACCAGATGAGCGATTATTGCTTTAAACTGTAGCATTTTCATTTATATGAAAAATAATGAAACTGCTATTGTTATTTTAAAAAATGTACAAAAAGTACATAAAATGGAAATTCAAATAACAAATATAAACATTTGTAAAATATTCTTCCGTCAGCTGTGCCCATTAGGGACACCCTTTAGTATCCCATTAGTGTCCCCACATCAAATCGCCATGCTATTAATGACTTTTGATATTATTGCTACATAAAACACACAGAACTATGCAGATCTACATTTTTCTACATGACTGAACATGAACAGGAGAGGCAGCTTCACTCAGGAGTAATGACCCTCCATGTTTTATCACATCAACATTTTTTAACCCATGAATGTTTGATACACATCACAGATTCAGCAACAAGTAAACCATATCACATAACATTGTTTTTTAAAAATAAGTTTACATCATTTTAATCACAAAAAATATACTAGAAAACTTTAGATGAACTTGATCTGGTGTCAGGGACTCGGTCAGTATTGCCTATTGCATTGCTGTTACTGAGTTAAAGCCACAGTTAACTGGCTGAACAGTTTGCCATAGTTGGCCAGATTTAAATTTTTTTGGAACTCAACCTTTAGCACTTTTGTCTCTGTTGTACATTTCACTGTTGTGAGGTTGTTGATTATTCGCTCTGTTGAACAGTGTGTGGGTGAACAGTGTGAAAGTTTTTTTTTTTTTTTTTTTTTTTTTTCAGGAGCTGCTCAGGAGAAACAGCTCTTCAGTAAAACTGATCACTGGTGCAACAGATCTTTGCCCTTCAGTTTTCATATTCTGAGAGACCTTCTGTAGTTCCACCAGGAAGAACAAGGTTAGGAACTGAGCTGGATTCAGTTTGTTCTCCATTAAAACTGTGTTATTATAGCACCCCCTGTAGCATGTCTCCAGGCATTACCTGCTTGGTGACCCGCTCCTTTAGCACTTTGACAGTAAGCGGTTTTTAATCATTTTTAATTGTTTATTTAACAGAAATAGGAATAGATAAATGGGTGTTTTTTTATGCTTTGAGTACCTCACCATTGTTTTAAAAAATGAAATGCCAATGTTAACACTAACCTTTTACCAGCAAACAAAATACACTCATTTTAAGATGAATTCACTGAACTAGGGTTAGGTTTGTCGTTAGAGTTAGGGTTAGCATGTCTCTCATGATAACTTCATGATTATAATGAGATTATCATATCCAGTGATTTTAATCTACACATTGATGATTCTTGAGACAAGAGTTATGGCTTTTATTCAGCTTTTTAAAATCACAAAATTTTAATCAACAAAATTAAAATCCTACATATAATCCTACATAAATCCTACATATTGTCCTCATCGAGGACAAACACTGGATGAAGAAACGCTTTAATAATCCAATCACAGATCAAAAACAATATAGAGATTAAGAGATATTTTAAAGATTAAAATAATTTAAAAAAAACAATATTTAAATGCATGAACTCCAAAAGTTGGAGAACCAGCCAATTGCGATAAAATAGACCGACTTTAGAACTGGAGGTGGAAGTGTGAGCAGCCCTGACCTCTGACCTTCACAGAAGGTTTTTTACAAAACAGACACTGACTGTATTTTGTGAAGATATGAAGATGATGATTATCTTCCTTTTCTGCTCTGAGCAGACCTTCTCCATGTAGATCTCAAGAGAAGATGGATGTAAGTTTTTTGTCACTTACCTGATCAATCTAGTTTTTTAGTAAATACCAAAAATAACATTTATTTACACTTTAAAACTGATGGCATGTTGAGTCTTAAGCAGGCACTGTTGGTTTGTTGTCTCTTAGCCAAGAGGAATGTTGTGCTAAACCTTTAATTGAGGTTCTCCTCCGGTGTTCCACTCTCGGCCTTTTAATCCCTTACACTGTATTTTTAACTGAGGACAGTAGGAGCAGCAATAGGATTACACCTGTGGGGGGTTGGAAGGGGTTGGGAGGGAGATTAAATCTTCTATCGAGCTCCTGCTCTCTGAACTAAAGACAATCACTTTTCCTCTCCTGTGGACCAACGGTAATGATCTCACACAGAGTTACTGAGAGCACGAAGGGGTTTGGGCATGTTTGGTCTTTTCTTTCCTGTAGAAGGCAGATTCTAATAGATATTCTGCTTTTTTCAAGTGTTTTATTTGATACATTTTTTAAAGGATTTTTTTACTCTTTTCTGCATCGTGGAGCACAATAATGAACCAACCCAGAAGACATCTAAAAAAGCTGAAAAAAAGGCGCTCTAGCCTTTTTGCCAGTCTAAAACTTCATGACAGCTTCTCACAGAGCATAGACGAGGAGGACAGCGCATTCCCCTTCTCACAGGACAGTTCCGTGAAACCATGGACCTCGATGGACAATCTGGACAGTCCGCTGCCTAAAGCAGAAGACTCAAAAGCTAAAATTAAACAGAAGAAAGGAGGCCATAAAGAAACAAAGAAACTTCCACACAGGCACGCCAGCATGATTAACCTTAATGTTGGTGGAAAAGTCTTTAATCTTCCCAAACATCTGGCTATCAAATATCCCAAATCCAGAATAGGAACTTTAGCCCTCTGTACAGATCCAGTCAAGCAGCTAACTCTCTGTGACGATTACTGCGTCATCACTAATGAGTTTTTCTTTGATCGAGACCCCACTTTCTTCCACTACATCTTTCACTTTTACTACAGTAATGTCCTCTGGGTCATGGAGAGCTTGTGCCCCATCAATTTTGAGGAGGAGATGAAATTTTGGGGGTTACACCTGCGGGACACACCTCGCTGCTGCCGAATTCTCTACGAAGAAAAGGCAGATGAAATTCAAGACCAGCTGAAAGTGAACAGAGAGCTGATGGCTGAAATTGAGGTTGTTCACAATGAAGAGGGCTTCAAGACTATGATCTTGGGTGATTTTCGTAAAACCCTGTGGGATCTGATGGAAAACCCATACTCCTCAATATCTGCCAAAGCTTTTGCTGTTTTCTCCAGTCTCTTCGTCCTCATCTCTATCGTGGCAATGACTCTGAACACAGTGGGTGAGCTAAAAAATTATAAGATCTATGGAAGAACATACATGGAGTACATTGAGATAATTTCTATTCTCTTCTTCACATTTGAATACTTCCTTCGTTTACTGACCACCTGTGATGTAAAGCATTTCCTGAAAAGTGCCCTGAATTTTGTGGACTTGGTGGCAGTCATGCCTTATTTCATTCAGCTGGTTTTTGAGACTTTTGCTGATCAGGAAGACCTCAGCGTTCAGGACGACCTCAAGGCGATGGCGAGAGTAAGCAAAGTCAGCAAAGTGCTGAAAGTTGTCAAGCTAATGAGAATTTTTCGGATTCTCAAATTGGCGAGACACTCCACGGGCATGCGGGCCTTCGGCTTCACGCTGAGGCAGTGTTTCGAGCAGGTCTGCTGTCTGTTCCTCTTCATCATCATGGGCATCTTCACCTTCTCTGCTCTGATGTTCTCTGTCGAGCAGGACGTAGAGGGGACACCTTTCAGCAGCATCCCTGACACCTGGTGGTGGGCTGCAGTGAGTATGACCACCACTCACACAAACACACACACACACACACAAAGGGAATGAAAACACATAAACACACTTTAAAACACACACAATGTAACAAAGGTTAATGATTCATTTGTGAACTGCAGTTGTTTGGTTTAGTATTTATTTGATTTATTTCTTTAATATAAGATTCCAAATTTCAGAATCTTTTCAATGAAATATTGATGTGTTTTAACTTTATTTTCTTTTTCAGTTAGTTTATTAAAAAGAGCTTCTGTCTATTATAGTGTTTAGGGACGAGAGACGAGGGATCAGAAGGTCATGGGTTTGAATCTCAGGCCATTAGGTTGCTCTGAGGTACCCTTGAGCAAGTACAGTGCCTGAAGTACTGTACCCATCACTGCTCCCCAGGCACTTTAAATAGCTGCCCCCTGCTTAAAAACAGACAAATAATCAAATTTCAAGGACAAATAATCACTTTCACATTTAAAGTATATAATAATCTGTTAGTTTTGTGTGTGTGTGTGTGTGTGTGTGTGTGTGTGTGTGTGTGTGTGTGTGTGTGTGTGTGTGTGTGTGTGCGTGTGTGTGTGTGTGGGTGTGCGCATATTTTCACATTCTAATCATAAGCAGTAAAATAAGGGAAAATGACGTTTCTTTCCTGCAGGTAAGCATCTCTACGGTTGGATACGGGGACGTGGTTCCAATCTCTTATTCCGGCCGGGTTGTAGCATTTGGCTGCATTTCGTTTGGGATTATTCTGAACGGAATGCCGATCTCAATCCTCTTTAACAAATTCTCTGACTATTATGCCAAGCTGAAAGCCCAGGAGTACACCAACACCAAGGTCCAGCGTAGTCTGCAGCTCAGGAAGCGCTTAAAGCGCAAGTTTCAGACCTGCTGCGAACCCCCAGACCAAGATACAGGAGAGGAACCTCACCTGAACCCACAAAAGCATCAGTGAACATCCAGCAGGGGGCCACACTCAAACCACCCTCATACAGTTTGTTTGGGTTTGGCCAGAACAGCCGAATACTGTAATGTGGACAGCATGTTTTCACTGGACAGCCCCAGAAGGACAATTCGGGAGTGAAAGGAGCTTTAAGGTAGCGTGAGCTCAAACAGGGGATAAAGGAAGTGATCAGCTCTGAGTCCATTTACAAATAGATCAGATTAGTAGGACAGAGAACCTTCTGCTAAATTGGGCTGTTTGATCTGCTGAATGAGTGCCATAAAACATCCATTAAACCCAATAAATCCCAATTCACCCCCACCAAAAAAAAAGTACATACATACATATATACAGTGGTATCTTGGGTTACGAGCATAATCCGTTCCAGAAAATTTTCCTAACCCAAATACATTTTTTCATAAATAAAGGAAATTCCCATGATGTGTTCCATATCCGCATAAATACACATATCAAATCATTTTAATAGTAATTATTCTACAATTTATATCAGCCTAAAAATCCATTAAATCTCAACAACACTCAAAACTCATTTTAAAAATATTATCCATTATTCAATTAATTATTTAAATATAAATTGACAAATCAGATCTACATTACATCCTGATATTACTGAGGCTTTGGTTCTATTTTTTTACCCACCTAGGGGCTAACCTAGGGTTTACCTATTGTTTATCTGTTGTTTGAATGATGGACTGATGGACTGATGGACTGACAGACTGACAGACTATGATCAGGGTTGAATTTGGTTTATCCCACCACTGAAAGAGTTCTCCTGGACTTAGATGGTTCTAGAGTTCTTGTAAAGAACCACTCCTTTATCTTCAGCCTGAAAATCTGAAAGCTGAGCTGAAGACAAGGCCAACCAACACACACACACACACACACACACACAATTTTAGAGAGTTTTTAATCATGTAAATATGAGTGACCCCTCCTTGACCCCAAGCTAGACCATAATTCACCCTGCCATTTTTATCAGAGGAATTCCAGCCTTCAGGACCAGAACATTATTTTCTGTATCCAAGGTCCAGTCCTTAGTGCAGAATCAATCACTCACTCAAACACACACACACACACACACACACAAACAGACACACACAGTAGGGGTGTATATAAACACACACCTGACAAGGCTGAATCATAACTAGTGCTGTGGAAGCTGAACGCCGCTGATATCTGAACACACCATGAGTCCGAGGTTTATGGTCACTTTGAGTGTGTTCCTGGTTGTCGGTAACAGCGCTGATGGGCAAGACGTTCGGCTTAAGCTCTGCGGCCGAGAGTTTATTCGGATGGTGGTCACGTCCTGTGGAAGCTCCAGGATGAGGCGCTCGGTGCTGGACTTCAACCACACACACCTCGGCACACACAGTAGGTGACCTTCATCAGTGGTTTGTTCTGACTGCCCAGAGAGCATCCCCCTACAGAAGTGGCCTCAGCTTTTATTTGATTTTTTTTAAGTAGGTCTACTGGACAGTTTCACCAGCACTCAGTCAACAAACCAGACACAAGTCCAGAAAGCAGGAGGTCCCCATTGGCCTGATGAGACAGCGAGACGGATGGAAGAAACAGGAAAATCCACAGAAGAGCCAAGAATGGAGCCGAGTGCCAGTCAGGCTGCAAGTGTGTCCATCAGGACAACCCGTGATGTGGGTCCAGCCGGCGTATGCTGTCGGTCCGGCTGCACTATGAGCGAACTGGTTCAGTACTGCTGAGGTTCTCGGGCTTCGCTTCATTCAGAACAAACATCTACTGGGCTTCTGTCTGTTTCTGCTTCAGGGAGAAACTTTAACACTTATAACAATAAAACACAATTTCGCAAACAAACACAAAGTCCTGTCCTTATTAAAGTGAGCACAACACCACTACACACCAACACTACACAACACCACTACACAACACCACTACACACCAACACTACACAACACCACTACACAACACCACTACACACCAACACTACACAACACCACTACACAACACCACTGAACATCACTGAACTAACCCTGCTTGTAATCAGGACATGGAACGGGTTCTAATCAAATGCCATCAATGTAACAATGCCGTGAATGCAAAGCCAACCAAACAGCACTCACCAATAGAGAGAGAGAGAGAGAGAGAGTGTGTGTGTGTGTGTGTGTGTGTTTGTGTGTGTGTGTGTGTGTGTGTGTGTGTGTGTGTGTGTGTGAATCCTCTATTTTGTTTCCATGGATATTGTTCTCTGACCACTCCCTTTCTGTTTTCCTGTCATCTGTATGTCTCACACTCTCCTCACAGAAAACTCCCCTAACCCTCAGAGTCACCGCTGCTGTTTCGTTTTTTTTTGTTGTTTGCTGGATGTTGTTTGGTTTTGTTGATTTAGTGTACGAGTTAAAATGATGGAACTGAGCAGGAAAGAAGTTCCACTCTATGTAAGTAAAAGTGTGTGTGTGTGTGTGTGTGTGTGTGTGTGTGTGTGTGTGTGTGTGTGTGTGCTTGNGTGTGTGTGTGTGTGTGTGTGTGTGTGTGTGTGTGTGTGTGTGTGTGTGTG
>CM029387.1:19384-24384 GCA_017165825.1 Hepsetus odoe
ACACACACACACACACACACACACACACACACACACACACACACACAGACTAATTGTTGTGTATATTTATGATAAATACAGATGAACCACCATCAAGAGTATCGCCACATGTTGAGGTTCCATACAGTGTGAGTGTTTACTGCCTACCATCACCATCATCATCTTCATCATCATCTTCATCATCATCATCATCACCTTCACCATCGTCATCATCACTATCATCGTCACCATAATCATCACTACCATCATCATCACTATCATCATCATAACCATCACCATCATAATCATCATCATCGCTATCATTATCGTCATAAGCATCATCATCACCACCATCATCATAATCAACATCACCACCAACTTCTTTCTAATAGTCAATAAATTTGATATAATTTTATGTGTGTAATGTTTATTAATGATCTTTTCCTTTAGGAATTCAGCACTTCCAGTGATGATGATGATGCTGCTGCTGCTGCTGCTGATGATGATGATGATGATGAAGAGCTTTTATTAGACAGGAACTCTGCTAAATTGACAGGTAGATATAAAGGTGTGAACCATGGTTGTGGAAGATTTCAGGCGGATCTGTTTTGAAATTATTTCATGCTTTTCACTGACTGTACACTTTACAGCTTCATTAACAGGTGAGTGTGGAACTGGGCTGGACTCCCTCTGTTCTCCTACGGTTGCCGGCGACAACAGGACAGACCAGATTCCACAGAAACAGGTGACCAATATTATTTGTCTTTTTTCTGTGTTTCCCTTTCAGAAGTGAAGTGGCGGCAAAAGAGTCGCTAAGTGTCACCACAAAGTTCTCCGTCTTCTGGAGCAGCAGTTTCTTAGTGTTTAGGGACCCCATAATCAGAAGGTTGTGGATTTGAATCCCAGAAAACTAGGTTACCCTGAGGTTCCTTTGAGCAAGGTACCGTCCCCTTCACTGCTCCCTGGGTGCTGAATATGACTGCCATCTGCTGGACGGTGTGTGTGTTAAATACAGAGGAGGGGATTCACTGTGTTCACTGTCACACACTTAAACACATAAACAACATAAAAAAACGACATCAGCAACAACAACACAAACAACAATACCAACAACAAAAACATCACTAATATCAACAGCACAAACAACACCACCAGGAACACAACGATTTACATTCACAATTCTATTTTTCAACAGGAGCTTCATTCCATGGCTTTACTGACCCACAATGCAACAGGTGTGTGTGTATGCGTGTGTGTAGGTAGATGTTTGTGTGTATGTGTGTCTGAATCTGTATATGAGAGTGTGTGTGTATGTGTGTGTGTGTTTGTGTGTGTGTGTGTGTGTTTGTATGTGTGTGTGTGTGTTTGTGTGTGTGTGTGTGTGTGTGTGTGTGTGTGTGTGTGTGTGTGTAGGTGTTTGTATGTGTGTCTGTGTGTTTGTGTGTGTGTGAATCTATATGAGTGTTTGTGTGTGTGTGTGTGTGTGTGTGTGAATCTATATGAGTGTGTGTGTGTGTAGGTGTTTGTGTGTGCAGGTGTTTGTATGTGTGTGTGTGTGTGTATGTGAATCTATATGAGTGTGTGTGTGTGTGTGTGTATGTGAATCTATATGAGTGTGTGTGTGTATGTGAATCTATATGAGTGTGTGTGTGTGTGTATGTGAATCTAGGTGAGTGTGTGTGTGTGTGTGTGTGTGTGTATGTGAATCTATATGAGTGTGTGTGTGTATGTGAATCTATATGAGTGTGTGTGTGTGTGTGTGTGTATGTGAATCTATATGAGTGTGTGTGTGTGTGTGTGTGTGTGTGTGTATGTGAATCTATATGAGTGTGTGAGTGTGTGTGTGTATGTGAATCTATATGAGTGTGTGTGTGTGTGTAATCATGTATTTATTCTGTAGGTTCCTCTGTGATTAAACTCATTGCTGACTGTAGTTCTGGGGGTTGGAAGGTGAGTGTCTATGAACTGATATTGTTATTTTTAGGATTTTTATTTGGGGGGGGGGGTTGTTTGTTTGTTTGCTTGTTTGTTTGTTTTTTCTGATCCCACAGGACACTGAGTGTTTTCATTTTTTACCCAGAATTCTCAGCAGCTGAAGGCAATCAACAACTGTCCAATCCTGCTGTGTGAGTCACTGTGCTCTCACCCCATGAGTCGAGATCAAGAACCAACTGAGGAACCAAAGGAGGAACTCCTTCTCCTCAATAGTGGCAGCAGAACATGAACAACAACAGTTCAATCAATAAACTATACAGAACCAGTCGGTCAGATTTGTCAGTTAAGCCCAGAGACTACTCATAATTCAACGTAAAGGGGCATCAAATGGGCATCTTTACAATTGACAGGGGGGGGAGAGTCTGCAGCTGAAGGGCGAGGCAGCTGAAGGGCGAGGCAGCTGAAGGGCGAGGCAGTAAGACGACAAAGAGGATATTAAACTGACTGTGAATAGAAGCTCTTCCTGATTAAAGCTTCTGATTTGAGCTACTAAAACCATCAACTTTTAATAATTTATTGACTTATTTGTTGTTTGAATGTTAACATTGACTGTGTGTGTGTGTGTGTGTGTGTGTGTGTGTGTGTGTGTGTGTGTGTGTGTGTGTGTGTGTGTGTATTTTCAGGTTCTTCAAGCCATAGCTCACCTGCTCTGTTTGTTAGTAAGCACAGCAACACTGAAACTCATAGGTGTGTGTGTGTGTGTGTGTATCAGTCTTGCACATTAGTGAGGTGTTTGAAGGTGTCTGTTGGAAGCTAACACGTGCGTGTGTGTGTGCGTGTGTGTGTGTGTGTGTGTGTGTGTGTGTGTGTGTGTGTGTGTGTGTGTGTGTGTGTAAGACGCAGTAACAGTGATGGTTGTGGTCATGATGTCCCTAGGAGGAAATCCTGTTCTGTGACTGGAGAATTCACTTCCTGCTCTGTGATACACAGTTCAGGTGAGACTAACCCCTGGGGGAGGGTGAGCGTATGTTTGTATAAGTTTCAGAGTTGATACATTGAGCTGCAGAAACATACATTACTGGAACGATACAGAACAATAAAATTAGTCAGAGCTGAAACAGAAGAAAATTGTTTGTGGATCTGGAGGACCCCCTTCCTTCCTGTTGTTGACACTTCAAATCTAGTTTTATCTCTGAAATGGCTTTTCCTGGTGAGTTAAAGGGAGTGTATTTTAAAAGGCTTGGACTCATTCTCCTTATTCATTTCACGGCTGATGTCTGGAGTTGAAAAATTTCCACGGTGTCTTCACTGAGTGTGACTGTGCAGTGGATACATCAGAACGTACTTCAAACAGGAGATTCCACCACTATTAAAACAGAGGAGATGGAAAATAAAAATGAAAAAAGTAGAAAAATGGTGGGTCACTCCACTCTCACATTTTTACACTTGAAGGACTTTGAAAAGAAGCTGAACGTGACGCCACAGCATCTGCAACAAGAAGCATGAAGGTGGTGGAAGATGTTTACATGATCAAGAGCTTCACTGCACAGAATGCAGCCTGCAACCTGCCAAACACCCCGACTGCAGACCCTTTTTTTCTGGGGCAGTGGTGTCCTACTGTTTAGGGATGAGATCCCAGGACCAGAAGGTTGTGGGTTCAACTCCCAAACCAAATCCCAGACAGGTTTCCCTGAGGTTCTCTTGATCAAGGTATCGTCCCCATCACTGCTCCCCAGGTGCTGGATATGTCTGCCCCCTGCTGGATGGTGTGTGTGTGTTAAATACAGAGGATGTGCTTGGTTGTGGTTCACTGTGTGCTGTGTGTTCACAATCGCAAAGAGCCATTTTCACTTTCACTTTTCTGCATCAGACTGTCCCTGTGGTAAGCGTCACACTGGAGAGTCGGAGCCGGGGCAGTAGACAGGGCAGCGGTGTCCTAGTGTTTAGGGATGAGGCGCCAGGATCAGAAGATCATGGGTTCAAATCCCAGGCCATTAGGTTGCCCTGAGTCACCCTTCAGCAATGTACCATCCCCATCACTGTTCCCCGGGCGCTTTCAATAGCTGCTCCCTGCTGCACAGTGTGTGAGTGAAAAGCAGAGGCTGTAATTTCATTGTGGTTCCCTGTGTGCTGTGCCGTGTAATCACAATGACAGGAATAGTCACTTTCACTTCACTTTCATTAGACAGACATCGCTGTCAGACAAACCGTTTACATCAAAACTGTGTTAAATTGCAGCTTGCTGACATCACGATATTTACTAGATTCAGTGTTATGTTCTATGTAGAACATATAAATGTAATACAAGTACAAAATAGGAATTCTGATTCCTTTATTTTTCTAAACGTTTGCATAATGTTCTGTTTTTTGTTTGTTTTGAATGCTTGAATTGTTCCGTTTATTTAAAAATGCTTCTAACCATATGACATTCATTATGTATTAATCAATATTTGTTGAGTGGGTTTAGGTGCAGAAGTCTTTACTTTTCAAGATAATTTTTGATGTTTATTTTCCAGCTGCTGCTCCGCTGGACTACACCGCAGAATCCTGGAGCACTTTAGTGGACACTGAGTTTCTGAACATGCTGGACAGGGGGACAATCAAGAGACAGGAAGTTATCTACGGTCTGTAACCATGGTTACAAAATTACCAGGCTGCTGGAAAATTAGAGAGCTCTGTGTAATAAGCCAGGAAATAATTAACAAAATAATTTAACAAACATAACATAAAATCAATAAATACAAATCAAGCAAAACAAACACATACAAAACTACAAACATAAATTCAAAATTATAAAGGTTTGTGTTTCAGTTGTTTGGTTTTTGTGTGTGTGTGTGTGTTTTTCTTTTCTGTGAAACTGATTTGCCCTTTGACCTTCAGAGCTCATGCAAACGGAGCTCCATCATGTTCAGATGCTGACAGTCATGGCTGATGTTTTGAGGCGGGGTTTACAAGAGGAAGTACAGCTGGAGGAAGATGTAATTGGTCAGATTTTTCCAAGTCTGGATGACCTCATAAAGCTCCATAGAAACTTTTTTACAGCCATGGAGTTAAGGAGGCGGAGCTCCATCACCAGAGAAAACTCT
>CM029387.1:26884-34384 GCA_017165825.1 Hepsetus odoe
ACACCTCTGCTGGACCTGAAATGTATGAGATTCACACACACACACGTGAAGAACGCAACACCTGGATCACACTGCTGCACCAGACTACCCACAGGTCAGTGTGTGTGTGTGTGTGTGTGTGTGTGTGTGTGTGAGACAATAACAACAGCAATAATAATAATAATAATAATAATAATAATAATTGGCTTTGTTTTTGTTTATTAGTCTGCCTGACAGTGATGTGAAAATTAAGGAGGAACAGAAATTGAAAAACATCCAAAAACTTCAAGGTTAGGGTTAGACACCCCTCACACACACACACACACACACACACACACACACAAACACATACACACACCATTAAAAACAAACAACACACACACTCTTTCTCTCAGTCTCTCACGCTAACGGGATTTTCAGTTCCACCTTAAATTGTGTGGCAGCAAATTTTTTGTATGTGAAAAAGTGTGTTTTTTGTGTGTTTGTGTGTGTGTGTGTGTGTGTGTGTGTGTGTGTGTACGTAGAGGCTCTGTATTCTCTGGATCTGCAGTTGTGTGCGGCTCTGGATGAGAAGCTGTGTGTGTGTGTGTGTGCTGTTGAACAGAGTGTGGGTTCGCCACACCTGCTCGTTCAGCCACATCTCTACACACTCCACTCACACACACACACACCACAGGGTTACACTCTACTGCAGGAGGCCCTGAGAGAAGGTAAACTCACACACATTCTCACACACACATACACGGTCTCTCTCTCAGACTGACAGAAGCGCAGTGTTAGATCTCACGTTTCTCACGTGTTTTTGATCTCCGGTGCAGTGGATGAACTGAGCATGCTCAGTTTGTGGAAATGTCCAGTTAAACAAATGGATGCTGCTCTGGTGGAAACAGTATTACCCACCTATGTCCACCTGCAGGTAATGAGGAACTTTCTGCTAGCTCCTACAGACACTGGGCTCTCCCCCAGTGGGCAGTACAGCTGTGATGGGGCGGAGTTTATAGGTGTGATTTGTACTGGTTCCCTGTGTGTCTCTGCAGGTGGTGGAGAAGGTTCGGAGTTTAGCTCGGATACTCTACAGCCTCCAGGCAAAGCTTTAAACATGATTTACCTCACCCACCATCATGACCACTCTTCCAATCCTTACCACACCAAACATCATGACCACACCCACCATCCTGGCCACACCCACCATCCTGACAACTCCCACAATCCTGACCTCAGCCATGCTCCAAACCCTCCCACCACCCTGATCACTCCCACCATCCTGATCACTCCCACCATCCTGATCACTCCTACCATCCTGACCACTCCCACTCCCTGGCCCAGGAAGGAGAATTAGCTTTGACTTCTTTTGTTTTCAGGCTGTGGTGATAATTCAGGATACTTTAATTGAAGTTCAGAAGCTCCTCCTCCAAGAGGATGAAGCTCTACCCCCCTGGTCATTCACTGATTCTGAGGAGGTAAAGATGGGTGTGGTTTAATGCAAATGCTTAACAGGTAAAATAAATGTGAAGGATGATGAATGTCTGTGTCTATGCAGAGGCCAATGGAGGAGTGGATGAAGGAGGTGGAGGAGAGAGAGAGGGAGCAGGCGGAGGAGATGGAGAAAATGAGGAAAGAAGAGGTGGAGCTGGAGGGAGAGCTAAAGGAGCTGGAGGAATGTGTTCAGGCTCTGAGGAATGAACAGATGAGAGTGGAGAAAGAAAGGAAGAGAATGGAGAAGGAGAGAGATTTTAGAGAAACAGCTGACTCAGCATAAAAACAACAACAGCAAGAACCCCAATTACCTCTCATTCATTACACATGTTCTAGTGTTCTAGTCACTTTGTGTTTGTGTGTGAGAGAGAGAGAGTAAGAGGAAGGGTGTGTGTGTGTATGAGTTACTTGTGTTTGTAACTGTGTATCTGTAACAGTGTGTATCAAGCCCAGTCAGTTTTATTTCTGTGGCATTTTTTATATTATTGTCGTCACAGAGCAGTTTTACAGAATCCAATCTGAACCCCTAGTGACAAACAAACTGGATGAAGAGCCTCAGGAGGAACCACCAGTGGTGGTCTAGTGTGGAAGGTCATGGGTTTGAACCCCAGACCAGTAGGTTGCCCTCAGGCACTCTTGACCAAGGTACCGTCCCCATCACTGCTCCCCGTGCACTTTCAATAGCTGCCCCCTGCTGCATGTGAGTGTGTGGTAAAAATGCAGAGGTGTAATTTCATTGTGGTTCACTCTGTGCTGTGTTTCACAGTGACAAGTTGTCATTTTTTCACTTCACATTTTTAGTGAGTAAAATATTCTCAGTTAAAGAGAGAAAACAGATTTAAGCTCCAATGGGCAGAACAGTCTGTTCAGTAGAAATGAAGCTTCATTACAGTCTATAGTTGGAGTTCATTAAAAGATTTGAAGCTGATAGTAGAGTCTTTAGTTGATCATTAAAAGGTTTGAAGCTGATAGTAGAGTCTGTAGTTGATCATTAAAAGGTTTGAAGCTGATAGTAGAGTCTGTAGTTGGAGTTCAAAAAGGTTTGGAAGCTGATAGTAAGTCTGTAGTTGATCATTAAAAGGTTTGAAGCTGATAAGTAGAGTCTGTAGTTGTTCATTAAAAGGTTTGAAGCTGATAGTAGAGTCATGGTTGATCATTAAAAGGTTGAAGCTGATAAGTGAGTCTGTAGTTAATCATTAAAAGGTTTTAGTGATAATGAGAGTCTGTAGTTGGAGTTCATTAAAGGTTTGAAGCTGATAATGAAGTCTGTAGTTGATCATTAAAGGTTTGGAAGCTGATAGTAGAGTCTGTAGTTGTTCATTAAGGTTTGAAACTGATGGTAGAGTCTGTAGTTAATCATTAAAAGGTTGAAAGCTGATAGTAGAGTCTGTAGTTAATCATTAAAGTTAAGAGAGCTGATAGTAGAGTCTGATTTGATCATTAAAGGTTTCGCTGATAGTAAGTCTCTGTAGTTGGAGTTCATTAAAGGTTTGAAGCTGATAGTAGAGTCTGTAGTTGATCATTAAAGGTTGGAAATGACGATAGTAGAGTCTGGATTAGATCATTTAAAAGGTTGGAAAGCTGATAGTAGAGTCTGTAGTTGGAGTTCATTAAAGGTTTAGGCTGATAGTAGAGTCTGTGGTTGTTCATTAAAGGTTTGAAGCTGATAGTGGGTCTGGTTGATCATTAAAGAGTTTAGAGCGTATTAGAGTCTGCCGTTGTTCATTAAAGGTTTGAAGCTGATAGTAGAGTCTGTAGTTGATCATTAAAGGTTGGAAGCTGATAGTAGAGTCATAGTTAATCATTAAAAGGTTTGAAAGCTGCAAATAGTAGAGTCTGTGGTTGAGTTCATTAAAGGTTTGAAGCTGATAGTAGTCTGTGATTGTTCATTAAAAGGTTTGAAGCTGATAGTAGAGTCTGTAGTTGTTCATTTAAAAGGTTTGAAGCTGATAGTAGAGTCTGTAGTTAATCATTAAAGGGTTTGAAGCTGATAGTAGAGTCTGTAGTTAATCATTAAAGGGTTTGAAGCTGATAGTAGAGTCTGTAGTTGATCATTAAAAGGTTTGAAGCTGATAGTAGGTCTGTAGTTGGAGTTCATTAAAGGTTTGGAAGCTGATGGTAAGAGTCTGTGGTTGATCATTAAAGGTTTGAAAGCTGATGGTAGAGTCTGTAGTTGATCATTAAGGTTAGGCTGATAGTAGAGTCTGTAGTTGGAGTTCATTAAAGGTTTGAAGCTGATAGTAGAGTCTGTGGTTGGAGTTCATTAAAAGGTTTGAAGCTGATAGTAGAGTCTTAGTTGATCATTGAGTTTGAAGCTGATAGTAGAGGAGTCTGTAGTTGATCATTAAAGGTTTGAAGCTGATAGTAGGTCTGCTGTAGTTGATCATTAAAAGGTTTGAAGCTGATAGTAGAGTCTGTATGATTAATCATTAAAGGTTGAAATGATAGTGAGTCTGTAGTTGGAGTTCATTAAAGGTTTGAGAAGCTGATGGTAGAGTCTGTAGTTGTTCATTAAAGGTTTTGAAGCTGATAGTAGAGTCTGTAGTTGATCATTAAAGGTTGAAGCTGATAGTAGAGTCTGTAGTTGGAGTTCATTAAAGGTTTATGAAAGCTGATAGTAGAGTCTGTGATTTTATTCATTAAAGGTTTAAGCTGATATAGTAGAATACATGGTTGGGTTCATTAAAAGGTTTGAAGAAGCTGATAAGTAGAGTCTGTAGTTGTTCATTAAAAGGTTTGGAAGCTGATAGTAGAGTCTGTAGTTGGAGTTCATTAAAAGGTTTGAAGCTGATAGTAAGTCTGTAGTTGTTCATTAAAAAGGTTTGAAGCTGATAGTAGAGTCTGTAGTTGATCATTCAAAGGTTTGGTAACCAGTAGGAAGTCTGTAGTTGATCATTAAAGGTTTGAAGCTGATAGTAGAGTCTGTGGTTGATCATTAAAGGTTTGAAGCTGATAGGCGGTCTGTAGCTGGAGTTCATTAAAAGGTTTAAGCTGATAGTAGAGTCTGTAGTTGATCATTAAAAGGTTTGAAGCTAATAGTAGTCTGTAATTGATCATTAAAAGGTTTGGAAGCTGATAGTAGAGTCTGTAGTTGGTCATTAAAGGTTTGGAAGCTGATAGTAGAGTCTGTAGTTGATCATTGAAAGGTTTGAAGCTGATAGTAGAGTCTGTAGTTGATCATTAAAAGGTTTGAAGCTGACAGTAGAGTCTGTAGTTGATCATTAAAAGGTTTGAAGCTGATAGTAGAGTCTGTAGTTGATCATTAAAAGGTTTGAAGCTGATAGTAGAGTCTGTAGTTGGAGTTCATTAAAAGGTTTGAAGCTGATAGTAGAGTCTGTAGTTGGAGTTTATTAAAAGGCTTTCCTTTCAAGAAATACATGTACTAAACTACATGGGGTGGACAATTGTCCATCATCGAAAAGAAAGAGAATTAGCGTTTTGACAATTAATTTAAAGAGTGAAATACAGCAACTCTGTAACAGTGTACTAACAGTGTGTGTCTAAATGTGCATTTGTAACAGTGAGTCTAATTGTGTGTAATGGTGCATTTAGTTGTAATCAAATAAAACCCAAAAACATTTTTTCACACCTGTCTAAAACTTTTGCACAGTACTGTATATATATATATGCATGTGGTGTGTTGCAGATGGAGAAAGCAGATAAACACACTGTGAGCTGCGTGAGTGGAGATTTTATCAATGTGCGTGTGTTTTCTGATGGGCTGTTTCTGTATTCGCTTCAAAAAAACAAATTTTGAAGGAAAAAAGAGTTTGTCCCAACCTATCACAAGATGCTCACCATCAAACCATCACCTTACTCTCTGTGCAGAGTAAAGTGGTCCTCCCTATTCCCCATCACTTAGTATATGGTAGGGTGGTCATGGTCTAGTGGTAGGATACTCATCTGCAGACCAAGAGGTCGCAGGTTTGATTCCCACCTCTAACCCTAACCCTACCACCATTGGGTTCCTGAGCAAAACCCTGAACCCCAAGTTGCTCCAGGGGGACTGTCCCTGTAACCAGGAGATGGAAGTCACTCTGGATAAGAGGCGTCTGCTAAATGACATAAATATAAATGTAACTGTCCCCTTTCTCTCTGTGTGTGGGTGGGGTGGGCCCCCTGCAATCTCTCTCTCTCTCTCTCTCTCGCTCTCTCTCTCTCTCTCTCTCTCTCTCTCTCTCTCTCTCTCTCTTCCCACTCTCTCTCTCTCTCTCTCTCTAAAAACTCTCTCTCTCTCTCTCTCTCTCTCTCTCTCTCTCTCTCTCTCTCTCTCTCTCTCTCTCTTCCTCTCTCTCTCTCTCTCTCCTTCTCTGCTCTGTGCTCTGTCTGTATGTTTTTTTTCTCTTTGTTTCCGTGTGCAGGTGTGTGTTTGTGTCTGTGTGTGCAGAAACCACAAGTCCTCACAACTGCACATTCTTGCAGAAACACACACAGAAACACACATAAAAACATACAGTCTGAATAAACAACTTCACACACACACACACACACTGCAGGTGCTGCTGAAATGATTTACATACTGTAAACTACAGTGTCTTACTGTGAGAGAATGGGTTGAATGTGTGTGTGTGTGTGTGTGTGTGTGTGTGTGTGTGTGTGTGTGTGTGAGGCAACTGTAGATTTCAAGATTAAACACTCCCACTGTAAAGTGTAAACAGCAGATAATCTAGCAAGGCTGAACTCTGTAGAGATGCTGATTTATCTTGATGTATTTTGATGTACATCTATGAGGGAGGTGGTGCTCTAGTGGTGGTACTTGTCTATGGACCTGTGGCTCAAGAGGTCCAGGTTCGATTCCCACCTGTCTCCAGGGGGGACTGTCCCTGTAATCAGGACATGGAGACACTCTGTATAAGAGCGTCTGATTAATGCCGTAATTGTAAATGTGAATATTTGTTTTGTGATTGTGTTATAGATGCCATAAGCTGAATATAGGACTGAAATTATGGATGTAGGAAAACTGGATCAGTGGGAATCAGAGCAGCTCCTTTAACCTTCAAGCCAAAAGGAAGTTACTTGAAAATGTGCATAATCAAATATACAGTTCTTCTTTGAGGGAAATCCCAAACAAGATTCCTGTATCAAAACATTAAGTTTAAAAAATTTTGGAAAAAAAACATATTCCAGGATGGATCCCACCAACATGGGAGGACTGTTCCTTCTTGTGCTTCATATGCCTAGGGTGTTGTGAGCCAACAGACCTGACCATCCTCCTGCCATGATTAATAAACCACGCATAACCATTGGTGGAATGCTTGTAGAGGGAGGGACTGAAAAAGCCAAGAAACAGATAGCACTTGACTCTTTCCTCATCATATCTACCAGGCATGACCAGGGGTGGTGTGGTGAGAATGTGAGTTGCCGGTGGTGCACCAGACCAGATGGGTGTCGAAGCTGGTGTAGCTGAAGCCATCCTGACCGGCAGCGTCAACTGCTGAGTCAGCTGGGTGAGGGCAGACTGTTATTGAGCCAGCAGATGCTGAAGTGAGTTTATCACCTGTTCCATTTGCAATTGGTTTGCACTCAATGTTGTGTTTTGTTCAGTTCTTGTGCTACATCCAGCACTGGGTCTTGAGAGGTTCCTGAAAAGATTCAAGCATTAGATGGTAGGTAGGCAGCATCAGGCTTGGGTCAGGTCACTCATGTCACTAAACTCCTCCATGTCATCACAACACACCAGCATCAAGAACACATAATCTTCCTTCTCAATAACACCCCATAACCCCATAGTGTTAGGGCTTCCCTGGTACATCTAGCACTGGTGTGGGGGCTGTTCTGTCTCAACGAGCTCCAGATGGTAAGGTCCACCCTTGGACATTCCACTCCAAGAAGTTTTCTTCTGCTGAGAGGAATTATAAAGTCAGGGACTGGGAGTTGCTACCCATGCAACAGTTTTCTTCCTCAAACACACTCAGTACAACTTCACCCACATGACTAACCAACTTCACTGTTTCTTCCTAGGGTTAGGGTTACCTGACATAATATCTGCTCCCTTCACATTGCGAGCTCCTCTTGTACAGCCCACTGGTGAGTATCTAACCGGTT
>CM029387.1:36884-49384 GCA_017165825.1 Hepsetus odoe
GCCTGGTGTACGTCAATGTGTATGGAAGCATCTTGCTGAGTGTTTGTATCTCCGGCGATCGCTATATCTTCCTGCGCTTCCCGTTCACAGCCCGTCGACTGCGGTCTCCACTTAAGGCCGCACTGATCTGTTTACTCATCTGGATGTTGGTGTTCTCCTTCAGTTTTCCTGCCTACACCCTTCACGATGACAACGCATCCTTCTGCTTCCAAAACTTCTCTAAGCGCACTTGGGGAAACCACTGGATTGTGGTTTCCATGGAGACCGTGTTCTGCTGCAGCGCCATCATCATTGTGTTTTGCTCAGTGCAGGTTGTGAGGATCCTTCGAAAACTTCGCAAACACAACCCAAGTGACCCCAAGCTGCGCAACAACAAGAGCGTAAAGATCGTCCTCAGTAACCTGCTGGTCTTCCTCATCTGCTTCATCCCCTACCACATCACAGCCCTGCTATACTTCCACTATAAGACCACCACGTTGGGGCAGCAGTCATTCCCCGTGCTGAGACATTTTGTCCACAGCAGCCTGTGCATGAGCAGCGTGAACTGCCTGGTGGACGGAGTCTGTTATTATTACATCCTGAAGGAGAACCTGCACTTGGCAGCGGTGGAGCGGAAGGCCACCTTTCACATCGCACACACTCAGGATGTGCTCGTGCAGGGAGATGTTCAGACAATACAAAATGAGTCTAATGCAGGGGTCACCAGCCTTTTTGAAACTGAGAGCTACTTCACAGGTACTGAGCCCTATGAAGAGCTACCAGTTTGATAAAAAAAACCTGAACTGATCTAAACTTCTTTTAAATGCTTTTTTTAAGATATTGTCATTTTCAAATCTCTAAAACTGTAAATGTGATTAAAGAAGAACAGCACCAGGATCAAATTCTAATTTAGACGCTGCTCACTGGTGAGCTGTGTGATTTTTAGAGCAGGTCCGCGGGCGACTCATGTGCTCCTTGGGGGCGTCCTGGTGCCCGCGGAATCCATGTTGGTGAGCCCTGGTCTAATGGTCCAGTTTGATGCCATGAGGAAGTGATTCACCTTCAGCTCTCAGCACCAATATGCAAATTTAGTGCCTGATTAGCATCCTCTCCGTTCTGCAGGCTTACAGATTAAACTTGTTTACAAATAAATAAGGTGCAACAAGGTGTTAAATCAAGGTGTTAAAATGTTAAACCTTGTTAAATAAAAAAAAATGTAAAATAAAGGTTTGAGTAATAAATAAGAAAAAAGAACACTTCTGCTTCCCTAAATAACATCAATCTTTTCGTCTTTCATCACTGAATTTCCTGAATCAGAGTCTTCACCAGAACTGCTTCTTTAAAAGATTTGTTCAGCATATCAGAGCATCATCTCAGCTCACACTTTCTTCTCTCTCTCTCTCTATGTAAATTTCTCACCAGTGTTCAGCACCACTTTTATAAATTTTAGGAAAGTCAGCAGAGTAATGATGTATTGATGATGAAATGATGAATTGATGATGAAGTTATAAAATGATGAAACTTGAAAGGTGATTTTTATCTGACATCCTTCCAACCACCCAAGCTTTTTGTAGCTCAGTTTCATCTTTGAAGAGTGAAGTCAGGTGAGCTGGAGCTCTGCCATTACTATGAGGAATGCACATGATAACTTCCTGCTAGTTCTCAGTGTTTTCCTGGAATCAAAGGTTCTGCTTTGGGGATAATAGTAGAGCTTCTAAGCTGAAGTGATGTAGTTCCTCTGGTCTCTGGAATCCACTGCCGTGTGTTTGAAGAATAAACCATTGCTGAGTGATTTAGTGAGATGGAGGAGGAACTCACGACTATTTCCTGTTTTCTCTAAAATGAGGTGAAAGCCCACCCAAAGCTGTCTCCGTGACGCTGAGGAAACTCTATTGTGAGTTTGAGGAGATGCTGTGGTTCCACAGAAACTCAGAAAGTGGGCGCACATCTCCTGCCAAGGAAAGCAGAGAACTTTGTTCACATGTAATGAAGTAAAAGAAAGACAATACTGCTGTTTATTATTAGAGCTACCAAGAGTGAAAGTGAAAGTGACAACCCTTGTCATTGCGAGGTCAAAGCACAGCAGACAATGAACCACAACGGAATTGGATCTCTGCATTTAACCCATGCACACTCAAACACCGTGCAGCAGTGGGCAGCTATTGAAAGTGCCCAGGGAGCAGTGATGGGGACGACACCTTGCTCAAGGGTACCTCAGGGCAACCTATCGGGAAGGGGTTCAAACCCCCGATCCCTGAATGTCTCTGACTTTAGTATCAGTCTGAACTTTCATTTTAATTTGGACATTGAGGTAAATATGGGGTTTGTCAGCTCACATATTAATGTTGGTATAAACAAGTATATGTACTTATTCCATATACTTGGAGCGTGTGTGTGTGTGTGTGTGTGTTTAATTAATTGACTGTTGGCAGGAAAGACATTGTTCCTGTCTGGGTTTGGCAGGTTCAGATGGACCCAAACAATGGCAGTTTTTTGATGAAGAGGGACAGCAGTCAACAACTCGGGACATTTTATGTTTTAGGTCAATGTGTTACGGTATGACCCGGTCCTAACAGCCACACTGGGTTAGGACCCAAGAGCAGTGTAAGTTGCTCTGGACAAGAGTTTCAGCCTAATGCCATAAATGTAAAAACAAAGCTCTCAAAATGGGTGTAAAACAAAAATCAAAACGCATGGGGGGGTGTAGCATCAGTCAACACAACAAGCCGAGGCTCAAGGTTGTCAGTCTGACACGAACACAAAGAGAAAGAGAGACCTGAGAGTAAACCCAAGGATCTTCGCCAGAATGACCGGCAGTGTTGTTAAAATGCCCAGCAGGACGATGCTGGCTTGTTATCTTTATAAAGGGTTAGGAGGACAGCTGATAACCCAGCCTGGCTTGCTGGTCTATGATTCCCCCTAGTGGCCAGATGGGCTTTTACACAACGTTGGATTGATGACCATTTGTTTACTTGCTGAAAGTGACTATTCTTTTCATTGTGAACCACAACGAAACTGGATCTCTGCATTTGGGAGCAGTGGTGGTCTAGTGGTGAGGGAGTTGCCCTGGATTGGAAGATTGTGGGTTCGATTCCCTCACCAGTAGTTTGCCCTGAGGTACTCTTGAGTAAGGTACTGTCCCTGTCACTGTTCCCTGGGAGCTTTCAGTAGCTGCCCCCTGCTGTACGTGTGTGGGTGAAACACAGAGGTTGAATTTCATTGTGTTGTGCTGTGCTGCGTTTCACAGTGACAAGGGTAGTCACTTTCACATCACTTTTCACTTATCCATGCACAAACACACACACCGTGCAGCAGGGGGTATGATAAAAATCTACAGTGTCTCACACCACTGAGTTCCCACAAGAAAGCAAGCAGTTGCACCTACAAACAGTTACATTTTGTCCAGTGTCTTACGCTTACGAGTTCCCAGAAGACATCCAGCAGTAAAGAATTACATTTTTAATTGAACAATAATGCTCATAGACAACCAGTAGCAAACAGTTACATTTTAAATCAAGCAGCTGCATTTACAATTTGGAAACTGGATGGGAAGAAACTTTGAAATGCTGGTGGTGGATAAGACAGGGAGCCATCAGTGAAAAGACCTTTATCTATTGTTGGTGAAGTGGAAAAGGTGGGGGAACTGAGGTTTTAATCATGACAGCGTTGAATATTATTGGTGGAAAACTGTTAACGGGATGGATTTATGTACATTTTAAAGGGGATTGAAATGTTTTCAAGTCCAAAGTTGGGATGAGCATTTGGAGCTGCTGCCACTGGACCACGCCTGCTGGAACTCTTCAGTAAAGTGGTTGTGCCGCATCTCTCTGATTTCGTTTGATTTTTGACTTTGTTTGATTTCTGACTTAGAAAAAGTTTCAGACTTAGGCTCACACTTCTATTTTCCATGACAGGGGCAGCTATGAAAGTGCCCGGGAAGCAGTGATGGGGACGGTACCTTGCTCAAGGGTACCTCAGGGCAACCTACTTGTGAGGGGTTTGAAACCACAATCTTCTGATTCTGTGGCCAATTAACCACTAGACCACCGCTGCTATTATTATTGTTTTAATTAATATTATTATTTTACAGTTATTATTATTTAATTAATTCAAAACCAGTCAGAGACATATCTGAAACACACTGACAGTGTTTAAGAATTTGTTTGAGTAAAATGCTCTGACAGGCTGTTTTTTTACCCGTCACTGCTGCCCGGGTGGTGGACATAGCTGCCCCCTGCTGCATGTGTGTGTAGGTGAAATGCAGAGAATGCATTTCATTGTGGTTCACTGTTGTGCTGTTTCTCAATGACAAATAGGGGTTTTCACTTTACAACAAAACGGTCTTCCACACCGGATCGGTCGTGGCCCGGGTTAACAACCACCACCAGTGCTGTTAGCCTTCAAGGTGCTGGTGGACACTGGACTACTGTTGGACAAAGGAGAATAGCAACAACAACAACAACAACAACAACAACAACAATAATAATAATAATCATCATCATCATCATTTTTATCTTCTCAAAACTAGGGTTAGATAAAACAATAGAAATCAAAACAGTAACAAACAAACACAAAGAGAGAGACGAACAAACAGCAGAATGAAGAAATGAAGAATGTGGAGAAGTGGAACAGTACAGACTGAAGAGATTCTGAAGAGGGACAGAGAGGACGTTCAGAGAGGACGTTAGGAGGAAGTGCTGAGGGAATTCCAGAGTTTAGGGGCAGCAACACTAAATGATCTACCACCCGTGGTAGCTAACCTGAATTTGGGAACTGTGAGTAACCCGGTACTGGAGGAGCACAGTGAGCGGGTGGGAGTGTATGAATGGAGTAATTCAGTGAGGTACGGAGGAGAAGATCCATGAAGGGCTTTAAACCTGATGAGAAGCAGCTTGAACTGAATACGGTCTGATCTGGGCAGCCAGTGAAGTTTGTGGAGAACGGCGGTGAAGTGTTCAGATTTTTAGGAGAAGGTGAGAACTCGAGCTGCAGAGTTCTGTACATTCTGGATCCTGGTTAATGTTCTAGATAGGAGACCAAAGAGTAAAACGTTACAGTAATGTAACAGCACAGCACAGCTGGGGCAGCGGTGGCCTAGCGGTTAGGGCGTTAGCCGCATGATCGGAGGATCGGGGTTCAAACCCCTTCCCAATAGGTTGCCCTGAGGTACCCTTGAGCAAGGTACCGTCCCCATCACTGTTCCCCGGGCGCTTTCAATAGCTGCCCACTGCTGCACGGGTTTGAGTGTGCATGGGTTAAATGCAGAGGTCCAATTTCGTTGTGGTTCATGTGTGTTGTGCCATGACCTCGCAATGACAAGGGTTGTCACAAAAAAAAAAAAAAAAAAAAAAAATGGAGACGAGACGCTATAAAAGCAGGAATAAATGTTTCTACGTCCTTCAATGAAAGTGATGAGTGGAGATGTGAGATGTTTCTGAGGTGAAAGAACGCATTTTTGACAACTGTGTTGATGTGAGAGTCAAACCACAGAGTGAGATCAAATATAACACCTAAATTCTGGCCAGTGGGTGAGGGAGTAACAGGAACATTGGCAATGGATAAACTGAAGTTTTGGAGATTAGTGGTGAGAACTTTGGAGTTAATAAAAGTTCTGTTCTGTGTCGAGCTTTAGAAAGTCTGAGATGAGCCGTAGTTTTAGGTCATGAATACGAGCTGTAAGGGAACGGGGCGGGGCGGCTGAAGTGCAGGTTGTAGAGTAGATCTGGGTATCATCGGGACAGCAGTGAAAACTGAGGCCCTGGTTTCTAATAATATGACCAAGAGGAAGAATATACATTATGAACAATAAAGGTCCAAGTTATATTGATGTTTCTAGGCGAGAGTTACAAAATGGTGGAGGGATACCATTGAAAGGAGTGGAGGTGGTCTATTGGCGGGTATTCACCTCCAAACCTATGGCTCAAGAGGTCCCAGGTTCAAATCCCTTCACTAGCACTATCACCACTGAGCAAGACCCTTAACCCTGAGTGTCTCCAGGGGGGACTGTCCCTGTAATCAGGACATGGAAGTCTCTCTGGATAAGAGCGTCTGCTAAATGCTGCAAATGTAAATGAAAAGATTATATATTTGGTCAATTTTGTTTTGAAAGAAGTGAAGAAAGAACCTCAGAGAGAAGGTGCAGGGGACTGAAGAAGTTTACTCACACTAGTGAACAGGGCATTGGGTTTACAGCTGCTGCTGTTGATGACGGAGGAAAGGTAAGGTGAGCGAGCAGCGTTAAGGGCAGATCGATATTTCAGCATGTGATCAGCATATGACTGAGAATGAACAGCGAGTTGTTTAAGATGCCTCCCAACAGCTTTCATGCAGGTCCAGGTGAGGGGAGAAGGTACATCCCTGATTTTGACTGGAGCACACTGATCTAAAGGGGCCAAAATGGAGTGATTATATAAAAGAAGAATGTCATCATGACAGGAGAGGTTCAAGGAATTTGAAAGAGGAGATGTAAGTAAGTTAGTTTTAGTTTTAGGAGGGAGTTACCCTGAAGGAAGAGTATGTGAAGAGTGTTTTGGAGGTGAAAAGGCTGTCAGACTTGGTGATGCGCAGGGTAAAGCAGTGGTGAAGGTTAAAATGAGGTATATGGTGGATTTTATGTGAGGTTGGACAGTAAGGACGAAGAAAAGGATCTTTACAGATTAGATAGCCAGAGAGACAGAGAAGATGAGAGACATGGAAAGATGTGCAATAGGTCAGGAGATAAAGGACTGAAATGGAAACTTACTCATAAATAAACGGAGCAGGATGAGCAGATGGAAAGAGTACTTTGAGGGGCTGATGAATGAAGAGAACGAGAGAGAGAAGATTGGATGATGTGAGGATAGTGATCCAGGAAGTGCAGCAAATAAGCAAGACGGAAGTAAGGGCAGCGATGAAGAGGATGAAGAATGGAAAGGCTGTTGGTCCGGATGACATACCAGTGGAAGCATGGAGGTGTAAAAGTTCACAGGATGGTAGTGAGACCAGCTATGCTATACTGGTTGGAGACTGTGGTGATGACGAAAAAAATAGACAGCAGAGCTGGGTATAATTAAGATGAACAGGATTAGAAATGAATATATTAGAGGGACAGCTCAGGTTGGATGTTTTGGAGACAATGTTAGAGAAGCAAGGTTGTTTTGGTGTAGACATGTCCAGAGGAGAGACGAGTAGTATATTGGGAGGAGGATGTTGAAGATGGAGCTGCCAGGAAAGAGGAAAAGAGGAAGACCAAAGAGGAGATTTGGACATGGTGAGAGAGGACATGTCATTAGAGGTTGTCAGAGAGACGAGGATTATATTGGGAGAAGGATGATGAAAATGGACAGTTTGCTTGAATGAGAAAGATGCAGAGGACAGGAAGAAATGGAAACCATTGATATTCTGTGGCGACCCCTAACGGGAGCAGTCAAAAAAGAAGGTTCCTGTGAAAAAGTAAATATGCACACTGACACAGATCCATATCAATCTCCAGGGAAAAGCTTTAAGGAAATACATAAATTTTTCACATGATTATCCAAACCTTTAGTGATACATCTTATTTGTATGCTTGTTTTGTTATGATTTTATTAGATTTTTATTTGATTAAACAACAGTTTATAGTCTGGACTGGGTTTAAACAGTCCTTTAGGATAAATCATTTAATGAAGTCTGGACAACAGACACCCTTCGAGGCAGGAAACATAAACTAAACTGTTGAAGCTACTCTGACAGGTAGACTAATACATCCACTAGAGGGTGCTGTCTTTAATTCAGGTTTGAACCCATTAATGATTGATTTTGTTGCTTGTCCATAATGACAGAGTGATTACAGCCACCGTGAAGGTTTATCTACTTGTTTTTACTCTGAAGATGCTCAGAGATATTACTGTGTTGTTTTGATGTCACTGTGAATGTGTGTGTGTGGGCACGGGCTTTTTAAGATCATTTCTCTTGGTCAATTGTTTCTTAGAGCTCAGCGGAGTGTTAGTGCTGTTTTCTCTACAGGGGGCGCTGATGGAGCTGCTTTCTCAAACCATCTGTTGAAACGATCTTCTACTGCTCTACTGCTCTACCTCTCTACTGCTCTACCTCTCTACTGCTCTACTGCTCTACCTCTCTACTGCTCTACTGCTCTACCTCTCTACTGCTCTACTGCTCTACTGCTCTACTGCTCTACTGCTCTACTGCTCTACTGCTCTACCTCTCTACTGCTCTACTGCTCTACTGCTCTACTGCTCTACCTCTCTACTGCTCTACTGCTCTGCTGCCTCTGAGTGCACCCAACAGCTCTTATCAATGTGTTCATAAAGTTATTACTCACTCACTCACACACGTTCACACACACTCACATTCACTCACACAAACTCACTCACACACACTCACACACTCACATTCACTCACACACACTCACACTCACTCACTCACTCACACACACTTACTCATTCATTCACTCACTCACACACACACACTCACTCACACACATTCACACACACACTTGCACAAGCCCATCCTTACTTCATCACATACGCTGATGATGGTGATGATGATGATTTGGTTTCATTTTAACATTTTTATTAATTTTTTTATTATGAGCAAAAGGGAATCTGTAAATAAAATTCCATGGGTGAGGTTTCTTTCGGTGTGTGTGTGTGTGTGTGTGTGTGTGTGTGTGTGTGTGTAGGTGTGTGTGTGTGTGTGCGTGTGTGTGTGTGTGTGTGTGTGTGTGTGTGTGTGTGTGTGTTAGTGTGTGTACGTAGAGGCTCTGTTTTCTCAGTACAGCAGGATTATGCTTGCACATACACACACACACCATCCTGCCTTTATAGCAAAAGTGTAACCTTTGAACTCTTAGCAGTCAGCTGACCAGCCGTACAGAGAAAATGCAGAGACTGATCACAACACACAGACCAACGAAGAACACACTTAGAACTAAACACACACAGGCAGCAGGTGTGTGGTTTTGTGTGTGTGAGACAGAGATGATAGTGAAACTTTACTGCAGTTTCAGCAGATCTGTACACTCAGACTACAGCCTCAGGTGAGTGAGCTCACACTCACATGGACGCTTTATAGGAGTGGCAAGAATTCAAAGCAGGACAGGGTTAGGCAGAGAGAGAGAGAGAGAGAGAGAGAGAGAGAGAGAGAGAATATAAAGGAATGAGGGTGGAGCTGTAAGAGAGAGAGACAATTGAGGGAGGAGTGTCAGAGTTTTGGGGGAAAATCTGAATCAGAAACAGAGAGAAATGAGCGAATGAGTGAGAGTCTGAAAAAGAGATAGACAGACAGAAAGGGAGAGAGCGAGAAGAAAAGAAAGAAGAAACAAAAAGAAAGAACAACAGAGAAGTATCTGAGCCAGTTTACTTCAGTTTACTTCTGGTGTGTGTGTGTGTGTGTGTGTGTTCAGCTGATGGGTGTCCTGACAGTTGGACCGGGTCCCTGTCCCTGATGTTGTTGGAGTCAGAGGGCATGATCATGGCAATGACGGGTCTGTTTCGGGGTAAATGGGGTCAGAAGGCCACGGAGCCGCCCCCCCTTAAACCCTCCACTGAACCCTCATCCCCACAGGATGAGGATGAAGAGGACGAAGAGCAGATGATCCGAACACCCATCCGCCGCAACTCCAGATTTTATCGCAGCATGAGGAAGAAAAAACTACTGTCTCTGTCCTCATCCTCAGAGCAGCAGCAAAGTGAGAACACTCACCTATCCTCTACACCTATCCTCTACACCTGTCCTCTACACCTATCCTCTACACCTGTCCTCTACACCTATCCTCTACACCTATCCTCTACACCTATCCTCTACACCTGTCCTCTACCCACCCATCCTCTACACCTGTCCTCTACACCCTATCCTCTACCTGTCCTCTACCTGTCCTCTACACCTATCCTCTACACCTATCCTCTACACCTGTCCTCTACACCTATCCTCTACACCTATCCTCTACACCTATCCTCTACACCTATCCTCTACACCTGTCCTCTACACCTATCCTCTACACCTGTCCTCTACACCTGTCCTCTACACCTATCCTCTACACCTATCCTCTACACCTGTCCTCTACACCTATCTCCTACACCTATCCTCTACACCTATCCTCTACACCTATCCTCTACCCATCCTCTACACCTATCCTCTACACCTGTCCTCTACACCTGTCCTCTACACCTATCCTCTACACCTATCCTCTACACCTATCCTCTACACCTGTCCTCTACACCTATCCTCTACACCTATCCTCTACACCTGTCCTGTACACCTGTCTCTACACCTATCTCTACACCTATCCTCTACACCTATCCTCTACACCTATCCTCTACACCTGTCCTCTACACCTGTCCTCTACAACTGTCCTCTACATATTTCCTGTATATCTGTGTGCTACACCTGTCCCTTACACCTGTTCCTTACACCTGTTCCTTACACCTTACACTATACCAGTACACTATACCTGTACACTATACCTGTACTCTAAACCTGTACTCTAAACCTGTACTCTAAACCTGTACACTATACCGGTACACTATACCTGTACTCTAAACCTGTACTCTAAACCTGTACTCTAAACCTGTACACTATACCTGTACACCCTAGCACATACTCTAGAAACCTGTACTCTAAACACTTACACTATACCTGTACTCTAAACCTGTACTCCTAAGCCTGTACACTAAACTGTACACTATACCTTTATAAACCCTGTGCTCTAAACCTGTACACTAAACCTGTACACTATACCGGTACACTATACCTGTACTCTAAACCTGTACACTATACCTGTACTCTAAACCTGTACTACTAAACCTGTACACTAAACTGTACACTATGCCGGTACACACTACCTGTACTCTAAACCTGTACACTATACCTGCTCTAAACCTGTACTCTAAGCCTGTACACACTAAACCTGTACACTATAGCGGTACACTATACCTGTACTCTAAACCTGTACTCTAAAGCTGTACACTATACCTGTACTCTAAACCTGTACACTAAACCTGTACACTATACCTGTACTCTAAACCTGTACTCTAAACCTGTACTCTAAGCTGTACCCTCCTTCAACACTCTAGCCTGTACTCTAAACCTGTACTCTAAACCTGTACCCTCAACCTGTACTCTAAACCTGTACTCTAAACCTGTACCCTCAACCTGTACTCTAAACCTGTACTCCTAAACCTGTACTCTAATCCTATACTCTAAACCATAACACACTAAACATGCTCTAATCCTGTGTGTGTGTGTGTGTATATGTGTGTGTGTGTATGTGTGTGAATGTGTGTGTGTATGTGTGAAGCATGTATGTGTGTGTGTATATTTGTGTGTATGTTTGTGTGTGTATATTTGTGTGTGTATGTGTGTGTGTGTATGTGTGTGTATGTGTGTGTGTGTATATGTGTGTATGTGTGTGTGTGTGTGTATGTGTGTGTGTGTGTGTGTGTATATGTGTGTGTGTGTGTGTGAGAGTGAGTATGTTGGTTGTCAGCCTGAGAATAATTAAGAAACAAAAATACACACAGTGTCTTCTACCTGCTCTTCAAAATCAAATGATCAGAACCAGACTAACAAGTTTAATTGTTCTGTGTGTGTGTGTGTGTGTGTGTGTGTGTGTGTGTGTGTGTGTGTGTGTGTGTGTGTGTGTGAGGGGTAGAGTCCACTCTGTAGATCAGTTTAACTCTAGACTGTAAAGTGGTATATGGGTGACGTTGGTTGGATGTGGGCATGTTTACACCAGGTGATAAACCTGAGCTCATTTTTGCAGTGAAATAATTACACATTATACAGAGTTTAGGGAGCAGGATCAGCTTAAAACTAGGTCAGCCTCTTTTTTGTACGTTCACATTTACATTTACTGCTTAACAAACACTCCTTCCAAAGCAACTTACAAATGAAAGTATATTGCTGGCTGTTGTTTGAAGAATGAAGCTGTAGTTTTTTGAACACTGTAATAAACTACACTGTAATCAAACTTATTTTAGCGAATTATTAAAGTACGGGTGGTACTGAGTGGTGCTTGAATTATTAAGTACATCTAATTGCTGGAAATTAATTACAGCGGGTATTAGTACAATTGGTACTGAGTAATTACAGCGGGTATTAAATTGCAGTTAGTGCTGAAGTAATTACAGCAGGTATTATTAAGTACAGGTAGTACTGAGTAATTGCAGCGAATTATTAAATTGCAGTTAATTGCTGAGTAATTACAGCGGAATTATTAATTACAGGTGGTACTGAATTAATTACAGCGGGTATTAAGTGCAGTTAATTACTGAGTAATTACAGCGGGTATTAAGTACAGGTGAGTGCCCACAATTAATTACAGCCGGGTGTTAAGTACAATTGGTGCTGAGTAATTACAGCAGGTATTAGTACAGGTAGTATGAGCCTAATTACAGCAGGTATTGGCACAGTTGAGCTGGTGAGTACAGCAGGTAGTATTACAGTTAGTACTGAGTAATTACAGCAGTATTAGTGCTGGCAGCCATTGAGTCCAGTTGAGTTTGGGACTCCTGTAATGTCCTCAGGTTCCTCTCCATGTTTTA
>CM029387.1:59384-107643 GCA_017165825.1 Hepsetus odoe
CAGTGAGAAACCCTGCTGAACTGTATGATCTCTGTGTGAGACGAGTGGAGAAAAAGTGAGAAAAGAGCAGATTCTACAATAAAAAAAAAACACACTTTAAGGAGTATGAAGAGAGGGCATATTTTATCAGAACCTGAACCTGAAACTCTGAGTGCAGGCTCTTCTTTAATTGTTAGTGGATGTTTGATGTTGTGCTCAGGTTTCTGATGGACCTGGAGCACAGGATTGAAGAGTCCCTCCTGATTTCAGATGTGTGTGATATTGTTTACCATCATGCTGTCCAGCACTTTCATGTCTTCATCAGCTACGTCATCAACCAGGTCTACCAGGAGAAGAACTACCGCCGCATACTGTGAGTGTGTTTGTGTGAAATGTAATGCTCAGTTAAGAGACACACTGTGTCTTAATTTGTGAGGAAAAGTCAAAGTCCCTGCTGCATCCATGGCCACCATGTTTGGTTATGTGTGCACTTTGCTACAGTGTATCGCTCGTTTGTATGTGAAAATTGTAGTGTTACCATAATTACCCTTAGATTATCCCCACCGTTCCCTTAAAACAGCACAGACATTAGAAAAACAGATTTTAATACCTGCTCTTATCCTTCATACTTCAAACAAACAGAGAATAAACTTTTCTACAACAGTTTGTTCTCCGACACACAAAGAGATGAAGGTTAAATGTGGACACATGGGTGTGATTATAATTGTGTGTGTGTGTGTGTGTGTGTGTGTGTGTGTGTGTGTGCATTAGACAGGAGAATGCTCTTTTCCGAGAGAATATGGCCATCCTGGAAAATCAGCCAAAGGTTAAAGGTCTGTCCTTCACCTCCTTCCTTATTCTCCCCTTCCAGCGAATCACACGCCTCAAACTGCTGGTGCAGGTAAGAACCGGCCAATTAGACAAAACCTAACTTACATAAACGACTTGAGGTCCTGGGTAAGTTTTCAGTTATTAAAGTTTTGCAATGTTTAAGGTTGCTGTGTGCTAATGTTTGTTTGTTTGTTTAATGTTTAAAGTGTCAGAAAGTAAAGTATTACAGTAATAAAGTTTTTAATGAATAAAGTTTATTACAGAATTAAAGACTGAGGTGCTAAAAGACCTCAATCTGCTCAGTTTACTCCCAGCTTTATTATGTGCTGAGTTTAACAGATTCAAACTGAATAAACATGAACAATAAACTCAACAGATTTAATGTACATTATGTTTTAGTGTCTGCTTTGGGTTCAAAAACTTTTGAGTTTCTCTTCCATCAGAGCAGCAGCTGAACATGTGACCTGATACTGACCGAGTGTTTAGATATACATGTGTGTGTGTGTGTGTGTGTGTGTGTGTGTGTGTGTGTGTTTGTTTTCCAGAATATTCTGAAGAAGGTCGAGGAGAATTCAGAGAGAGAGCTGAATGCCATAAAAGCTCATCATGAGTTAGAGAGGGTGAGAGTGTGTGTGTGTGTGTGTGTGTGTGTGTGTGTGTGATTTTGTGGGTGTGGTGTTGTGCTGTGGACTTTCTTCTGTTCAACACACCTTTACTTGCATTACTGTGGACACGCCTCACTGTTGCCATGGGAACCACCACAGATTATTGCACTCTTTTTCTGTCAGTAAGTGCATTTCTAAACTCTGTGTGTGTGTGTGTGTGTGTGTGTGTGTGTGTGTGTGTGTGTGTGTGTGTGTGTGTGTGACTCAGATTGTGAAGGAATGTAATGAAGGAGTGAGGAAGATGAGTCGCACTGAAGAACTGATCAGTATTGAGAAAACACTAGAGTTTAAATCAAAGGTACGACAACACTACACATACACACATGGACACACACATATATAGACACACACACACACTCTTGAGTTAAGGGCTGCCAACTGTTGTGGTCAGAACAGACTTATAAAATGTCAATCAATTCATTTATTAAAAATTAAAAATCAGTTTAAAAACAAAATGCAAATAAAACTAGGATGATGGGCCAAATGGGGTGTAAAAACTTTCACACATTTTCATTTATGGCATTCAGCAGAGTGTCTTCCATGTCCTGATTACAGGGACAGTCCCCCCTGGAGACACTCAGGGTTAAGGGTCTTGTTCAGGGACCCAGTGGTGGTAGTGCTAGAGGTGGGATTCGAACCTGGGACCTCTTGAGCCACAGGACCATAGACAAGTACCACCACTAGAACACCGCCGTCCACGTCTTTCACACAGACTTCAGGCACACCTCTTTTCACTGAGGTCACTCACCGTGTTATGCCTCCTGATCAGGAAGCTTCTTCACCCAGAGTGATGCTCAATTATCCATATCAGTAGGTTTCACTAAGGTTCCCTTGAGCAAGGTACCATCCCCATCACTGTTCCATAGGTGCTGGAAATGGCTGCTCCTTGCCTGACGTAGTGCGTGGGATAAATATAGAGGAAGGGTTTCACCATGTTTACCGTCACACACTTTCACTCACACTCTCACATGTTGACCCTAATGTGTTGACCTTTCATCCCAGTCAGTCCCTGTGATCTCCCACTCCCGTTGGCTCTTGAAGAAGGGTGAGGTTCTACAGATGTCAGGTCCAAAGAGCACTCGGACCATGAAGAGTCGAAAACTCTACCATCCCATTTACCTGTTCCTCTTCAACAACCTGCTTCTCATCACCAAACGCAGCTCCAGGTCAGAGGTCACCAACACCTCACTCTCACTTTACACCATTGCCTCTTTCACTTTACATCATCACCTCACTCTCTTTTTACAATATCTCATTTTTACACCAACACTTTGTTCTCGCTGCATATATGTGTGTGTCAGTGGGGAAAAGTTCCAGGTGCTGGACTCATGCAGTCGCTCCATGTTGAGAACGGAGGACCTGGAGGACCAGGGACAGCTGCTCGCCTTCGTCTTCGTTCTCAAACTTCTGGAGAACCAAGAGGAACGACTTGTTACCTACATGTTAAAGACTAGCAGCATGTGAGAAACATACACACACATACACACTGCTCCTTGCACATAGCCAGGGTGTGTGTGATTTATATATTTGTGTGCATGTGTGTGTGTGTGTGTGTGTGTGTGTGTGAACAGGAGTGAGAAGCTGCGGTGGATCTATGCACTCACGCCCAACCGCAGAACACGATTCCTCTCTACCAGTACACATCAACCAGGTACACGCGCACACACACACACACAACTAGTGACAGTATGGGAACTAATTTATTCTAATTTATTATTTATTAATTTATTCTGAGATAAAGTCATATTTTTTATTCTGTATTAATTTAATCAGTCTGTATAGCAAACACAACAGAAGAGCATGTTTAACATGTAGGTGTCTGTGTGTGTGTGCTTGTCTGTGTGTGTGCATGTGTGTGTGTGTGTGTGTGTGTGTGCGTGTGTGTGTGTGTGTGTGTTAGATTCTCTTCAGGTTCAGTGTGTTCAGTCCTATTCTGCTCAGGAACCTGACGAGCTCTCTATAGAGATGGCAGATGTTCTACATATCCTGGAGAAAACCGATGATGGTGAGAAGAAGAAAAAGATATTTTGGAACTTACTTTTTTTATTTATATGTTTGTTTGTATATGATTTTTGATTCTTCTCTCTGTAAAACACCACATGGTTTGAACAAAATCTAAAAAGTCAGGAAACTTTTCTGTGTGTCAGGCTGGATGTTGGGGGAGCGGCTGCACGACGGGGAGCGTGGCTGGTTTCCGTGTCGGGTGGTTGAGGAGATCCTGAGCTCAGAAGTTCGAGCTCAGAACCTGAGGGAGTGTCAGAGGATCCAGCAGGCACAGGGAGGCCAGCAGGGGGCAACTAGAGTCGCTTCCAGGGGGCGCCGGGCCACCAAGACTGCGCTGTACAGCCCTTCCTGGATCAACCAGTCAGAGCAGGAGCAGTGAGGAGCAGGTGGGGGTGGGCACTGTCTGCCAATTGGCCTTTGACCTGAGAGGATCTCAGGTACTCATACCCCAGGGGTCAAAGGTCACACGCAAAAGAAGACAGCCATGTGATGAGGCTGGGGTCGGCCTCTTGTTTGAATTTTCCGTTCTACCTTAAATGGTGCAGGAATTCCATTCTGGTGACCGGGGCCAACCCCAGCTTCGCCTCTGTACCATGCCCCACCATTCCCCACAGGACATTCAGCATGACGGAAAAAGGGTCAGGACTTTCCAAAAGTTTGTGTGGAACACCTGAGCACAGGTGAGCAGGATCTGTCCTTCATTACACAAACCTTCGTTCTGCTGACGGGGTTTAAAATCTGCCTGCTTTTAATAGTAATTGTCGGCTGAATGTTTCGCTCTGAGAAGCTGCAGATTTTGCACGTCCTGCAGCCACAGTTTAACAAAATCATTACACATACACACACACACTCACAGACACACACACACACACATGCATGCATGCAGAGAATCTTGCACAACCAGTTTAACGTTTAAGTGCTTCCTAACAGGAATGCTGATGAAATATGCAGCAGGGTGTGTGTGTCTGTGTGTGTGTGTGTGCGCGCACTTTTTCCGCATGCTGTGACACTCAGTGTGCAATATATGTTTAATTGCCAAATTACTGTTGTTTTATTTTGTAAAAAAATAATTTATTGTAAATGAAAAATAAAGCTTGAATGCCAAGACCCACCCCGCCTTGTTAATTACTCTCACGCAATCTCTCACTCACTCAGCTCACTTGTCTTAATTAGGGTTGCAGGGGAATGCTGAAGCCTATCCCAGCTCTCGCAGGGCAAAAGGTGAAGAAGCACCCTTGACAGGTCGCCAGTCCATCACAGGGCAGACACACACACAAACACCCAGTCCGCCTGACCTGCATGTCGTAAAATAGTGGGAGGAACCCGGAGCTCCCGGAGGAAACCCATGTGGACACAGGGAGAACATATATACTCCATATTGATTGGACCTGGACTGTCCCACCTGGGAATCGAATGAAGGAGCTTCTCAATGTGAGGCGATAACCCTACCCATGGCGCCGCCCCCTTTGTTAATTATTGAACAAAAATTCCGATACTGGAACATGTTCACACTTCAGATGAGGAGTTCTGATAGAAATCATGAAGTTGAATTATGAAGTTCTGTGGTCAGAATTGTATGTGGAATATTCATATTTAATTCAATAATTCAGAAAACTTTGTCCATCTATGAAATTAAACTCCAAATAAAAGAAAAAAAAATAATGAAAAAAAGGTACTTTGGAATTCACTGTTTTTGTGGTGTCACTAGAAACAGGGCATTTGCATAAATCTGCTTATTTAGCAACCTAGCTCCACCCACTCACACTTAGGTTAAAAAGGGTTTCAGCCTGGACTGCTTTCTGAGGCATGATACAGGCTGGCCATTCACAACAGAGCTGATTTGCATATTTTGTTTCATTTTTTGTTTGTTTGTAGCAAAAACACAAACAGCATTGAAGGTGCTCAGAGAGGAAATAAAAGAATAAAGGGCTCTTTAAATGTCTTTACCCAGACTGGCCACTAGGAGGAGCATCAGCAACACTTCAGTTCAGGACGGAAGAGCAAGTGATGTATGGGTGGGGAGGCAGAAGGAAGGTGTGGAGAAGTGAAGGAGAGCAGGTGAGGAAGGTAAAGGTGTGGAGAAGTGAAGGAAAGCAGGTGAGGAAGGTAAAGGTGTGGAGAAGTGAAGGAAAGCAGGTGAGGAAGGTAAAGGTGTTGAACCAAGAAAGAGCAGGTGAGAAAGGTGAAAGGTGTACTCTCCGAACAATGCTACGGGAGCTCAGCGTGCTGAGAAGACCAGGCCTTCAGTCCCCAAGATCGCCTGCTGTACCTGCCGACTGAGAGGACATCGGAAGCGGTGTGAGAGGAAACAGAAATGCGGCAAGCGTGCTGGGGTCCGGGCTCAGCTCAAGGCTAACGCTAGCCGACTGGCTATCCCGTCCGTCCTCCTCGCCAATGTCCGCTCCCTGGATAATAAACTGGACTGTATACGACTCCAGCTGAACACCCAGTGTGAGGACAGAGACTGCTGTGTTTTTGTTTTTACGGAGACATGGCTCAGCGACAGCGTTCCGGACACCGGCATCCAGCTCGCCGGACTCTCCGCGTTTCGCTCGGACAGAAACTCCGCTCTGTCTGGCAAGACTCGCGGAGGGGGCTGTGTGTTTACATCAACACACAATGGTGTACGAATGCTATGCTGGTCTCTAAACATTGCTCGACACTGCTGGAGGTGCTGACAGTCAGGTGCAGACCGTTTTATCTCCCCAGGGAGTTCTCCACAGTGTTTATTACGGCAGTCTACATTCCACCCAGCGCTAATGCTAACAGCGCGCTGGCTGAACTTTATGGAGTTATCAGCGGGCTCCAAAACTACCACCCAGACGGACTGTTTATAGTTGCTGGAGATTTCAACCATGCAAATCTCAGGTCAGTTTTCCCCAAATTTCACCAACATGTGGATTTTGTAACGAGGGGGGAAACACGCTGGACTGATTTTACACAAACATGGCCAGCACATACAGAGCGGAGCCCCGCCCCCACCTCGGACTCTCAGACCACATCTCTATGCTGCTGATCCCATCGTCCAGACCCATCGTCAGGTGCGTGAGGCCCACCCTGAAGCAGGTAAAGACCTGGCCCACAGGAGCCATCTCTGCTCTTCAGGACTGCTTCGAACGCACCGACTGGGACATGTTTAGGGAAGCTGCAACCTACGGTGACTCCATCAACCTGGAGGAGTACACAGCTTCAGTGACTGGCTACATCAGCAAGTGCATTGAGGATGTTACTGTCTCCAAGTTCGTCATCACACGACCCAACTAGAAGCCATGGATGACTGCGGAGGTGCGCAAACTCCTGAGAACCTGGGACAAGGCCTTCAAGTCAGGGGATGAGGCCGCCCTAAGAACAGCAAGGGCAAACCTGTCTCGGGCCATCAGAGTGGTGAAGCGAGCTCACACACAGAGAATCCATGGCCACTTCAAAAACACCGGTGACACACGGCGCATGTGGCAGGGCATCCAAGCCCTCACCAACTACAGGACATCTCCACCTGCCTGTGACGGTGACTCCTCCCTCCCAGATGCGCTGAACCACTTCTACGCACGGTTTGATGCAGCGAACATCACGATAATGAGGAAGACCACCCCTCCTCCGAACGACCAGATTCTCTGTCTGACCACAGCCGAGGTGAGAAGATCTCTTCTCAGAGTCAACCCACGGAAAGCTGCCGGTCCAGACAATATTCAAGGTCGTGGACAGAAAGGACAGTTATGTCAGAATGCTGTTCATCGACTACAGTTCAGCATTCAACACCATCATCCCTCAGCACCTGAGTGAGAAGCTGAGGCTGCTGGGCCTGAATACCTCCCTCTGTAACTGGATCCTAGACTTCCTGACTGGGAGACCCCAGTCAGTCAGGATCAGTAGCAGCACCTCCAACACCATCACACTGAGCACAGGAGCCCCCCAGGGCTGTGTGCTCAGCCCACTGCTGTTCACACTGATGACCCACGACTGTGCAGCCATGCACAGCTCGAACCACATCATCAAATTCGCTGATGATACAACCGTGGTGGGTCTGATCAGCGGTGGCTTACAGAGAGGAGATAGAACAGCTGACGGACTGGTGCAGAACCAACAACCTGTCTCTGAATGTCAACAAGACTAAAGAGATAGTTGTTGACTTCAGGAGACCACGTCGGCACCACGCTCCACTTATTATCAACACCTCACCTGTGGAGATGGTCCAGAGCACCAAGTTTCTTGGTGTTCACATTACTGACAACCTCACGTGGACCCTCAACACCAACTCCATCGCTAAGAAATCCCAGCAGCGTCTCTACTTCCTGCGCAGACTCCGCAGCATATGGGCCTCCACTTCCAGGATGGGAAATAGTTTCTTCCCCCTGGCCATCAGACTCTTAAACCGCCAATGTCTACCCAGTCCACCATTATCGTTACCATTATGTATTTATTTATTTATCTCATGTTGCACTCTGCACTTTAACAATAAGACTGCTCCACCACACTGCTCCATTGAAATCTACCTGGGCTGCTTTGTTCTACAACACTGCGGCCCTCCACGGATGAATGTACTGTCTGTTGTGCCGTCTGATGTTGTCTGTCTTGTCTGCACTTGTTGCCCTGTTTTGTGTCTTATGTTGTCTTGTGTCTTGCACCAGGCTCCTGGAGGAATGTAATCTCGCTTCACTGTGTACTGTGTATATGGCTGAAATGACAATAAAATCCTACTTGACTTGATTTGACTTGAAAGCATAGACTGGCAGGACACTAGAAGGAGAGGAGGTCAGCGAGAAACCTCTTCACAAAAATCTGCTAGGTGGTGCAAAAGCAATGACAAAATTAAAGCCATTAGTCATTGATCATTTAGAGCCAAAACATGCAATATTTACATTTACGGCATTTAGCAGACGCTCTTATCCAGAGCAACTTACAACAGTGCTTTATTTCCACATTAGATCATCATCTTGATAACCAGCACAGATCAGTAACTGCTGATTAGCTGTTACCACCTAAGTAACAAACTAAGAGCCCTTGTGACAAGTATATACACTACACACTTTTTTTTTTTTGACAGGAAAGAGAGAGTAGAGGTTTTTAAGGAAAGAAGCAGCAGGGGTAGGAGAGTGGATGGTTTGGGAGGGTTAGTCCCTGAGAAATTCCATGAACAGGTGGGTCTTTAATCGACGTTTGAAGACAGAGAGGGACTCAGCAGTCCTGACCATCAGGGGGAGTTCGTTCCACCACTGGGGGACCAGAACTGAGAAGAGTCTTGATGCGTGTCTTCCTCTTATTTTCAACAGTGGGGGATCAAGACGAGCGGTGCTTGATGGTCTGAGGGGACGAGAAGTATCACAGAGTTTGATTAGAGCAGTCAGGTAAGTTGGTACAAGGCTGTTAGTAGCCTTGTAAGAGTTAAAGTTTTAAACCAGATACGAGCAGCCACTGGGAGCCAGTGTAAGTAGAGTAGAGTAGAGTAGAGTGATCTTTTATTATCCCACGAATGGGAAATTTGGGCGTTACAGGGCTCTTATAAAAAAGACAGGTGTACAGACAGAAAAGAAAAAATATATAAAGATATAGAGAAAGAGGAACAGAACAAGTACAGGAGAAAAGTAGAGGAGCTATAAATAAATAATATCTATATATATATATCTATATATATATACATATACACACATTCAAAGAGTAATATACACGTAATAATTCAAAAGTCGGAATGAATTATACATATAATAGTCAAGCAGCAAAATATAAATATAGCAAAATATGAATATAAATGTAATAATAAATAATATGTACAATAACAGCAAGTGTAGGTAATAATAATAAATAATAAATAATAATAATATAATAATAACACAGCCACTAGGGATGCAGCGTCAGTGTATTTTCTTCTCATTTGTCCTAAGCCCGGTAAATGGGAGGGTTACGCGCCAGGATGGGTGATCCGTGTAAAACTTGCCACAAGTCAATATGCAGACAATCGATACAGAATTCCATACCGATCGGCTCTAGGTCAAGTTAACAACGACTCCCTACTTAGTGCTTTGTTGTTAGTCTACAGGGTGCCAGAAATTGGACTACTAAGGGGGCTGAAAGAAGAAGAGGATAAAGGCATGTCCAGAGGAGAAGGAGTAGGAAAGAAGGAGAGGAGAGGGAAGGAGGGTAGGACTTTAGAATGTTGGCAGCATGACTGGTACAGAGAGAATGGCTGATATAAGATGGAGAGAAGGAAGGTTGAGATTTTGTGTGTGCAAGAGACTAGATGGAAGGGTAGTAAGGGCAGGTGTATTGGAGGAGGGTTTAACTGTTCTACCATGGTGTGGAGTAGGAAGGAGGAATGGAGTAGGTGTTATCCTGAAGGAAGAGTACGTGAAGAGATGTTTGTAGGTGAAGAGGGTGTCAGGAGGTGATGAGCCTTAGTTGGAAGTTGAAGGTGTGATAATGAATGTTGTTAGCTATGCTCCACAAGTTGGTTAAGATGAAAGAGAAGGAAAATTCTGGAGGAGTTAGATGAAGGATAGGAGAGGTACCCAGGGAGAGAGGATGATTGGTGATTTTAATGGCTGCGCAGAAGGGAACAGAGGTGATGAGGAGGTGATGGGTAGGCATGGTGTCGTAAGGAGAGGAATGCTGAAGGTCAGATGGTTGTAGATTTTGCAAAAGGATGGAAATGGCTGTAGTTAATACGATTTTAAGAAGAGGGAGGAGCACAGGTGACGGGATAAGAGTGGAGGAAGATGCTCACAGGTGATTATACTTTGCAGGAGGGTCAGTTTGAAAGAGAATCAGAGACTGCAAAGTAGTGACAGGGGAGAGTGTAGCTAAACAGCATAGGATGGTGGTCTGTAGGATGACTTGGAGGTCATGAAGAGGAGGAAAGTGAGGGCAGAGTCGAGGATCAAATGGTGGAAGCTGGAAGGAGGAGGATCAAAGGTGAATTAGGCAGGAGTTAATACGGCACTGGGAGGCAAGAAGAGCTACTGGATTGCTGGGAAACTACATTGCAGAAGTGATAAGGCAGACGGCTGAAATGTACTTGGTGTGACATCTGGAAGGAAGAAAGAGGATAAGGAAACCTGTGGTGGAACCAAGAACCAGGAGGTATTCAAAAGAAGAGGGAGGCAAAGAATACATGGGACAGCTGGGGAGAGACAAGAAAGTAGACAGGTGTATGAGATGAACCTAGGTGAAGAAAGCAGTAGAAGGCCGAAGATAAGGTGTCATGCTGAATTGTAAGGAGAGGTTTGCCAGCAAAGAGGGAGAAAAGGACTTATCCCGATTGGCTAGCCAGAGCGACAGACCTGGGAAAGATGTTACAGGTCAGGCGATTAAAGATAAAATGGTGAATGCACCCACAGGTGAACAGAGCCAAGATGGAGTAGATGGAAGGAGAACTCAGGAGCTGATGAATGGTGAAATGAGAGAGAGAAGACTGGATGATGGAAAGAGCAACCAGAAGTAAGCAAATAAACAAGATAAGGGTGTTATGAAGAGGATAAGAATGGAAAGGGCTGTTGGACCGGATTATATACCAGTGAAGCATGTAGAGATGTTTAGGGAGATGGCAGTTGAGCTTAATTAGATTGTTAATACAATCTTGGCAAGTGAGAAGATGCCTGAGGAGGGAGACGAAATGTACCGATTTCCAAGAATAAGGGTGATGTACAGAGCTGCAGTAACTATAGAGGGATAAAGTTGATCAGCCACACCATGAAGTTATGGGAAAGAGTAGTGGAAGCCTGCTTAAGAAAGAGGTGAGGATCAGTGAACAGCAGTATGGTTTATGCGTTGAGAAAGTGCACCAGATGCAATGTTTATTCTTGAGGGTGTTGATGGAGAAGTACAGAGAAGGTCAGAAGGGAGCTGCATTGTGCCTTGTGGATTTGGGAGGCATATGACAGTGCCAAGAGAGGAGTTGTGGTTTTGTATGGTGGAAGTCTGGTGTTACAGAGAAGTATGAGAGTAGTTCAGATATATGATGACAGTGTAACAGTGGTGAGATCTGCAGGAGTGATTGATGCATTTAAGGTAGATGTTGGATTACATCAAGGATCAGCACTGAGCCCACTTGTTTGCTAGTAATGGACAGTGGTTGACGGACGAGGTTAGACAGGAGTCTCCGTGGGATTTATGATGTTTGCTGATGATATTGTGATCTGTGAGAGAGTAGGAGCAGCTGAGGAGAACCTGAGATAGAGATATGCTTTGAGAGGAGAGGAAACAAAGTGAGTAGGGCAAAACACAGAATACATGAGTGTGAAATGAAAGGGAGATGGCGGTTAGATGGCAGGAGTGGAGGCACAAAGGTAGAGGAGTTTAAATACTCTGGGATCACAGTTCAGAGTAATGGCGAGTGCGAAGAGAGGTGAAGAAGAGAGTGCAGGCTGGTTGGAATGGGTGGAGAAGAGGCTGGAGTGATTTGCAGACAGACGCGCACTCAGCTAGAGTAAAGGGAAGGTTTATGACAGCAGGAGACCAGCTATGTTGTATGGGTTGAGACGGTGGCACTGGGCGAAAAAGGCAGGAGGGCGGAGCTGGAGGTGTCAGAGTTAAAGATGCTGAGATTTGATTGGGTGACGAGATGGACAGGATTAGAAATGAGTATATTAGAGGGACAGCTCAGGTTAGACGTCTTGGAGACAAAGCTAGAGAAGCAAGGCTGCGTTGGTTTGGACATGTGCAGAGGAGAGATGAGGATTATATTAAGAGGAGGATGTTGAAGATGGAGCTGCTAGGAAAGAGGAGAAGAGTGAAGACTAAAAGAGGAGGCTTTGTGGATGTGTGAGAGGACATGCAGGTGGTCGTAAGAAGCAGGAAGATGCAAAGACAGGAAGAAATGGAGACAGTTGATTCGTTGTGGTGAATTTTAAACGTGGAGCAGCTGGAAGAAAAGAAGAAGAAGAATAATATAATATAATACATAGTAATAATAATAATATACAATAATATACAACAATAATAATATATATATTATAATATATAATAATAATAAACAAGCAGGAAATGTTATGATGAGTTGTGTGGAGTCCTTATTGCAGCAGTAGGAATGACCTGCGAATGTTTCTTTTCTTACACTGCAGGTGTAACAGTCTGCTGCTGAACGAGCTGCTCAGTGCTCGCATGTTCATGCAGGGTGGGAGGTGCTGTCCATGATGGATGTTGGTTTGACTATATCATCTCTCCCCTACCTGCTCGATGGACTTGGAGCGGGCAGTCCAGGATAGAGCTGGCCTCTGACCAGTTTGTTTAGTTTCCCTTGTCCCCATCAAGACTCTTCCAGCAGACCACAGCACAAAACAGCCGACGCTGTACCACAGTGTCATAGAATGTCCTCATGAGATTTGCTTACCCTTAAAGGATCTCAGCCACCTGCAGGTGGAGACGACTTCAGGCCCTTTTTACAGAGCATTTGTGCTGGTGACCAGTCCAGTTTATTGTTGATGTGGAGACTAGTATTTGTAATCCTCCACCATTTCAATGCACAAACCCTGATGTCCACTGCAAGATGGTGACTTCCGCAAAGTCAATCACCAGTCTTCAGCTCTGCTGGCATGATGCGTAGATGGTTTTGATGCACCATCTTACGAAGTCACTGATGACCTCTATTCTCTGCTCATTCCCCTCCGACACACGACCAACAATAGCGGTGTCGTCAGAGAACTTCTGCAGGTGACAGGTGTCCGTATTGAATTTGAAGTCCACAGTACAATGAAGAGGAAGGCAGGACTGTTCCTGTGGGCCCCAGCAAAGGCAGACCACCACCTCAGACACAGGTCCCGAGTCTCACATACTGGGTCTATTGCGAGGTAGTCAATAATCCACTCAGACATGCATGGTCCACCCACTCCCCTCTAGAACTGAAGGCCGATCGTGTTGGAAAGCACTGAAAAGCCAGCAAAGAACATGACTCTCTACAGTGTCTTCTCTGGTACTCTCCAGGTGAGTAAGTGGCCTGATACAGCAGGTAGATGATACAGCGCCATCCACCCCAATGTGCGTGCTGGTATGCAAACTGCAGCGGGTCTAGGGTCCTCTCTGACCAGTGGACGAAGGTGATGGAGGATGATGCCCATAGCCTTCTTCACTGTGTTAGAAGTGAGGGCACAGGTCTGGAAGTGGTTTGGCCTCTGGGGGGTGCGACGCCTTGGGACTGGAACGAGGCATGAAGTCTTCCAGCAGAATGGGGACATACCCAGGCTGAGGCTGAGGTTAGTGATGTAGGTGATAACTCCCAGAGTTGATCCACAGTCCTCAACAGGCTGGAGTTGATGTCCGACCTGTGGCTTTCCTGTGTTTCAACTTCCTCAGCTGACACCGCACCTGGTCAGCTGTGATGAGAGGCCATCGTGGTGAGTGGAGGAGCCTCCTGATGAGGCAGCAGGAGGGAGCAGGTAGATTCTCAGGGAAAGGGGGAGGAGAAGATGTGCGATATGTAGCTGATATCCCTGGTGGGCGCAGGTGTGAAGGGAGTAGCTGCTGGAGCTTGCAAGAGGTGGAATGGGGTACTGGCATGTGATGAGCTACTTGGTTGGGTGAGGGCAGATTCCTAAGTCAAACCTTGTTTGAAGAACAGATTTAGACCATTATCCATCCTATCTCCAGACTGGGCCTCTCATCACTGTGCTCCTACCAGCAATGGTGTTCAGTCCTCTCCACACACCCTCTGATGTTGTTTAGTTTGGTTGCTCCTCCAGCCTCTCTGCATCATCCTTCCCTCCTATCTCTTTCAGCTCCTTCTGAGCTGTCTCCTCATTGCCTTCATTCCTGATCTGAAGGTTCTTGATTTCTGCTTCAGCAGTATTCTCTTTGGATCAGGGTCACGGGCGTGTTTATTATTGAGTAACACCACTGGTCGGTACATGTTGGTGCTCTCTACACAGAAGGTGATGTAGCCGGTTGCGTAAGACTGTTAAGCTGTCGATAAATCCTTTCTCCATGTGGGCTGCACAGCGCCTCCCAGTCTGTGGTTTCAAACAGTCCCTGAGTGCCATGCTAGACTCCATCAGACCATCCTCTCACATACCTCGGGAGGGAAGTTGGGATTGCATACTAGAGGTAATGTATGAGGGAACCAGATGGAACAGGTTATGGTCTGAGGTCCCAGTGGAGAGTGATGCTCTGTATGCATCCTTAGCATTTGCATAAGGTAAGTCCATGTCCTGTTTTCCCTCTGATGCAGCAGTCCAAGGCACTGCGAGAAAGGCAGAGTTGAGGACAAGGGAGAGGCTGCTGATTAAAATCACCAGAAATCATGGAGTGAAGGCTTGGGGATGTGCCGGTAATGAGACACAATCAGTGGCTTGTTTCACGTTGCGCGCTCAAGGTCGGCGGATGTAAACAGTTATCGCGATGACGGCGGTAGAACTCACACGGTGATAGTCCGTCGGATACTGACCGCTAGTAGCCCACGTCCTGCGGTGCAGAACTGCTCTTAACGGAGGAGGCCTGGTTACACCATCTCCTCGCTCACATCACAATCCCCGCTCTTTCTCTTACCGTCTCCTTCACGCCCGTCCGCCTCACCAAGTGGAATCACAGCAGCGCAGAGAGTGCCCTGGAGGAGGTGTGTCAGCCAGGTCCCGCAGCAGAGGAGCGGAAGAAGAGAACTTGGGATGGTTGAAAGACGAGTCTTGCAGCAGCGTTCTGAGTCAGTTGTAGTGGTCTTGTTGCCTTCCAGTGGAAGACCTGCCAGAAGAGAGCTGCAGTAGTCCAGCTTTGAGGACCAGGGACCTGCAGCTGGGTTGCCTGGGTGGTGAGTAAAGGACGGATTCTTCTAATGTTGAAGAGAAGGTGTCGGCAGGACCTAGAAAGATTAAGAACATGGGAGGAGAAGGTAGAGCCAAGCTGTCTAAAGTGACACCTAGATTCCTGTGCAGATCTAGATGGGACGAGAAGCCAACCGCCAAAGGAGATGTGGAAGGTCCCGTCGCTGTGCTGAGATGGCCTTCCAGGTAGAGAAGCTCAGTCTTGTTAGGGTTGGGCTTGAGGTGGTGAGCTGTCATCCATGCAGAGATGTCAGCCAGGCAGTTAGAGATCCGGTAAAGACTCATGGATCGAGGAGTAGAAAAAGAGAGGATAAGTTGTGTCATCTGTATAAGAAAATGATAGAAGCCATGAGAGAGTATGACCCTCCCTAGAGAGCCAGTATATAGAGAAAGTTAGAAGGGACGAGGACAGATCCTGGGGAACGCCAGTTGTCAAATTTCCTCGTGGAGGACTGGACGGCTCTGCCACATGACACTTGGTACTGTCGATCCTGTAGGCATGAGGAGAACTACTGCCAGGCAGAAGCAGCAATCCCCAGGTTGGAGAGAGTGGTCAGGAGGAGCCGGTGGTTCACTGTGTCAAAGGCCACCAAGAGGTCAAGGAAAATCAAAATATTAGATATAATATTAATCCTAGCTTAATCAGATCTTCAGTTAAGAAGACAAATATACAGGAAGAGATGGATTATGGGTTTTGGATAGATGTTGCACAATTTTTGTCTTGGCTATTTAGTCGGCCAGAAGCAGCAAAATGCACTGTGAAGGCAAAAAAGGAATGAAAACAGGAATGATATTCACTAGTAGAAATACTAAATAGTACTATATTTATTTCAGACACTAGCCCAGCTAACAGACAAAATTATAAATATATTACTAACGAGCAGGTTTCTTAAGTTTTTAATGATAAAATTAACAAACATTAGGCTCCAAATGTGCCCTATTAGCTCTTTTGAATTAATCCATTCTAATGATAACCTGAGCTAATTTCTGTTATAACCAAGGCAAAGTCCAGCAACCTGTCGGTTAGACTTCATTCCAACTAAGCTCCTGAAGGAATCAGGGAGCACTATCAACACCTATACTGGATATCATGAATGCATCCTTGACTCAGATGTGGTCCTAATCACGAGGCCAGCAGGTTAGACCACAGCTTAAAAACCACCTGACCCTCACACCAAAGTAATTATCTTCTTTCTTCGGGCTGCTCCTGCTTAGGGGTCACACAGCAGATCAACTGTTCCATTTCTTCCTGTCTTTTGTATCTTCCTGCTTCAACCCGACCACCTGCATGTCCTCTCTCACCACATCCATAAACCTCCTCTTTGGTCTTCCTCTTCTCCTCTTTCCTAGCAGCTCCTCAACATCCTCCTTCCAATATAATCAATGCCCCTCCTCTGCACATGGCCAAACCAACGCGCAACCTGCTTTTCTAACCTTGTCTCCAAGACGCCTAACCTGAGCTGTCCTCCAATATACTCATTTCTAATCCTGTCCAACCTCACACACCCAACGGTAAATCTCAGCATCTTTAACTCTGACACTCCAGCCCGCCCCTGCCTCACACAGTGCCACTGCCTCCAACCCATACAACATAGCTGGTCTCACTACTGTCCTGTAAACTCTTCCTTTTACTCTAGCTGGTACCCTGTTTGTCACAAATCACTCCAGCCACTTTCTCCACTCCATTCCAACCAGCCTGCAATCTCTTCTTCACTCTTCCACACTCGCCGTTACACTGAACTGTTGATCCCAACAATTTAAAATACCCCCCCCTTTGTAACTCCACTCCCTGCATCTTAACCACTCCACTTTCTCTCCCTCTTCTCATTCACACTCATGTATTCTGCCCTTGCCCACTATTCATTCCTCTCCTCTCCAGAGCATATCTCCATCTCTCCAGGTTCTCCTGCTGCTCCTACTCACCACAGATCACAATATCATCAGCAAACATCATCGCCCACGGAGACTTCTGTCTAACCTCGTCCACAACCTGTCCATCACACAACAAGAACGGCTATGCTGATCCTGATGTAATCCAATCTCTACTTTTCTTAAATGCATCCATTACTCCCACTGCAGATCTCACCACTGTTACACTGCCCTCACAAGGGCTATCCTGAACTACTCTCATACTTCTGTAACAAATTCAGACTCTCATACAAAACCACAACTCTCCCTAGGCACTTGCTGGCATAAGCCCAAATCCACAAAGGCACACTGCAGCTCCTTCTGACCTTTCTGTACTTCTCCTTCCATCAACACCCTAGAGCAACACATGCATCTGTGGCACTTTCTCGGCATAAAACCATACTGCTGTCTACTAATCCTCACCTCTCTTTCTTAACTGAGGCTCACTACTCTTTCCCTATAACTCTGCAGTGTGGCTGATCAACTTTATCCTCTATAGTTACTACAGCCTCTGTGCATCACCCTTTATTCTGAAGATCGGGTACCAGTACACTGTCTCCACTCCTCAGGCATCTTCTCACTTGCCAAGATTGTGTAAATAATCTAAGGAAACTCAACTGCCATCTCCTAAACATCTCATGCTTCCACTGGTATGTAATCCGTCCAACAGCCTTTCCATTCTTCATCCTCTTCATCGCTGCCTCTACTTCCATCTTGTTTATTTGCTGCACTTCCTGGTTAACTCTTCTCACATCATCCAGTCTTCTCTCTACATTTTCTTCATTCATCAGGCTCAAAGTATTCTTCCATCTGCTCAACACGACTCTTGGTTCACCTGTGAGCACGCTATCATTTCTATCTTTAATCGCCCTGACCTGTAGCACATCTTTCCCAGATCTGTCTCTCTGTCTAGCCAAGCACCAAGTAATTATAGACCATCTCTAATGTCCCATTTCCTCTAAGATTCTGGAAAATTAGTTGCTAGACTGCAACAAGTATCTAGGACACACATAACCTCTTAGATAAACTCAATCAGGTCAGACGCCATGCTATGAAACTCGCTCTAACTAGAGTGGTGAATGATAGTATCGGTCTCGAGTGATGGCGAAACATCACTGTTCTGTTCTGTTAGATCTTAGTGCCGCATCTCGACACGGATCACTCCATTTTAGCAAATAGGCTCACTCCACTGTCGCATTAGCGAACAGCCCTTAAATGGTTCAACTCTATCTCACAAACTGCATTACTTTACATCCAAATGATGATTGCAGTACCCTCACTCTATGTCACTAGTTAACTATGGAGTCCCACAAGGGTCGGTGTTAGGCCCAGTGCTCTTCTCCCTCTACATGCTCCCACTAAGTACTATTATACGGAAGCATAATGTTAGTTACCACTTTACGCTGATGACAATTAGCTATACGACGGTTAAATCATGTGATAGAAGCATCAACCGCACCCTTTACCTTAGCTGCCTCAGTGATATTAGGGATTGATGAATAACAACTTCTCTCACTAAAACCCCAAAATTGAGCTGCTCTTGTTTTGTAGTAGCGATGTAGACAGGGCCAACTTCATTTCGCATATATCCGGGATGGTAGTTAGTGCCAGTTAGTACTCTGGCACGTAACCTTGGTGTTATTTTTGATTCAAATCTTTCATTTAATCCTCGTGTTAATGCAGTTGCGAAGACATGCTTCCTGCACCTTCGGAACATTGCCAACCACGGCGCTTGTCCATGGAAGACACAAGCATAGTAGTATGTACTTAGATACAGTAGATTAGATTACTGTAATGCTCCTACTGGAAGCTCTCAGGCACATTACACCCTGCTAGCTACATTCCAGAACAAGATACACCGCTAGGATTGTTAGCAGGAGCAGGAAGTACACCACATCACTCCCATACTCTCCTCGCTTCACTGGCTTCCCAGCATTAGCAGGGCTACTCTGGGAGGTCCTCCTCTTAACCTACAAGGCACTTAAAGGTCTTGCCCCAATATACCTAACCGAACTGCTTAATACCTACACACCTAATCGCCCATAATTTAGATCCCAGAATAAAGATCTCCTAATTGTCCTCCATAAACAAATGCATTGAGCACGAAGCCAGCCCAGGCCCCTAGATTGTGGAAAACAGCTGCCTGCTTCTTGCACGATGCCGATTCAGTCTTAGTCTTTAACCACGTTGAAGACTTTACTTTTAGCTTTAGCTTACTCCGCACTAATCGGAATTACAGTGCACCCATTACTAATGTCCTGGTGCTGCTGTACATGCCATCGCAGTGTTTCATTTCTGTGTCTGTCACTACTGGATCCTGCTCATTACTGACCCTCATTCCATTTCTCTCCCCACATGTCCTGGGGCCCATTGTGGTCAATACCTGAGTCCGGGCCAATCTAACTACCATCTGGTCTGTGTGATGCATCTGATGCACTAAGGACCCTGGCAGCTCATCGGTACCTGGAAGCAACTTGGGACTCCTCACTGATCCTGGAGTCTAAAACCAAACTAACTCTGTACTGTTAGTAGACCCAAGGGGGTTGGGTAGCCGATTGACCTTGGACCCTCAGAGGTTTTTCCACATAGCAGTTTTTGGTTCCTCTCCTCTTCGAGTTGTCCGGCCCTAACATCTATCACTGTAACCTGTTCCACCATCCACCACCAGTGTAAAGTGCCTTGGGACAACTGCGTTGTAAAAGGTGCTGTATAAGAATAAATTGAAATTGAAAATTGAAATATGCACTCAGCCATCAAGTCTACAAAATGAGACACGTTCTAGTTCTGAACTTTTTCCAATTTTCCAGTGGAAAATTTCCAGTGAACCAAAAGTTGCGAGATAAAGAGATAAACAGATTCAAAATGACTGTTGCTACTAAACCGTACTGCGTTTGTAAATCTCACAAAAAATGTATTGTGTTTTATTTTGCATATATTTATTAATCAATAAATATAATAATTGCATTGATTTCATTGTAATATATCAGTATTTATCATTCCTGCATGTAAATGTACTGAACTCAACAAATTGATTGAATAAACCGGACTTTTATTTTGATACACTAAAGAGAAATTGCAACCGGACGTCTCCCTTGTATTCTGGGCATTTCACACTGCTTTAGTAAGTGAGGTTTTATTGCCAGTATCACACAAGATCAGATGAGAGGTTTGGTTTGAAAAAAGTGTTTAAATAATATATGTGAAATAAAAGGCCAAAGCCGAGCTAGAACCCAAAGTGGAATTCCACAGAAGACATAAACAGATCTGTCCTCAGAGCGTGTGTGGAATGGAATCCACGCCTGAATGTCCTCTGAGGCACTGTGATGTCTGGAGATGTTGGTTCGTAGTTTGAGAAGATTCTGGACTAAACGAACCTGCTCACAGGAGGGACACGAAGAACAGAGATTTAGTCTGATGGACTGATGACACACACCGCCCCCACAGAGACACACAGAGACACACAGAGACACTTAGAGACACTGGAGCTTCACTGGGGACAGAAAATACACAGATCTGGGACTAGTTCCACTATCAACACTGAGACAATCTCAACCTAGTTCGATAAAACTGAATTTAGGGAATTCCTGACTTCAGGAGCTTCCTTTAAAAACAGCTAGTAATTAAAGGGCAGCTATAATTACAAAAGATACTGCATCTATCAGGTCTGAATCTACATAAAGTTAGTGTTGTTATCCTTCCAATACAATCCATCCCTAACTGCCCTAACATCCTCAACTGCCACTAATGCCTGGCTTTGGATTGGACCCTGGGACTCAGAGTAAAGAGAAAATAAACCAAAACTTAGAATCACTTTCACCTGACTCAACCAAGTACCACACACACACTCACACACACTTTCAGTGAGGGTTATCCTGCAGCAGAACTGATGTTACTGTATGTAAAGTGTCGTCAGTGTGAAGTATTGTTTAAAGCCCACTTTGAGAAAATGTCATTAAATTATAAATCTTACAGCTGATTCAGAACAAAGTGCTCACAGACACGAAACATTCAAATTACAGAAAGAACTCACATTCTGGACGATTTTACATTAAAATGAATTTCTTTATCAAAAGATGAAACATTTAACTTGGAAAAACATATCAGCCCTTTCAGCTCACCTTTTAAACCTGAACTTTAATCGCACACCATTTCATCAAGCACACTACACCAAATTCATCACAGCACAGCAAATACTGTAAATATAATACAGTGAACTTCAAAATGAGAAGACACAGAATATAGAAAACAGACACTTCGTCTCCACTCCTCAGGCATCTTCTCACTTGCCAAGATTGTGTTAAACAATCTGGTCAGAAACTCAACTGCCATCTCCCCTAAACATCTCCATGCTTCCACTGGTATGTAATCCGGTCCAACAGCCTTTCCATTCTTCATCCTCTTCATCGCTGCCCTTACTTCCATCTTGTTTATTTGCTGCACTTCCTGGTTAACTCTTCTCACATCATCCAGTCTTCTCTCTCTCACATTTTCTTCATTCATCAGCTCCTCAAAGTTCTCCTTCCATCTGCTCAACACGCTCTGTTCACCTGTGAGTACGTTACCATTTCTATCTTTAATCGTCCTGACCTGTAGCACATCTTTCCCAGATCTGTCTCTCTGTCTAGCCAAGCACCAAGTAATTATAGACCATCTCTAATGTCCCATTTCTCTCTAAGATTCTGGAAAAATTAGTTGCGAGACTGCAGTCATATCTAGACACACATAACCTCTTAGATAAACTCCAATCAGGCTTCCGGCACGGCCATAGCACAGAAACTGCTCTAACTAGAGTGGTGAATGATATAATGGTCTCGAGTGATGCAGGAAACATCACTGTTCTTGTTCTGTTAGATCTTAGTGCTGCATTCGACACGGTGGATCACTCCATTTTAGTAAATAGGCTTCACTCCACTGTCGGCATTAGCGGAACAGCCCTTAAATGGTTCAACTCCTATCTCACAAACCGTTACTACTTCATCCAAATGGATGATTATAGCACCCCCTCACCTATGTCACTAGTTAACTATGGAGTCCCACAAGGGTCGGTGTTAGGCCCAGTGCTCTTCTCCCTCTACATGCTCCCACTAAGCACTATTATACGGAAGCATAATGTTAGTTACCACTCCTACGCTGATGACACTCAGCTATACGTATCTGTTAAATCATGTGATAAAGCATCAACCGGCACTTTAATTAGCTGCCTCAGTGATATTAGGGATTGGATGAATAACAACTTCCTCTCACTAAACCCCGAAAAAACTGAGCTGCTCTTGTTTTGTAGTAGCGATGTAGACAGGGCCAACTTCATTTCGCATATCCGGGATGCAGGGTTGAAGTTTTCAGTTAGTACTCTGGCACGTAACCTTGGTGTTATTTTTGATTCAAATCTTTCATTTAATCCCCGTGTTAATGCAGTTGCGAAGACATGCTTCCTGCACCTTCGGAACATTGCCAAACTACGGCGTTTTCTGTCCATGGAAGACACGGCGACAGTAGTACATGCATTTGTATACAGTAGATTAGATTACTGTAATGCCCTACTTTCTGGAAGCTCTCAGGGCACATTAAGCACCCTACAGCGCATTCAGAACACAGCCGCTAGGATTGTTAGCAGGAGCAGGAAGTACGACCACATCACTCCCATACTCTCCTCGCTTCACTGGCTTCCTGTTAGGTACAGGGCTGACTTCAAGGTCCTCCTCTTAACTTACAAGCCACTTAAAGGTCTTGCCCCAATATACCTAACCGAACTGCTTAATACCTACACACCTAATCGCCCACTTAGATCCCAGAATAAAGATCTCCTAATTGTCCCTCCATAAATAAATGTATTGGAGCACGAGCTTTCAGTTCCAGGGCCCCTAGATTGTGGAACAGCTTGCCTGCTTCTGTACGGGATGCCGATTCAGTCTTAGTCTTTAAATCACAGCTGAAGACTTACTTCTTTAGTTTAGCTTACCCGCACCAATCACCATAGTGCACCATTACTAATGTCCTGGTGCTGCTGTACATGCCATCGCAGTGTTTCATTTCTGTGTCTGTCACTACTGGATCCTGCTCATTACTGACCCCCTCATTCCATTTCTCTCCCCACATGTCCGGGGGGGCCCGCTGTGGTCATCACCTGAGTCCAATACCGAACTACCATCTGGTCTGTGTGATGCATCTGATGCGCCAAGGGACCCTGGCAGCTCATCGGTACCTGGAAGCAACTTGGGACTCCTCACTGATCCTGGAGTTTAAAACCAAACTAACTCTGTACTGTTAGTAGACCCAAGGGGGTTGGGTAGCCGGTTGACCTTGGACCCTCAGAGGTTTTTTTTCTCCACATAGTGGAGTTTTTGGTTCCTCTCCTTCGTAGTTGTCCGGCCTTAACATCTATCACTGTAACCTGTTCCACCATCCACCACCAGTGTAAAGTGCCTTGGGACAACTGCGTTGTAAAAGGTGCTGTATAAGAATAAATTGAAATTGAAAATTGAAATATGCACTCAGCCATCAAGTCTACAAAATGAGACACGTTCTAGTTCTGAACTTTTTCCAATTTTCCAGTGGAAAATTTCCAGTGAACCAAAAGTTGCGAGATAAAGAGATAAACAGATTCAAAATGACTGTTGCTACTAAACCGTACTGCGTTTGTAAATCTCACAAAAAATGTATTGTGTTTTATTTTGCATATATTTATTAATCAATAAATATAATAATTGCATTGATTTCATTGTAATATATCAGTATTTATCATTCCTGCATGTAAATGTACTGAACTCAACAAATTGATTGAATAAACCGGACTTTTATTTTGATACACTAAAGAGAAATTGCAACCGGACGTCTCCCTTGTATTCTGGGCATTTCACACTGCTTTAGTAAGTGAGGTTTTATTGCCAGTATTACACAAGATCAGATGAGAGGTTTGGTTTGAAAAAAGTGTTTAAATAATATATGTGAAATAAAAGGCCAAAGCCGAGCTAGAACCCAAAGTGGAATTCCACAGAAGACATAAACAGATCTGTCCCCAGAGCGTGTGAATGGAACTGGACGTCTGAATGTCCCTCAGAGGACACTGTGATGTCTGAGATGTTGTTCTAGTTTGGAGAAGATTCTGGACTAAAACGGAACCCGTTCATGGTGGAGGGACACGAAGAACAGAGATTTAGTTCAGATGGACTATTTTACCATTATCACCGTCTCACAGAGACACTCAGAGACACACAGAGACACGGGGAGCTTCACTGGGGGACAGAAAATACACAGATCTGGGACGTCCAGTTCCGTTTACCAACACTGGGGAGACAATCACAAACCCAGTCTGGATAAAACTGAATTCTGGGGGAATTCTGGACTTCGGTGGAGCTTCCCTTTAAAAACAGCTAGTAATTAAAGGGTTAAACATAATTAAGTAAAGATAATTGTATTTTTTTTTTATTAGGCTGAAGCTCTTAAAGGAGGGAAGTTGTAGAAAGAAAGTGATTCTTTCTGAGAATAGAGTAACTTGGTTCTGACACCAGTCTATTGGACTTTTTCTGTGACCTGGTTGTCGAGCTCGTCTTGGATTGGATCCTGGGACCCAGAGTAAAGAGAAAATAAACCAAAACTTAGAATCACACTCTGGACTCAACCAAGTACCACACACACACTCACACACACTTTCAGTGAGGGTTATCCTGCAGCAGAACTGATGTTACTGTATGTAAAGTGTCGTCAGTGTGAAGTATTGTTTAAAGCCCACTTTGAGAAAATGTCATTAAATTATAAATCTTACAGCTGATTCAGAACAAAGTGCTCACAGACACGAAACATTCAAATTACAGAAAGAACTCACATTCTGGACGTATTTTACATTAAAATGAATTTTCTATTCAAAAGATGAAACATTTAACTTGGAAAAACATATCAGCCCTTTCAGCTCACCTTTTAAACCTGAACTTTAATCGCACACCATTTCATCAAGCACACTACACCAAATTCATCACAGCACAGCAAATACTGTAAATATAATACAGTGAACTCCAAAATGAGTAGAACATTAATAGAATATAGAAAACAGACACATCGATTATAATAGTCCTTAAATGATTGAAGAAATGATTCGCTAGTTATTTACTGTCACGTGTGTTGGGTTTTGGGCACGCTAGAGGGCGCTCTCGGTCACGTGTGTTGGGTTTTGGGCACGCTAGAGGGCGCTCTGTTCTGACTAAGCACACCTGAGCCCCTGCGGGCAGGTGTGCATCATTGGGGCTGACTATTTAAGCCCCGATGAGTCAGAACAGAGCGCGGCTCATTAGATAGGCTATGCCTACACGTAATGGTGGTTTTTGTCAGTCAGTCAGTCAGTCAGTCAGTCAGTCAGTCAGTCAGTCAGTCAGTCGTAACTGCAGTCTGAGTTCTTGTTTGTTTGTGTTTTCTCCTTTGTTTAATAAACTTCTGTTCTGAACCCCTGGCTCGGACCTGACGTCCCTCTGGTACCACACCACCGTTACATTTACTAAAATCTTAAATGATATCGATAGAAAAAACGATATTGCTTTTAGTTTCTATGAACTGTTGTCAGTGGTTTCAGTGGGGTATAAATATGAGGTTGCATGCTGGTAAAACGCAAATGAGAAAAAAGTTGAACTACAGACTGGGGAAAGGCTATAAGAAGCTATTTCTTTTAAAATGACCTGTAAACACAGCCAGGTCTGAAATGGAATACTTTGGAATGGAATGGATGAAAATTTGCCAGGAAGGAGACACGTCTGAAATCATCCCCACACACTCCTGAAAGAGAACATTAAACCAGTTGATTACAGAAAAAGGTTCCAGACTGAAGAGACCCTAAACCATTTTATGATCCCGATGGTGGGACGAGTGAACATTTTCAGAGTAGGACGTGCATCTACCTTCAAGCTCATCTGTTCTTAGAACAGCTCTCCTCCAAATACACGTCAACACCCCCAACTCACAGTCACTCACCACTTCGCCTGTTCACACCAACTCACACTCACTTACCATTTCACCTGTTCACCTCAGACACTCCTCTATCCCACTGTACAGAATCTGGTCTGAATCAAAAGAAGAGAGTCTGTTTTTTACACCAGTAATCCGTTTCAATCATAAACACCCCTTCAACCAGGCAAACCATGGTAACCAGGTCAGCTGCTTTAATTCACTCTCAGCTGTTTGGACTGCCCTGGTCCAGTTCTGGTGTCCTGCTGTTTAACCCCACTGTAACCTACAAGTCTGGAACCCACAACCTTCTAATTATGGAGTGAATGAATGAATGATTTTATCTGATCAGTTAAAAGTCTCTCAGCCTCTTTAACACATAAGTTTCTTCAGCTGTTGTGGAATTTCCTGCTGGTGGTTTTGTGTTTATGTGTGTGTGCGTGTGTGTGTGTGTGTGTTAGTTCATAATCTAACAGAAATACTAGTGTGGTCACTGCTTCTCCTTTTTACACCAACACACACTCGAGTAACTTCTCACTTCACTCACTTCACTGCTGCTCTAACAACCATTCAGTAACAATTGCTATAGAGGAAACTCCCCTGCCGGGTGAGTTGGCCTTAATCTGATCTGAACTCTTCTGACTTTAGTCTCATCATCTCTGAACCATCTGCTGGAACTGCTCTGGTTCTCTGCTTCTCTGACTTTACCACATTTATAAGGGAGAGCAATGGGGATCTTTTACCGTGAAAAGGTAGTTAGGCCTGTGGAGGAAGTAGCCTTGAACCTTGAATTGCTGATAGCAGATAAGGCAGGAATAAACTGAATGGAGTCCAACAACCATCACAGTAAACAAATCCCTCAGTTCCATCATCAATGTGTACACACAGCTTGGTGGAGGTGGACCAGGCAAACAGAAACCCAGAGGCAGACAAAATCAGCGAAAGCCTCAAGGTCCACCTGGAGTGTGTAGGGGGTGTGGACAAGAAGGACACGGGGTGGTGGTGGTCTAGTGATAGGGTGCTTGCCTATGGACCTATGGATCAAGAAATCCCAGGTTCGAATCCCACCTCTAGTACTACCATGATGCTGCAAATGTAAATGACACACCCAAAGGAGATGTCCAGTAAATCCATGGAAGGGACCTGGAGTGCAGGGAGATGCAGGCGTATTTTTTTTTACTTATTTTGTTGATATACCTTGTTTTAGGGATCATCTGGGAAGTCATGCAAGATATGCAGTGGTGAGGAAAGAAAAAGGAGATGTTTTTAAGGTAGAAAAGGCTGAACACAGTCTTGAGCCATGTTCTGCCCAGTTAGCAGAGCTGAAGGCATTAACTGAAGCTTGTAAATCGGCAAAAGGAAAGTGTGTCAATGTTTTTACTGATTCAGCGTATGCTTATGGAGTTACTCATTTGTTTGGGGCAGTATGGAAACAGCAATGATTTAAGAAGGCTGATGGTACCCAATACAACACTTGCAGCATATATTGGATTTGATGAGTGGTATGATGCTGCCAAGATGACTGGTGTTAGTTAAATGCCAGGCACACGAAAAAGGAAATGATTACATGATAAAAAGGAAATAACTTAGCTGATGAGGAGCTAAAAAGGCCTCAAGGTGCGAGGATCCTGTGATTGCAGCAATGGTAGTAATAGAGCCATAACCACTCTGGATGACGTGGTAGAGATACAGAGACAAGCAACGTTGTATGAAAAGACTATGTGGAATAACAGAGGAGCTAAAGAAGATGGAAATGGATTATGGAGAAATCATGAAGGGAATTGATCTCACCTTATACATTGCTAACAATACTAATCACTAATGCTCATGGACTGGAGCATTGTGCAAGAGGAGAAGTGATGAGGTAAATGAAGAAACAAGAATTTTGCTCTTCAAATTTACTGGCAACTGTTGAGACAGATGTTATTGAACAGATTTACATTTATGGCATTTATCAGACGCTCTCATCCAGAGAGACTTCCATGTCCTGATTACAGGGACAGTCCCCCTGGAGACACTCAGGGTTAAGGGTCTTGCTCAGGGACCCAGTGATGGTAGTGCCAGAGGTGTGATTCAAACCTGGGACCTCTTGAGCTATAGGTGCATAGGCAAGTACCCTACCACTAGACCTACCCCCCCCGCCTGATGTGACATTTGTGCTCAAAATAATGTGCAGAAGGAGAACACTACCCCAGCTGGACACATACCAGTACCTACAGGACCATTTAAACATCTAGTGATTGATTGGATATGATTAAAAGGGTAAGAGGATACAGATACATGCTTGCAGTTATTGACAGATTTAATAGATGGGTAGTAGTGACACCAACCAACGATCAAGGTGGTGGTGGTCTAGTGGTGGGTACTTGCCTATGGACCTATGGCTCAAGAGGTTTCCGGGTCGAATCCCACCTCTGGCACTACCACCACTGGGTCCCTGAGCAAGACCCTTAACCCTGAGTGTCTACAGGGGGGACTGTCCCTGTAATCAGGACATAGAAGTCTCTCTGGATAAGAGCGTCTGATAAATGCTGCAAATGTAAATGTGCTAGAACTAAAGAGAAGTCATTCCTAGGTTTGGAATTCCATTGTAAATAAGTTCAGATAATGGATTGGCATTTGTACAACTAAGACTGTTAAAAAAGTATTATTGAGTAACAATTGAGAATCAGACAATGGTTGGGATGTGTTTATCACCCCCAGTCTCAAGGGATGGTGGAAAGAGTTGGTGGAGCTCTAAAAGCAAAGATAAATCAAATTTGTGTGGAAACTGGACTTAATTGGATGGATGCACTACCCTTAGCATTGATGCATTACCGAATGCAGGCTAACAGAACCACTCTCTGACTCCACATCATATGCTTACTGCCTGTTCCTCAACCGAGGGAACCCTATCAGGGACCTCTTGAACAATTGGAAGCAGAGCTGAAAGCATATATGAGACAACTAATGGCTATACATAAAGCTATTTATCAACAGGACCAGAGGTGAGTTCCAGAACCAGAAGAGGAGCCAGTGAACCCGTTGAGGCCAAGAGGCCAGGTATACGTAAGAGTTTTTAGGAGGAAGTGGAATGAACCAATCCAAACCAGTCCTCATAAGGTGGTAAGCGTGACACCCACAGTAATACAAGTGGAAAATAGTACTACCTGGTATCACCTTAACCTCTGTACTTGAGTTCCCAGAAACCTGTTGCCTAGAACAGAGCCAGACAATGCTAGTGACAATGATGAGCCATCAACAGGAGGAGAAAAACACAGTGGAAGCAATCAGGAGAGACCTGGATCGGGACAGGAGGATAATACCCATCCTAGTCCTAGTATGCCATCCACTAGTCAGGACAGCCACATCAGAGAATCAAGAGAGGACATCACGCCAAGGGACCAATAGGCCACAGCAACACATGCTGGGGAAAAGGAGGAGCCAGATGAGACTGAGGACTCAGATGACTTAGAGGAGACAGAGGAGCAGGAGGAGAGCACAACAAGATCAAAGAGACCGCTCAGAGCAAGACAATCCCAGTCCATCACAGAGCCCACCAGTTCCATTCTCCCAGTGCCAACTGACAGCAGCAGTCAATTAGCAGACACCGCCAAGCACGTCCAGGGAGACAGGACAGAGCCAGGTGCTACTGATGATTGAGTGTCTGTCACTGGAGGAAGTTTTTGTTTTCGCCAACTTTGGAAGGACTTTAATGAGAATGTTTATCATTATTCTCATATGTTTGGCATTTATCCTGCTTTCTATACAAATAATCAGTTTTTATTGATCTTTTATCAACTGTGTAACCTTTAAATGCAACAGTAGCGAACTCCAACTAGAGATTTAATTCTACATCTTGGTAGGAGAAGTTATATTTTATATATACTCAGTGAAATTTTGTACTTTTTATACTTGTTCGTTGGTATGAGTGCAGTAATATTATCCTGAATCACCACATGGTCTACTCTAATATGTACCCATGTATGAGTCATCACACAATTTGGTTCTTTTGTATTCGTGAGAGCTGAATCAGGCTAAGTTGGGGAACCGCTGAACCCAAGCACTAAAAGTGCTATCACAACATCTGGGTAGAGTGGGGAATATTTTCCTCTGAAAAATGACTGAAGGTCAAGAAGTGGAACAGATGTGTTTCACCCACTCTTGGGGAACGGGTCTCTCTTCTTAGTAACCTGATAACCTTAAAACCACACCAGCTTAAATTCTGATATACTATCTTTATGATTATCACATGTGTTTAATGTGTAATCACATTATGCAGTATTGTTTGTATTAGAGCATTATTGTTCTTTTGTTTAGTATCTAACCTTACAGTATTTAACCATCAAAGAGGGGATATATATATATATATAAATCCCTACTTTTGTCCTTGTCTTACTGTGTCTTACACTACTAAGTTCCCAGAAGATAGTGAACAACTGCACCAGCAAACCGATTCATTTTTAATTGAAAACTGGATGGGAAACAACCTTGAAATGCTGGTAGTGGATCAGGCAGGAAGCCTTTAGTGAGAAGACTCTTGTTTAATATTGGCAAGTTGTAATAGTGAGGAAACTGAGGTGTTAATCATGACACATCCAATTAATTTCAAAGGAGGAAAAAAGGTGTTTGGAGTATATTTAAAGTCCGAGGGTGGGACAAGCATGTGGAGCTGCTCCCACTGGACCAGGCCTGCTGGAACTCGTCATTAAAGTGGTTTTGCCGCATTTCTTTGGCTTCATTTGATTTCTGACTTAGAAAGTCCTAACCCTAATGAGTTGTCAGAAACAGAAGCCTCTAACTGTTTCCTCTAACTGTTTGTGTGATTATGTATCATCATCATCATCCTGAAGAGGTAAACACACACACACTGTTCTATGGGAGGGCGGATGGGTGGGTGAGAGGTCTGTGCTGGGAGGGGTGCGCATGAACAATTAAGGCTGTTCATATTTAGGAAAACTGTGCCACATGAAAATTAAATATGGAAATTGCTCTACAAAGATCACCTGCAGACGGAGCCCATCTGCAGTGCAGGGAGACTGAGCTCCCCCACAGGTGTGTGGAGTGTGTGGGGGTCTCTGAGCGTGTGTTCTGGGTGTGTGTCTTAGGGTGGTTTAAGCAGGACACTCCTCTGTGTGTGTTTTGAAATTTTGGTTCAGTTACACAGTGAGCTGATGCAACATTTCTCCTTAAAACCCACAGAGCTGCTGCAGAGACCCTGCGCCAAGCGGCACTCTGCTCAGAAAAGAGTCCTTCAGAACCATCTGTTCACACAGGTGGACTGCAACAGGTACGTGTTCGATCTCTCTTTCCTTCGCTGTGCCATGAACACAATGCCTAGCCTGTTTGCACATCTGAGACCATCCTGATCACGAGAAGATTGACAGCAACATGAACAGGAAGATGAAACCTCACCACCTTCCACCTAACCCTGTACTCCTGTCTCTAATACAGGAGGTGAGTGTGTGTTTAATCCTCAGTGTGTGAGAAGGTTCCTGAGGCATAAGTGTATGATGGAGGATCACTGTGAGGAAAACCAGGTGAGGCTTTAATGTCCCTCTCACTGCCACTCCACCTTCAGTCATTAACTCATTCAAAACCTACTTTGAATTTAAAATATTTTTTATATAGACTTACTTATATTGGCAGTAAATCTTGAAAAAATCAATACACACTTCAAAACTTCATTCTGTGGGTGTGGGTGAGTGTAGTGTGCTGTGCAGAATGGGGTTCTGAAGGATAACCCTGAAGTTCTGGATCAGAGCGAGTGGAACAAAATCTGTAAGTCAACTCTCAGTTCTGTCAGAGCTGGAGTTTACAGTGAGACAGTTTACAGTGTTGCAGTGATAAAATGTACAGTTTACACTGTTACCATTTAGGGTGCAGTCTACAGTGTTAGTTTGACTGTTTACAGTAATATAGTGTTACGGTTTAAAGTGTTACACTTTAGATAACTACACTTGTTACAGTGTCAGTTTACATTGTTACAGTTTAGTGTTAGGTTACAGTATTACACTTCACAGAGCTACAGTTTATGGTTAATTGTATTACACTTAACAATGAAAAACATTTTAAAAACATGATTTTTTTGTGTATGCGTGTGTGTGTGCATGTGTACTAGACCTGTTTCTGGTGTGTGTATTGCTGGGAGGGGTTCTCCAATTGATGCTGGATGCCTGTGACCCCTCTGACCCCTCTGACCCCTCTGATCCCTGGACTCTGGCTGGTTTAGTGAAAACCCCCCTGTGGGACTGGACTGCTGTTGTTATAGTGCTGACCTTCACTGTACTGCAGGGGGCGCTCTACTATCTCCCTGTAGGACAGGTGAGGAAAAGGAAGCCCTTTTTCTTTTCTTTGTCCATTTATTGCATCAGTGTTTCAGCTCCAAATCAACACAGTGGTGATTCTCCAATCCTGATACTCATTTCTAATCCTGTCCATCCTCGTCACACCCAACAAAAATCTCAACATCTTTAACTTTTCATCAGTGCCTTTCACTCTTGCTGGTCCCCGTCTGTCACAGATCACTCCTGTCACTCTTCTCCACCCATTCCAACCTGCCTGAACTCTCTTCTTCTCCTCTCTTCCACACTCACCGTCACTCTGAACTGAACTGAGTATTTAAACTCCTCCACCTTCACCTCCTCTGCTCCCTCCATCCTCACCACTCCACTTCCCTCCCTTTCATTCACACTCATGTATTCTGTCACTTTTATTCCTCTCCTCTCTAGAGCAGATCTCCATCTCTCCAGATTCTCCTCAAGCTGCTCCCTTCTCTCACTGCAGATCACAAGAGAATAAACCACTTAATCTAAAATCATTTCATTACAAACAACAACAGCAACATCTGGTGTTCATACACTGTCCTCACAACTGTTTCCTTTAAAGAGTCACCTTACAGATTTCTCTCTCTTTCTGTGTGTGTGTGTTTAGGTGGCTGAAGGGAAAATGGGTTATCATGAAAAACGCCTTAAATACAACCTGAATGGTGAGTTCACCCCCCACCACAGAGCTCCATCTCCCCCATAAAGCTCCACCTCCCCCCAGAGTTCCACCTGGCCCCATAAAGCTCCACCTCTCCACAGAGCTTTCTCCCCAAAGAGCTCCACCTCTCCCACAGAGCTCCACCCTCACCCAGGGTGCTCCATTTCCCCACAGAGCTCTCCCTCCCCTCAAAGAGCTCCACCTCCTCCACAGAGCTCCACCTCCCACACAGAGCTCCACCCACACCCATGCTCCAACTCCTCCACAGAGCTCCACCTCCCACACAGAGCTTCACCTCCCACACAGAGCTTCACCTCCCACACAGAGCTCCACCTTATGTTGAGTAAAGTTTAGTTGATGTGCAAATGTAGTGTGAGTATTTAATAGAGTTTATAGTCAAACTGATTGATTAATAAATATTTCTTATTCCTCGTCTCTGTTTGTCAGGTCTGCATGCCTTTGGAATGTGTGTGGTGTTGCTGCTGAGTGTGTGGCTGTGTGGGTGTGTGAAGGCTGCCAGTGTGTCCATCAGGGTTTTATCGCTGGTCAGTGCAGGGTGTGTCATCTCTGCGCTGCTCAGTGTGTGTCTCTATCTGCGTCCCCTTCCAGCTCAAAGTCAGCACAGTCAGGATATCACTGGTAAAGAACATTCACACAAAACACCTTTACACACACACACACACACCTATCAGCCTCTATACACACACACATCTATCAGCCTCTATACACATACACACACCTATCAACCCCTACACACACATAAACATCAGCCCCTACACACACACACATATCTACAGCTCCTACATACACACAAACACACACACACATATCTATCAGCCTCTATATACACACACACACACACACATATCTATCAGTCTCTATATATATACACACACACACACACACACACACACACACACATATCTATCAGCCTCTATACACACACACACACACACAGACACACACATCTACAGCCCCTACACACACGCACACACATCTATCAGCCTCTATACACATACACACACACACACAAACACATACACATAAACATCAGCCCCTACACACACACACACATTAACACTTACATTTACGGCATTTATCAGACACTCTTATCCAGAGTGTCTCCATGTCCTGATTACAGGGACAGTCCCCCCTGGAGACACTCAGGGACCCAGTGGTGGTAGTGCTGGAGGTGGGATTCCAACCTGGGACCTCTTGAGCCACCACTAGACCACCGCCAACTACACACACACACACACACACATATCAGCCCCTATACACACACACACCCCCATCTATCATCCCCTACACACAAAGACACACACTGATCACCAATGTGTACCCACTAAACATGCTCTCAGATGTAACAATGTAAAATAAGTGTGTTTTGGTGTGTGTATAGGTGTGTAAAAGTATGTAGTTGTGTGTATTTGTATAAATGAGTGTCAGCATTGAATCTGCAGGTTGTTTCCTGCTGGACTTTATTCTGGGAACTGAGTTGGACCCACGCTTCGGTAAAATCGATGTTAAACATTTCGCCATGGTCAGAATTGGCTTCATCGGTTGGGTGAGACAAAGGGACTTGTGTGTGTATGTTTAGGGGCTGATGGATACGTGTGTGTGTGTGTGTGTGTGTGTGTGTGTGTAGTGGCTAAAGGATGTGTGTGTGTGTGTGTGTGTGTGTAGGGGCTGATGGATGTGTGTTATCTCCTGACGGCAGTGGAGAAGGACTGTGTCTCGTTGTCTCTGCTCCTCACCATCTCCTTCCAGATCATCTATATCATTGACTTCCTCATCGATGAGGTTCGGTTTCTAGCTCGTCACCCTGATCACACAAACCCGTTAATGATCCACTTTTGCTCCCATTTAGGGGTCACCACAGCAGATAATCCATTTCCATGTCTTCCTGTCCTCTCCATCCTCCTCCTTCAAACCGACCACCTGCATGTCCTCTCTCACCCCATCCATAAACCTCCGCTTTGTCCTTCCACTTTTCCTCTTTCCTGGCAGCTCCATCTTCAACATCCTCCTTACAATATAAACCTTAATTCTCCTCCTTATCTGTCCCTCTAATATACTCATTTCTAATCCTGTCCATCCTCGTCACACCCAATGAAGATCTCAGTTTCTTTAACTCTGACACCTCCAGCTCCACCTCCTGTCTTTTCATCAGTGCCACCATCTCCAACCCGTACAACATAACTGGTCTCACTACTGTCCTGTAAACCTTCCCTTTTACTCTAGCTGGTCTTCATCTGTCACAAACACTCCTGTCACTCTTCTCCACCCAATCCATCCTGCCTGCACTCTCATCTTCTCCTCTCTTTCACACTTGCCGTTACTCTGCACTGTTAATCCCAAGTATTTAAATACCTCCACCTTCACCACCTCTGCTCCCTCCATCCTAGGGCAGCGGTTGTCTAATGGTTAGGGAGTTGCCCCGGCTTGGAAGATTGTGGGTTCGATTCCCTCACCCGTAGGTTGCCCTGAGGTATCCTTGAACAAGGTACTGTTCCCTGTCACTGCTCCCCGGGTGCTTTCAATAGTTGCCCCCTGCTGCACGTGTGTATAGTGGTGAAATGCAGAGGTTGAATTTCATTGTGTTGTGCTGTGTTTCACAATGACAAGAATAGTCACTCCCTGCTCTCACTACAGACTCACAACCTGCAAACATCATCGTCCACAGTGACTCCTCTTACCTCGTCCGTCAACATGTCCAAACTGCCACTCCTGGCTTCCTCATACAAAACCACAACTTCTCTCTAGACACCCTATCATCTGCTTTTTCCAAGTCCACAAAGACACAATGCAACTTCTTCTGACCTTCTCTGTACTTCTCCATCAACACCCTCAGAGCAAACACTGTTTCTGTAGGGCTCTTTCTCAGCATGAAACTATACTGCTGTTCACTGATCACACTCTCTCTCCCCCCTCGGTACACTCTCTATCAGCAGGGGTGGGCGATTCCGGGCCTGGAGGGCCGGTGTCCTCCAGAGTTTAGTGAATTCCCTGCTTAAACACACCTGGTACAGCTCACCTGATCATTGTCAAGTTTAGTGAGTGTGTTTAAGCAGGGAATTCACTCAGGACCAGAATTGCCAACCCCTGCTCTATCATTTCATTTAACTCACTCTACAATTCTTCTTTCTCCTCCAGCTCACAAACAACTTGTGGAGCATAAACACTAAAACTTGTGGAGCATAAAAACATTCATCATCATCATCATCCTCCATTCCTCCTTCCATCCACACCATGGTAGAACAATTTAAACCCTCCTCCAGTATGCCTGGTCTTACTACCCTTCCATCTAGTCTCTCACTCATAGAATGTCAACCTTCCTTCTCTCCATCATATCAGCTCATTCTCTACCTTTACCAGTCATCCTACCAACATTCATAGTTCCTCCCTCACTTCCACTCTCCTCTACTTCCTTCTCTCCTCCTCTTCTTCTTCTTCTTTGTCCAACAGTAGCAGTTTCCACCAGCACCCTGTAGGCTAACAGCACTGGTGGCGGTCATTGTTAACCCAGGCCTCGATCAATCCAGTATGGAAGTCTGATTCATTGTCCACATATTGATTTGGTAAAAGTTTTACATCGGACACCCTTCCTGACATTACCCTCCCCAATTATCCGGTACTGGAACCAGCACGAAGAAATACACTGGCTTGTGCATTCCTAGTGGCTGGGTTATCCATCTGTTCAATGTGTTTTTTGTTGTGTTTATGATGTTCATTGATTGTGCAGTGTTACATTTGTTTATTGTTGTGTTTATGTTGTTTAGTTTGGTGTTTGTTTATGGTTTGTTCAGGAGTCCGTGTTGGTCACTAAGGAGTTCACTGAAGAGTCCATTGGGTTCCTGATGATTTTGGGAGAGTATATCTGGATCCCTTTCTTTTCCAGTCTACCTGTTTACTTCCTGCTCCAGCGGCCCAATCACATCCACTTCCTGTCAGCTGTTCCCATCACCTTGCTCTTCAGTGAGTGCTCGTTTGCTTGTGTTGCCCTAGGGCTGCTTTTCATCACAAACTACACTGGTTTAAAAAGGTATCCCACACGATATTTAATCGGAATTCAGTGCAAACTGAACAGGTTTGGTGTGAGAAGTGCAGATTGTCTCTCCAGAGGTGGTTAATGAAACTGGATGTCCCAAATCTGTTTTTTATGTCACCCAATGAGGCTCCATGTGTCTCTGAGTGTCTTTATGGGACTAAACAAAATCACCATGAACGAGCTGAGTTTTAGTCCAAAATCTCCAAACTAAAACATCTTAGATACCAGGCAGCATCTTCGCTACCATTTCATGTCCATGAGGGAGCGCTTTGTATTTTCTACTTTCATCACCAGCCTGGTAAAGTTTCAAAGATTTCAGTCCTGGATTTGTAGCACGGTGTAAGAAGGTTCTTCTTGATTCTCCTCTACAGGTGTGGGGTTTCTGGTGTACTACCTGTCCAACGAGCAGAAGAGTGGCTTCCGTAAGAACCCGAATGATCCAGCATTGGCTCGTAAGTACCAGCTGTGTGTTCAGAACAGGTCTCAAGTGATTTCTGGATCTTATAAAGGAATTTAATTATTTAGTTTAATAGTGCACCATCAGATTTATTTCTGTGAAATCCAGTAAATAGTGCTAAAGTGTGCTAGCAGATCTCTATTTTTTTGATTGAAAAAAAGTGTGGAAGAGTGTTGGATGTGAAACAGACCCTTTCGTGATGTTCTTGGCTATGTGTGTTTGGAGTTAAGTTCTTTTTACACTGCAGTTGTTCAATACAAACTGTCCTCCCCTTTCTTCGATGCTTTAATGTGGATGTTTTATCAGATCTGGAGATCATTCGCAGCCCGTCAAGTCAGAACCTGCTGGTGTCCGGTTGGTTCGGCTGGGTCCGGCATCCCAACTACCTGGGAGACATAATGATGATGGTAGCCTGGTGTCTGCCCTGCGGTGAGAAGACACTGATGATCTGCATGTATCAGTTTATTACACTTTCACAAAGCAGGTTTTAAAGAAGGGAACGTTTAACCCCACTGTCGGGACCATCCTCTGTCCCTGCGGTCTGGACTCTTCTCAGGCCAGCTGCAAAACTCAGGTGTGTGTGTGTGTGTTGTGCAGGTGGGTCAAGTCTGCTGCCATACCTGCCAGCACTGCAGTGTTTCAACCTGCTGAGGAAGAGGAGCACAGAGATGGAAGAGGCCTGTCTGCAGAAACACGGGGAGGCATGGAGGGAGTACTGCCAAAGAGTGCCCCATAAACTTCTACCATACATCTACTGACCTACAACACACACACCAGGATCGAAGACTATTCATGCCTCATTAATCTGTAACCGACTGCAATTTAACCTGAAGAATCTACAATCACTTAATTAAACTAAATCTTTAATATTTATGATCATCCTAAACATCCAGCTGTGTATGTTTTTATAACATGTGTGTGAGATGGTGACTATTCTCATCTTTGTGAAACACAGTACAGCACACAATGAACCACAACAGAATTACACCTCTGTATTTAACCCATACACACAAACACCTGCAGCTACTGAAAGCACCCAGGGAGCAGTGACAGGGACTGTACCTTGCTCAAGGCTACCTCAGGGCAACCTACTGGTCTAGGATTCAAACCCACAATCTTCCAATCAAGGGTCTAGTCCCTAACCCTAGGCCACCACTACCTAATGTGTGTGTGTATTGTTTCCATTTCTGCAGTTTAATTGATCTGTCTGTGTTTACCCAGTCTCTACTGTTATAAACTATTTCAAAACGTCTTCCTGGTTTTTCTGAATGATTAATATTTTATAAAGAATTTAATCTTTCATTTCTTATAAATGTGATTAAACTTGAGTTCAGGAACCTGTTTAAAACATTCTCACCAACTTTCTTCACGTCATCCCTTCATCCGAAATGTATTTAATGCAGAAATGAAGGTTAAAACGATCATTTTGAGTTTATTTTGTCATAAAGTGAAAGCTGTGTTCGTCTGTATATGTGAAACAAAATGGCGCACGCGGCCATTTCACCTCGACTGTTTTTGTTCAACCAGCTGGTCTGATATTTCTCTTTCCACCCGTTTTAAGACACGCTCCGCATATTGTGCGCCACTATTCGTTGCCAACTTTCGCCTCGCGGACTGGGATTGGTTCTAAGGGACAGTTTGGCCAATCAACGGCGGTAACACGCCAACCAATCACTGCCCAGGGGGGCGGGACCTTCTGGAAAAAAGGTGGGAAACGAAAAATATCGCCAAACACCCAAAATTGTGAGTAAGGCGATTTTAAGGTCTCCGCACTTTCGGACTGAAAACACAGGTGAGTCAGGGAACAGTCGCGTTTTCTAAGTGAAAACGCGCGGATAAGGAGCTCAACGTGCTAAAGGAGCTTGTTTAGTTGTCAGAAGTGAGTGATTTAAGTACATTTGAGTGTAAAAGTGAGAGAATCCGAGGTGCTGCTAATGGCTAACCGCGTTCTCCTGCGCGAGTTGTAGCTGCGCGGCTCTACCCGCAGGTAAAAAGCGGTTTAAAGCCCTCAGTCCGCCCCTCACCGCCTTCCCGCTCGCCTCCGCACGCCCCGTGGTACCCGCTTGCCGATAACCGCGCACTTCAACCGTGAACATTCAGTAAACCAGCCGCTCGTTCTTCGCTCCTTTTCAAACCGCTGTTTTCTCTCTTCCCGCAGTCTTAACAGCAGCCATCAGCTCACTCTACAGAGGGGCGGGCACGCTTTCACAGCTGCCAATCAGGGCTGTCGAGTTCAAGCTCATATCTTAACGTCCCGCCCAGTTTAGCTGTGATTGGCTAGATTACTGAATGGCGTTAGTTGATTGGCGGGGTAGGGGTGTAATAATTTGGGTTTAGAGCCTAGAAAAGTTTTTGTAAGTAAAATAATGTTCGTTAAACCATGTTGATAACGCTGTTATGTTTTTAGTATATTTAGGATATTTTTTATTGTCTTTCACGGACTGAATTATAAGATTTTAAGGGAAATCTGGGGCAGACTGTAGGTGAGAAACGGGCTTAAAAAGCAGAACAGAAGTCCACCATTAAACTCATTTTAATGTGTTTGTAGTTTTCTGTGTACAGTGAGCAGTATTCCACATTAATACGCCACAGAAACTCTGAGAACGTGTGTCGTATAAAAATAATACTGTCTCAGTTTGAGGAAGAATTTCGATCTGCCAGCTTTTTGATAATCGTCTTCTTCTTTTGTCATCTGTTCCACTTTCAGTTTTTCAGAATGGAAATCTGTTCTAATCCTCAGTTTGGCGGCGTTTGTGTTTCAGGCGACTCTGAGCAGCTATGGCCCGTACCAAACAAACTGCCCGTAAGTCAACAGGAGGAAAAGCTCCTCGCAAGCAGCTCGCCACTAAAGCTGCCCGCAAGAGTGCTCCCTCTACTGGAGGGGTGAAGAAGCCCCACCGCTACAGGTGAGTTCCTAAAATGAAAATGGAAAGCATAATGATTTTAATGGACGATGGCATGAATTGAACCTTGTAGTAAAACATTATTTTTAATGTTTCCAGTCTATGTAGAAATTGTGCGTTTGTTCTTATTTTCACCGAGAAAGTCTATTTTTATTTAAGAGGGTTTTCAAACTTCAGCATGTCTGTATTTATTAAGAAGCTCAGTTTAGATGTTAGCACATTGTTTGAGTTCTGCTTGGTTGCCTTTATTGATTACTTTAGTAATTGATATTGGTAATTATTAAATGATTATGTAAATGATTAACTCCTCTTTGCGGTTCAGTGCATCATCACAGCTGCTGTGTTTCACAGGCCTGGTACCGTGGCTTTGCGTGAGATCCGTCGGTACCAGAAGTCGACAGAGCTGCTGATCCGAAAGCTGCCGTTCCAGCGTCTGGTCAGAGAAATTGCCCAGGACTTCAAAACAGACCTGCGGTTCCAGAGCGCAGCCATTGGTGCCCTGCAGGTCGGCCTGGTTCTGGAGCTTTTAATATAGATCTAAAGAGCTTTCCTGTCTGTGATTAGAATCTCTGTGTGGGCCTGGTTAATCTAGAACGTACCTTCAACATCTTCTCTGTATTTGTGTTTTACAGGAGGCCAGTGAGGCTTACCTGGTTGGTCTGTTTGAAGACACTAACCTGTGTGCCATCCACGCCAAACGTGTCACAATTATGCCCAAAGACATCCAGCTGGCCCGTCGGATCCGTGGAGAACGCGCCTAAAACTGCCCCGAATTTTGTTTTTTTGTTTTTGTTTTTTCTTTACACCTGTCTTTCCTTCTTTGTGTGGATCATTATGACAAATTGTTGTTTTTTGTGTGTGTGTTGTCTTTTGCTTTGAAGCTCGATCAGATGCGTGCAGAAGTGAAGTTAGATTGATTTACGCACAGAAATGTGGCTGTTATACGCGAGTCCTGGGTTAGAGGGTGTGTGTGTGTTTTGTTTTGGGGTTTTTTTTTTTGCAGAAGCTGAACAGCAGAAAGGACATTGGAGGATTTTTTTGAGATTAATTTGCATTTAAATAAATGTAGGGTCCTGATTAGAATCCCAGCCCCCCGGTTTTGGCTACACAATACAAAGCACCCGTGTTTAATCAGTTCACTCCAAACTGCAGCAACACACACACACAAACGCGTGCGCGCTTTCCATCTGGAGCTGTGATTGGTCAGGAAGCTCCTAGACCAAAAATGACACTGATTGGGAAGTGACTTGTCATCTGGGATTCATCATCCTGGTGTTCCTCAGAACCACAGTAACAGCAGCCAGAATGAACATGGATCTGCTTTGTTTCACACGAGTTCAGTTTAATAAAAGAGATTCATTTGTGACTTTTCTGCTCTTTAGTTAATGTGGCTACAGTTTGAATGAGGAAGGCTGTGTCGTGATTGGCCGAGTTTATCCTGCCACGTTCGGATCACAGGTTGGGTAAATCTTATTCAGATCAGAGTTAAAGGGTTAAAGGGCTCTGGTGGTGTCGGGACTCATCACTGGCCTCGTGTTCATGTTCCTTAAGCGAACTCCTCTTTCAACATGTTCTGTGTCTTTGTTATTGAGTGCTTTTATATTATAATAATTTTTTTTTTTTATCTTTATTAGTGTGACAGTACTTTATTTGTAATCATGTTTGTCGGAGTGTTCACTCGTAGGCTGTTCCCCAGTTCCCAAATTCAGGAAGAAATTAGATTTTTTTTTTCTGTTTCCTGTTAAATAACCGCCTCGGACCGCAAGGCTATGAACACATAGTGAGAGTTTACTCCACTTTCCTTTTATTTCTATCATATTGTCATCAATCCGGGTGTCATTTGTAGGTGACTGCTCAGGTTTTTCTACATTTTTTTTAACAGAAGTAAAAAGCATATCCTTGTGTTTTCAGAATTTAAATGGAAAAATAAACATGTTTTTCCTGATTTCCATGCTGTGGTCTTTAACTGATTTGCAGATGATGGTGGTTTGGACATGAGATTAACTGGCTGCTCTGATGAAGAAAACTTAAAAAAAAAAAAAGAATAACCTGCCTCTATGCTTTTATAATCAAAGAGTTTTGGGATCTGATGAAACGGCAGGAAATGTGGAGCTGGATGATGCTGACAGAGTAGTTTGTAATAAAGAGAAATTCTGTGGTGTTTACAGGTTTGTGTTTCTGCTGAAAACCAACTACAATTTGGACTGTAAAGAGCCTGGATTTTATCAGCTTATTTTAATTTAGAATTTTTAGTTACTTAATATAAATCATTTAATCGTTTATTGTTATAATACAATACATATTAGTACAGTATTTATGAATGAATAAACATACTTTATAAAGATTTTTTCCTTTTTTTTGCCCTCAATACTAAAGTCCGGGGCTCGTTTAAGTCACAAAATAAAAGTCCCACGTTCTTAACCAACCGCTTTTCTCGTTTAGTTTAACGACAGTTTTGGAAACAGTAACACAAATAATAAAGAAACGATGAAACCGATTGTGTTTATTGACGCTTTTTAAACCCTTAAATCATTATTTTAATCTACTCTTATTTTTAGTTCCTTTCCGTGCCTGTAATTTGTACCGGCGTTCCGCGTGGTTTCCTTTTCCGGTTAGCGAGCCGCTGTGGAAACCGCGTGCGAGAAAAGAATAATTTAAATTATCTATAGAGTGGAATTAATTAAAGAAGTAAAGAGACAGAAAGCGAGGATCCGGAGAGAGGAAGGAGTGCAGCATGGCGTTTGAACAGATGAGAGCTAATGTAGGGAAACTGCTTCGAGGAATCGACAGGTAAACAAAAATCCGACATTAAAACATTAAATTCACTCTGAACCTGAACTCTGAGACTTAAGCTGATGATGATGATGATGATGATGATGATGATCTGCTCCCATGAAGTCCAGGTTCTGTTCTAGAACCTCTGTAGAAATTTCGGTCCATCCAGTGTCTGTAAGAGCAGGACCATCACTTTCTTCAGTGTTCTTCAGATCCATCCAGGCTCCTGCAGTGAACTTAAACAGGTGTGTGTTTTCAGGTACAATCCGGAGAATCTGGCCACCTTGGAGAGATACGTGGAAACTCAGGCGAGAGAAAATGCCTACGACCTGGAGGCCAACCTGGCTGTTCTCAAACTGTACGCCTCTAAGCATCCTTCTGTCTGTGTGTGAGAGTGTCCATCAGTCAAGTGTGTGTCAGTTAACTGGGAGAAGGTGTGGGGGTTAGAGTGTATCTCAGTAAAGTGTGTGTGTGTTTTGTGCAGGTACCAGTTTAATCCGGCTTATTTCCAGACGAGTGTTACGGCACAGATTCTTCTGAAAGCTTTAACAAATCTTCCGCACACAGACTTTACTCTGTGTAAATGTATGATCGACCAGCCACACGTATCCTTTCAGTTCCACTGTTTAATCTGTGTGTTCGGTTCCACTGTTTAATCTGTGTGTTCGGTTCCACTGTTTAATCTGTGTGTGGAAAAGTGGTGCAGTGGGTACCACTGTCGCCACACGGTGACACGGTCCAGATCCTTTCTGTGTGGACTGGACGTGTTCTCCCCGTGTCTGTGTGGGTTCCCTGTGTGTGTCTGGGCTGTAAAGGGTGAGCTACTGGGCCATTAGGGGTTAAAGAGGTTTTGGTGCCGTTGGGTTTCTTTGACTGCAGTGTCGCAGCAGGAGGAACGCCCAATCAGACAAATCCTTTACCTCGGAAACCTGCTGGAGACCTGCCACTTCCAGAGCTTCTGGGTACAACACGCTCATAGTCACACACTAACACTTCCTAACACTTGCTCACGCTGAAGTGACACCTCTCACGTGTGTGTGTGTGTTTCAGGCGAGTCTGGAGGAGAACCGGGAGTTGATTGATGGAATCGCTGGTTTTGAGGACTCTGTGAGGAAATGTGAGTTTGATAATGTTATTATTTTTTAAATTAAAAGCTTTTAAAAGAGTACAGCTAAACAGTGTGTGTGTGTATAGTTATCTGCCACGTTGTTGGAATAACCTACCAGACCATCGAGCATCGTCTGCTGGCAGAAATGTTGGGGGACCCTCTGGGTAAGATATACACACACACACACACACACCTTGGGTGGGGGGGACTGCAGTTAGTGGTTCCACAGGTTCCACATCTTTGTGTGTGTGTGTGTGTGTGTGTGTGTTCAGACACACAGGTGAAGGTGTGGATGAATAAATATGGCTGGGTGGAGAACGAAGAGGGTCAGATCTTCATCTATAATCAGGAGGAGAGCATTAAGCCTAAGAACATTGTGGAGAAGATCGACTTTGAAAGTAAGTTTATTTTCCTCTGAGCTCCAACCACAACATCTGTCTTGTTTATTCCACAGAAACAGTCCTGATTTGTTCCTGTCCTCCCTTTGTGTCCCTTGCTGTTCTACTGTTCCTTTATCACTTGTACATTTTATTTATTTATTTTTCTGCAGGCCAAACGGCTGAAGACAAAAGGGTGTTCAGGGACATTCACATCACATCTGTAGAGGCTGATTAGCATTAATTCACACATTTATTCGTTCATGCTTTTAGTACCGTTTTTATTTTCAAAGTTTTTAAGTCTGCTAAAACCCTTCTGCTGCAGTAGAGTTTCTGAAATTGGGACTTTATAAAGTGTGAGTGTGTAGAGCCTTTAAAACACGTAAAGAACCTTCACATTCTATAAGAGGTTCTTTCCCTGTGTTTCAGTTCTACGTGATTGATCAGTAATTTTATTCCCCTCTTTCCAGGTGTTTCCAGCATCATGGCAACATCACAGTGAAGCCCCACAGCCTTCAACATCTGTACAAACTTGGGACTGGATTAACACACACACACACACACACACTTCCAGCTGGACTGCTCAGAGGATGTTGATCTCCGTTCCACACCGAGCAAGGCTGTAAAACTGAGCTCCAACATTAAACCTGTTTCTGTAAGAGTTCCAGCTTCTGTTCTTTCAGCTTCTAAAAGCCGACAGTGACCCACCACCCAACCCCTTCACCCCTCCCTCTTCTACAACCCTCCTGGCGGCGAGCCGGCCTAGGCTCAGTCCAGTTGGGGGTTCTGACCTGCGGTCCAGCACAGGGATCGGTTCACGCTTCTGGTTGAGCTCATCTGTGAATGTGTGAGCAAACACTACCAGACTGCAGGACAGCGGTCCTCCAGGACCGGAGCTGGAAACCCGTGAAACACGGCCAGTATTTAAAGAAGTTACAGCACCAACAGCAAAACCAGCCAGAAATTCAAATAAACATTAAACTGTCATTTAAACAAACATGAAAACCTAAATACAAAAGAGAGTTAATGAAAGGCATGTTTGGTCTCTTGGTTCTGTGTTCTTTATAACGTGTTCCGGTCTGAGTGAGGTGATCAGGTGTGGTTATGAGGAGGGTTTTAATCAGGAAACAAAAACTCAGTCTGTCCTTCTGAAATGACCTTCTTGGGTAACGGTGTAGAAAAGTGTCAGAAAGGTTGTGAACCTAATGCACCTGAAAGTGAAAGTGACTCCTCAAACCACAACCAAACATCATCTTCAATGATTTAACCCATACACAGTCTAGCAGGGTGCAACCATGTCCAACAACTGGGTTCTGTGAAGGGGACGGTACCCTGATCAAGGGAAACTTGAGGGAACCTACTTGTCTGCAGGCCTACATTCTTGCTTGATGGTTGAATTCCTGAAGCTTCAGCTGCTCTGACAGGATCAGACTGAACGTGCCTGAACATCAGCACAAACTGAACTCGCATCTGCAGCTCTGTTGGCTCTAGCTCTCAACAACATGCCCAGACATCTAGTACCGACTAAAACCACCGTTCCAGTGCCTAAATCTGTTTGACTTATAAAGGTGTCGCCTTTCGTTCTCTGTAAAACTGCTTTGTGATGAAGCTGTAAAAAGAATCGCAGAAATAAAGCTAACAGGAACAGACCAGTTCTAAATCTAGCGTGAACCCAAGGTTTCTTTATTGGCATAAGCAGTGATGTTCCTCCATGGATCTCAGCAAAGCACAGAACAGCAAGTACAACATAAAAAACAAAAATAACATTTAAAACAGAGGCAGCGGTGGCCTAGTGGTTTAGGGACTTGGCCCCAGGAAGATTGGGTTCAAATCCCAGAATAGTAGGTTGCCCTGGGGTACCCTTGAGCATGCTACTGTCCCCATCACTGCTCCCTGGGCACTTTAAATCATTTTCAGCTGTCCCCTGCTGCACGGTGTGTGTGTGGGTAAGAAGCAGAGGGGTTTGGGTGACTGTGCTGTGCTGTGTTTCACAATGACAGGAAGAGTTGCTTTCACTTTCACTTAAATGACAGAATAGGAGCAGTTCCTGAGCAAATCCCGGAACTCCAAATGTCTCCAAGAGGACTGTCCCTGTAGTTAGGAAATGTAAGAGCGTCTGCTGAATGCTGTAAATGTAACACTGTTCAGCCACTCTTGCTAATGAGTGGGAGCTGCTGGTTAGCGTGGACTGAATATTGCTAATCAGTGACTATTGGCTTTCATTGACTGTAACTTTGGCATCTAGACTGAACCTTTCCTTTTAAACCTTGGACATGAAGATGAATGAATTCAACCTTAATAAAGGTAACTCCAGGAGAGGAGCTAAACACGTCTCGGCTGAATGTGTCAGGTTGGGTTTAACGCTCACACCCCAACCCTACAAATGTATGCCTTCTATGTCCAGCTGCCTGATGGGTCAGGAGAGCGTAACAGTTTGATTGACCTACAGGTGTGTTCAGGGGGTGGGGCCAGGTGGAAAAAAAGCAAGACAGAAGTAGGAAGAGTTCAGTCAGACAACGCTGGAGCTCTGTACTTCAACAGCAGGTACAGGTGAGTCACTTCATCTGATCTACACCACAGTGTGTCCAGCATGAAGAAACATCCTGTAAACTCACGGACTGTATTCCCTACTGCTTGGGTTTCCTTTCATTCTGCATTTTTACTGGTCTACTGTTTCCAACCCCTACACTGGAGCTTCATTTCACACAGAGGGACCAACACACATCCACTTCTTCTCCTGTGGCTGTGGGTTCTCTGTTCCTTCTTAATGGTGCTTTAAACATCATCTCCCGGTCCTGAGGGTCTCACTATCATCAGAACATGTTCCCAGTGCTGGTGAACGGAACTGGACGTCTGAACGTCCCTCACAGACGTGAGCTGGTGGTGGAGACGCTGTCTGGTGTCTGAGCTGTTGTTCTAGTTATGAGAAGATTCTGGACTAAAACTGAACCCGTTCATGGTGGAGGGACACAAAGAACAGAGATTTAGTTCAGATGGACTATTTTACCATCATCACCGTCCCACAGAGACACCCAGAGACACACAGACACACTCAGAGACACCCAGAGACACACGGAGACACTCAGAGACACTCAGAGACACACAGAGACACACAGAGACACTCAGAGACACTCAGAGACACACAGACACACTCAGAGACACACAGAGACACTCAGAGACACACAGACACACCCAGAGACACACAGAGACACTCAGAGACACACAGACACACTCAGAGACACCCAGAGACACCCAGAGACACCCAGAGACACACAGACACACTCAGACACACTCAGAGACACACAGAGACACACAGAGACACCCAGAGACACACAGAGACACTCAGAGACACTCAGAGACACTCAGAGACACACAGAGACACCCAGAGACACACAGACACACTCAGAGACACCCAGAGACACCCAGAGACACCCAGAGACACACGGAGACACTCAGAGACACTCAGAGACACACAGAGACACACAGAGACACTCAGAGACACACAGACACACTCAGAGACACACAGAGACACTCAGAGACACTCAAAGACACACAGGTACACTCAGAGACACACA
>CM029387.1:127637-160425 GCA_017165825.1 Hepsetus odoe
GTGTGTGAGAGAGAGAGAGAGTGTGTGTGTGAGAGAGTGTGTGAGTATGTTCTGGTATCACTTCAGTGCAGGTTTGGGCTCATTTTGGGGACAGTAAAGTTTAGTTGTCTCTCTCTCTGGATGGGGACATGGTGTCCACTTTGGGGACAGTTGGTGTAGGAGAGCTCCTGTACATTCAGCCCAGCTCTTCCGCCTGTCGCCCATCATAGCTCTTATTCATTACTGGCTCCATCAGACTTTGGAGGCTCTTTGGGTTCTTGGTTGGTTCTCGGTGGGTCTGTTGGTTCTTACTTAGGTCTGTTTGTTCTGTCTTCATTAGGCTAGGGTTTTGGTAGGTTCTTGGAGGGTCTTACTCCTTGTTGAGTTTGGTGGGTCTTACATTTACAATGTTTATCAGACGTTCTTCTCCAGAGCTCTTCCAGCTTCTGATTACTGGGAAAGTCTCCCTGCAGCAGTTTGGGGTTCAGGGTTTTAATCTGGAACCCAGTGGTGATGCTGGAGGTGGGACTTGAACCTGCCACCTCTGGTATTCTTATATGAGAATATGAACCACTGGACCCCCCCCAAGGGTTAGGTGACTCAACCCTGCCACTGAAGACAAGAGGAAGACCTTGGGTTAGGGTTCTTAAGACCTTGGGTAACTCTAGGATTTTGGTACTGATGGTTCTTGCTTGGTCTTTTCCACTTTTTGGTCCGGTTTGGTCCGTTCAGCTCTACAGTTTGGTTCAGGTTCGGTACCAGGTGCTGTAAGTGGGGTGGTGTCCCCTGTGACAGGAGATGTTAAGTTTGTTAGTGTGAGGACGGTCCATGTGCCCGTCCCCCGCAGAGCCCGGGCAGGTTTATCTGGTGCTGTGATTGGAGTGTGTGAGTGTGTTAAGCGGGCCGGGTTGAGCGAGCTGGCAGGCGGAGAGATCAGTGCCTTTGTTTACGCTGTTGGATTCCTGAACGGGTCGCTGCTGCATGTTTATGCCTCAATTCCTTCCTGGGTTTGTGGACCCGCCCATTTACTGCCGATTCCTGAGAACGACAGACGTCCCTCAGGACGGAGCGTTGCTCCTCACTCCTCTACAGCCTTAAGGGAGCGCCGTGTAATCACACACACCCCACCAGACCAGGAATGTGTGTGTGTGTGTGTGTGTGTAATAACCCATTCCTCTGGCTGCTGGTGCGGTCTGCTCAGCTTGTGTGGGGCAAAGATCAAAGGGATGCCTCCAAAAAACCAAGAACCACACACACACACACACACACACACACACACACACACACAGAATCTAGTTCCAGTTGCGTGAACACAGACGAGTGAATCCACCTTAGGTCTGCAGGTTTGGGTGGTGGTTCTGCTGGGCCGTCTGGGCCCATGCTGTTATGGAGTGTCTGGGTTTCTGAGAGACGCCGGCTCTGAGAATTGGGCGTGGCTTCACTGTTTACCTTTTAATTGATCTCTACGGGGACACAAGCAACCTTTGATCATTCTTATCCTTGAGGCCAGACGTATGAGATTTTTTTTGAATTTGTTCATGGATGGAAGGTTTATTAATTAAACAGCAGAAACACACACGTTCCTGAAAACGGTAAATAAACAAATCCTGTAATTTGTGTGTGAGAGAGAAAGGTTGTGGGATTTGCATGCTGTGGTTTTGTGTATTTGCACTGCTGGGATTTAGAGTTTGTTCTATAGAAGTTTGGGAACTTGAAGGCGTGGCGAATGGTTGCCATGGTGTTGCAGATGGTTGCTATGGTATCAGGAAGTTACTGGGGTGTTGAGGTGGATTCTAGGGTTTTGTATGCAGTTTAAATGTGGCTGCTTGCGTGCTGCCAGTGTTTCAGCTGTTGGGTTGTTGGTGGTTTCTGTGTTCTTCTGACTGGTTGTTATGCTGTTGCACACGGTTGCTGTGGGATCTCAGGCAGTTTCTTGGAGATCTGTCAGGTGGTTACCAAGCTTATGCTGAGAGGTTGACATGGTGTTCAGGGTGACAGCTGGGATGCTCCTGTGGTGTTTCTGGTGATTGTTGGTTATACACGGTATCGGGTAACTGCTGCATTGTTTAAGGTGGAATGGAACTTGAACAGGAAGCTGGGATTTGTGGGTAAACAGTTTGGAGGTTAAGGTTAGGGTTTAGTAATAATTGTGCTCATGTTGTTCATTATTTTTAAAAAAATCCAAAATATTGGATAATTCCTGTTACTTTGCCGTTATTAGTGTGAACACCGTTCCTTCCTGGCCTAGTTCCTCCTTTTATCTCCTCTTCTCGGGTTCTCAATTAGTTTGGATGATCGTTGGTCGTTCTCCAGCAGGGGTGCCATTGTTTAGTAAAAGGAAGGAAACCCACAGCAGCCAGATGTTTGTGAAGGAGGCACTGATGAATTCGGTCATCCCTCCATCAAATGTTCTCATAGTGACCTGCACCTGAGGACAGGTGTTCAGAGTTCTGGAGTTTCAGCCCTTCAGAGGTCAGCAGGGTCAGATCAGCTGTGCTGCAGGGGGGAGATTTCAGCTGGGAGGACATGGACATGGACATTACAAAGCTGTGTGCGTGGGCGGCCAGTGAGGTCAGGTGTTCACACACCCAGTGACATCACCTCACTTCACACCTCCCTCTACATGAAGAATCATCCCCACACTGACTGTGTGAAGACACGTGGTACTTTACTCACTCGCTCACACACACGTGTACATGTGGTCTTGTAGAGAGTGTGAACGTTTGACACACTGTGTGAAAATGCACATTTTGGAAATCAAGCTGAGTTAATTGTGTGTGAGACAAGTTTAGCAGGTTCATGTTAGGACTCGCCTGACACCCAGAGTGTGTCTCTCTTAGTGTGCACACACTCACACAGTCACACAGTCACTCTGTAACTTTTAGGGGTTTTTTTGGCCTGGTCTTTCTCAGTTCATGTGGAACAGTTTTTTGCGCGTGTGTGTGTGTTAATAATAGCATTACTGTGGTGTCATGTCTCACACACACTCACGCACACAAAGACCGCAGGCGTTTATTGATCCTGTCTTGATCGTTAGCTTGTTGTCGTGGAGACGGTCTGCAGCTTTTTGACACCTTTAGTTTTATTTTTAGGACGGTGCGGCAGTCTTGTCCTCAACAGTGACGGAAATAGTGTCCAGAACAAGAATGAGTGTGTGTGTGTGTGCGCGCGTTTACATGTGTACACACACACACCAGCCTTAAAAGGTCAAACTGATGGTGAGATGAAGTTGGTCAGAACTTCTCCAGCAGCTCTGGTGGGGCGTTTCTGAATATTTGGGGGGAAATATCTAACTTATCCAGTATTTTTATATGAATAATATTCGTTATTTTATTAAACAATATTACTAAATACATTATTTTTAAAAATAAATGAATTATTATTGAGGAAGCTCCCTGTAAACACCTGTATTGAGAAATGTGTATGGCTTAGAGTGGTGCTGAGGTTGGGTTCTACCTGTTGATTAATTTCTAGTGTAACAGAGAGCTGGTTCTAGATAATGGTACAGGCTAGTATCTGCTGGTATCCTGTTGGTCAGTGAGATCTGGGCTGAGCTGTAGGTTGGAGGAATGTGGAGTGTCAGGCTTGGCTATAAAACTCTGACCTTTGACCAACTGGAAAAACCACAGAGGCTCTGTTTGAAAGGACTGGAGACACACACACACACACACACACACACACACACACACTTGAGATTTAAGTGTTTAAAGGAACAGTTCAGTAAAATCAGGCCCCTACAGAGCTCCGCCCCCTCCTCAGATCCTGCCTTCTGCTCAGGGCTCCATCAGATGTAGGCAGCGGTGGTCTAGGGCTAGGGAGTTGCAGACCAGTAGGTTGCCCTGAGCAAGGTACTGTCCCCGTTACTGTTCCCTGGGTGCTTTTGATAGCTGCCCCCTGCTGGATGGTGTGTGTGTGGGTGAAATGCAGAGGTGCAATTGTCATTTTCACTTCATGTGGTTGACTATTAATCTAAATTTCACAAGGTTAACATCAATCACACTACAAGTCTGTAGTCACTCAAATTGTTTCTCCACAACATTCCTCTTCACCCACTCAGCTCTCCTCCAGATCTTCATGAAGGTGGATCTGACTGGTGTGGTTTAGGACACAGTAAGACTTGTTTCTTTTTCTCTCGGCTGCTCCTGTTTAGGGGTCGCCACAGCGGCATCATCCGTTTCCATTTCTTCCGGTCCTCTGCATCTTCCTCCTTCAAACCGACTACCTGCATCTCTCTCACCACATCCATAAACCTCCTCTTTGGTCTTCCTCTTCTCCTCTTTCCTCAGTCAGTGTCAGTCTCCAACCCGTACAACATAGCTGGTCTCACTATGTTGTACGGGTTGGAGACGGTGACACTGACAAAAAGTAGGACTTCCTGTCAGATCTAGAGTGATTTCAGTCGCCGATCTAGAATCGGTCCTTAATACGGAGGAATCTGATCCCAGATCAGTCTAACAGCTCTGGGGTTTGTCTGGAGTTCATGTATTAATCTCCTAGGGTTATGGTTTCCCACATCTCCTGGAGTTTAGTTCTTTAACCTTTAGCTCTCTTGGCTTTTCTGTTGTTCTTCTGTGGAACCCCTGAGATTCTGCACATTCTGATGCCAGTCGAAGTCCTAGTGGAACAGAGCTGGTTCTACAGCCTGAAGTGATGGTTCCTGTCATGGACAGCAGCTGTGAGAGTTGATGCACTTTAAGCAGAATTAGTTTATGTATCTGCAGGTCAGAGACTCCTATTTCTCTATTTAATAACCAAGAACATAAAGTTCAGTTAGGTATACCCCACAACACCCCCTGCTCTCCTACAGCGCCCCCTACAGGAACATCCTGAACTTCTAATACACTTTTAAACAGAGGCTTACACATCAGTCAGTACTGATTTATTTTAGTTTAAATCTTCAGGGCTGCAGGGTAATGAACTGCAGAGACCAGTCTTAGAAATTCTGCCTTTTAGGGTAGTCCCTCCTGTTTCCGTAAAAGTGTGTGTGTGTTGGCGTGGTCATGCTAGAGGGAGGAAGTTGTGGTTCCTGTGGTTTCTGTTCGTTTTCCTAATGAACGGTTGAATTGTGAGAGGAACTGAGTGTCAAAGGCTGAAAACGGCCCACTTTCACACAGATAACGGTGTGTGTGTGTGTGTGTGTGTGTGTGTGTGTGTGTGTGTGTGTGTGTGTGTTGCCTTGCAGTGGTGTTTTTCAGTTTGTTGTCAGAGTAGGTTAATGCACTTCACTGTCCACAAGTCTTCATATTTTTTTTATCTTTCACTTCCAGAAAGTTCTCTACCTGAGCTGATCTCCCTGAAGGACAGTGTTGTTGTCTCTCATTTTCAGTCCAGTCTCTGTACCTGAGCAGTTCTCCAGATCTTCCTGAAGGACAGTGTTGTTGTCTCTCATGTTCAGTCCAGTCTCTGTACCTGAGCAGTTTGACGTTTTTTTTTGTTGTTGTTGGTTAATCCACACAGTGATCTATGTCTCAGCAAAGCTTCTAACTTAAGACTTGAAGCAGTGAAGATACAGGGGCAGATGATCAGGGGATCAGTTTACTGCTGGTTCTTTATCCATGTATCTAACAGAGATTTGGGTTACTACAGATCTGTTCTAAACTCCGCAGGAAGAGCTTCATGACTGACTTCAGATCCGGCTGTTGTTGATTCCGGTTCAGGCATGTGTGTGTGTGTGTGTGTGTGTGTGTGTGAATGTGTTAAGTGTGTGAACATTCTGAGTTGACAGTTTTCACACCTTTAGCAGATCTTCAGCTCAGAAGCAGAACAGCTTTACAAAAACCTCAGCCAATGCTGTGCCCCGCCAACCTCCTACAGCACTTAGAGCAGGTGTGTGTGTGTGTGAGAGAGAGAGAGAGAGAGAGAGAGAGAGAGAGAAAATCCATCCTCACACAGCCTTGCTGTGGTTCTGTCTGGATCAGTGGGAACCTGACCCGCTCTGTCCCTGTTGCTCTGCAGAGAGGAATTCTACAGCTATCCCAGAACTCGGGTCCTTTAATGTGAGGAGTGCAGTAGCGCCGTGCTCCCTGGGACAGGAAGTAGGGTGTGTTTGCAGCCAGAACTTTTTTTCCCTCTTTCCTCGGCGCCTGTTTTTTTTTTTTGTCCCCCCCTTCCCCTCCCTTTCTTCCCCTCCCCCTCCCCTTTTTCTGCTGCCTCAGTAGAAGCTGCCTCGGTTGGGGGGGTGGGTGTGGGGGGGTCTCATGTTTGGAATTCCTGCCCTCAAACATGCAACACACACTCACTCACACACACTCAGCATGAAGTGAACATGACATGCATTCACTAGAGACAAACTGTTGTAAAGTGTGTGTGTGTGGTACCTTGTTGCTGTTACATCATGAAAGTGGCGGGTGGTTCAGCTTTTGCCTTAAAAGGAAAAGTGTGTGAGGAGGAGAGACAGGAAGAGTGTGACAATACAGACCGGTCTGACTCGCCCCGTCACACATTCTCATTCTCTCTGTCTCTCTGTCTCTCTCTCTGTCTCTCTCTCTCTCTCTCTGGGGTATTGATGGCAGGGTGATTGTGAGGTGTGGTGAGACTGGGTTCTGTTAGTGTTCTGCACTGTGACGTCCCTCATGGGGACAGCGGGGGTCTGTAGCGCCCCCTGTGGTCACGAGATTCCTGGAACATTAGAGCGTTAATACACAGCTGACCTGGAGTTCAGGAGAGGTTCGAGCTATTCATCATGAAGTGTCGTCCCTAAACATTAGGCCACTGTTGCCCCAAAAGACGAGGACCGATTTTGCATGCCTTCTTGCGCAGGGGCCGCTAATCTTCTCCGAATCGTGCTGCTGTGGCAAGCTCACAAACACGGCCATGAGATGAATAAGTGGGTTATTTTTTGGGGGGTCGGTCTGGTGGGGACCGGCCGCACTGGGTTCTGTCAGGCCGTGCTGCTTGTGTGGGTGGTGCTGCCCTGGGTCCTGCGTGTGTAATCGCTGAAGGCCAGGCGGAGGTGTTTAGTCACATTTTAACGGTTCTAGATTCGTTTCCTGCATAAAGGAACCCCCCTTCCACCACGCCATGCTCAGCAGGAAGGACTGTGGCCGGGTGGTTAATGTGTGAACAGGAAGTTCTCACCTTTTAACTGAAAGTTCAACAGGATTTTTAGATCACACACACGCTCTCGGTTCTAAAGCCGCTCAGTCTGCAGTCCTGTGATCTGCTATGTTCAACAGTTTTCTTGTTCTTGTTTTACTTCTGTTTGTGTGAATTTATTTCTCAAAAAGAGAACCAACAGCCTTTTTACCCCCCAGAATTAAATACACTGTCTCTTTTAGGTTGGTGTATGTAAATGAGCTGTGTTCTGATTGGGTGTCCAGCACTGTGTGGGTCCAGAGAGCAGTTTTAAACAGGCTCTTTCTGCAGTTGTGTTTTTGGTTCTCCTGGAGGTTCTTCTGTCCACAGTCTTCACCTCTGTGCCTCTTGGCTGTTTGGGACTGAAGTAGTAGGTGTGGGACGCACTCCTGATCAGATGATGATTCGGTGAAATAAATATTTAAGTCATCATCTCATGTTAACATTGACTATTTCCTCACATCGCCCCCTGTGGTTCCTACTATGAATTACAGTCTGTCACGGTGTGAGTCATATTTAAATTCCATCATGTTGCAGATCAAAAAAGTGTCTGTATGCAAATGAACAAATAGACTGTATTATACAAAACGTGTTCAGTGTGAAGAAAAAATGAACCCACTTTTTCAGAAGCAGCATTTCAAATGAAAACCAAAGTGGATGTTTATGTATTTAGTTATAAATAAATTCTTTATCATTTTAAAGAACGCAAACTAAAAGCTTCAAAAGTTTTCCTGCGAAAGTGTTCATCCCCCCACACCCCCAGACCCGAGGGTGAAATCCGAGCCAGCCGTCTCTGGAGCCTCACAAAGACAGGAAGGACATAAATAAATCAACAAATAAACATGCGGCCCGCTCCACAGAGCAAGGAAATCCAAAAACGGACACCCTCTCAGTCACTGGAACACAAACACAATAAAATGAAAAAACACAAAATGCAACAAAGCACAACCAAATCAGCAGCAAACAGAAACACAAGTGTAACAGTAGCGTGCGCACACACACACACACACACACACACACACACTGAGCAGGAGAGAGGATGTTCTCAGCAGCTGTTCAGCATCATAATTTGAGTCTTAACATCTGTCCATTACATGTTGGTGGAGAAAGTCTGTGTGTGTGTGTGTTCAGTGAGGGCCGCTGTTGCGGGTTGGCCTGTAGGGGACAGTGTGGGACGGTCTGTAACGGACAGGTTACTGCGGCCCGGACCTTGTTCACTGCTTTGAGTCGTTTTGGTGCTGGTGAACCGGGAGATGGTTCTGGTGGGACCCGCTGTAGGGTCTGACCTTCACTGTGAGCAGCTAATTATTAAACACCATCGCACTAAATGTCCCAGTGAGACTGTTAGAGACGATACTGTCGGACACTGTGTGACATCACTGGGCTCCCTGTGCAGCACTGTATGTGTAGCGCAAGGGCCAAGTATATTTTTTGTGTGTGTGTGTGGGGTGGTGTGGGGTGGGGGAGATCTGATCTGGAGTGCAGGGCTGTAAGAAGCTGCCCGGAGTGTATCAGGTTTTGGTCATTGATACACACACACACACACACACACACACACACACACACACACACACACAGCGGTGGACAGTGGTGTCCTAGTGATGAGGGAGTTGCCCTGGAGAGAAAAATTGTGGGTTTGATTCCCTCATCAGTAGGTTGCCCTGAGGTACCCTTGAGCAAGGTACCATCCCAGTCACTGCTCCCAGGGTGCTTTCAACAGCTGCCCCCTGCTGCATGTGTGTGGGTGAAATGCAGAGGTTGAATTTCATTGTTGTGCTGGGCTGTGTTTCACAATTACAAGGGCAGTCACTTTCACTTTCACATACACACACACACACACACACACACACACACACACACACACACACACACTCTCCCTGACTCCCAAAACTACAGCATTACTCTACTCCGGCTCGATCCACCACAAATTAATCAGGACATGAAATATTCAGTGTTTAATGTCTGTAGTGACCCCACCCATTTCCATCTACGGTGTTTCAGACGCTCTTCTCCAGAGTGTCTCCATGTCCTGATTACAGGGACAGTCCCCCCTGGAGACACTCGGGGTTCAGGGTCTCAGGGACCCAGTGGTGGTAGTGCTGGAGGTGGGATTGAACCTGGGACCTCTTGAGCCACAGGTCCATAGACCAGTACCACCACTAGACCACCGCCACCCCTGTGCTGTGATTGGCTAGTATTGATCCGGGGTGTCTGTTTCTCTGAGAGACACTGAGAAGAGAGTGAAGGAGAACCAGAACCGTGTTGAACGAGGCTCCATGCTCAGAACTGAACTTCTCCCCCAGGTGAGATCTGCTGGAGTTTAATGTGGATTTCTGGTTCTTGCTGTTAGTGTGTGGGTGTGTGTGTTTAGTGTGGGGAACATGTTCTGAGTTCCTTGCTCAGGATAAGAACATCTGATAAACACTGTAAACACACTGAGCTTTGTCCAATCAGTGAGTGTCACCATAGAAAGCCTCAGCCAATCAGAGTTTAGCTTTATATCAGTACCTTGCCCCGTGTGTGTGGGGTGATGTATGCTGGTCTAATCATGTTAATTATATTTGGCAGTTAGAAAATCAGTGTGTGAGTGTGTGTCACCTGTGCCACACCCCGTTCCGTCATTTTACAGGGAGATGAGCACATTCGTGCCGTGTGTGTCGGGGGAGGGGGCGCATGCTTTCGTGCGTCACACATCAGGGTGTATAAGGAAGTTTGTGTTTAAGAGAGAGTACATTAAGGTGCGTGTGTGCATGTCAAAGAAATGTTCAGCTGGGGTGTGTGTGATAACATGCGTGCTTGTGCAGGGTGTGTGTGTGTGTGTGTGTGCTAGTTGGTGTTTGAAAAGTGCTTTATTAAATATTATTGATCCTTTTTAAATCCATGTGCCTTTTAATCACATTTTAGAGACACAGGTTCAGTGTCGTCGTCCCCCCAACACACACACACTATCCGACACACAGGTGTGAGTGTAGAAGTATTTTGTGACCAGATGAAGGCTGATCTGCTGTCCATACAGGGGTGTGTGTGGTGTCACTAGTAGGTGCCTGTCGTACAAGGGAGTTGAAGGGACTTATTATTCACCCAGCTCAATGAGACCTTTGTGTGTGTGTGTGTGTGTTGGAGAGATGCAGACAGAGAATTTGAGACTGGGGAGGTGTGTGTGTGTGTGTGTGTGTGTAATGTTTTCCTACCCCGCTCTGACATTTTAGCGCAATAAGTCCCTCTGACAGACAGTAACACCCTGCAGGAACTGTAGGGGGCAATAGTGAGGGTTCACAGAGTTTTCTGTATCTGTTCTGCCTCCTGCAGGTGAAGAGCTGGAACTACAGCACCGTTAACAGAGTTAAATGGGATTGAAGAGATTTAAACGGACGGAGGTGTTTGAACATTTCTGTCTTTTTTGTCCAGACATTCACGGCCTGGTGTAACTCACACCTGCGCAAGGCGGGGACTCAGATCGAGAACATCGAGGAGGACTTCAGAGATGGCCTGAAGCTTATGCTGCTGTTGGAGGTCATATCAGGTGAGAACCAGAATCATCTGTCCTCGGTAGTCTGTCTGTCTGTCCATCAGCAGGGTCAGAGCATCCAGCCAAAGCTGTAATGAGAACCTGTTCCAGTTTAAAGGTGGTTCTGAAGGTTCTAACTTTGTGTTTCTGTGACTGGATTGTTCAGTAGACCATGAGTGAAGCTGAGCATCACTCTGTGTGTGTGTGTGTGTGTGTGTGTGTGTGTGTGTGTGTGAAGGTGAGAGGTTACCCAAGCCTGAGCGAGGAAAGATGCGAGTTCACAAGATCAACAATGTAAACAAAGCGCTGGACTTCATCGCCAGCAAAGGAGTCAAACTGGTTTCCATCGGAGCAGAGGGTGTGTAACACGCGGGGGCACACACACACACACACACACTCACTCACTCACTCACTCACTCACTCAGAAACATACTATACACACACACACAAGCTTAAAGGCTCTTCTCCTCCTTTACTCTGACTTCTCATTATGTTTGTGCCTTTCCAGACTTTCTGGAGGTTCTAGACATATCATTGACTGTAGTACTGAAGTATAAACAGGCTTTGGTCAGTTCTATGTCACTGACTGAAGAGCATTAGTGTAAACAGGTTTCAGTTCTAGATAAGTCACTGACTGTACACTTTACAGTTGTTATTATTAGGTATTAAGTGAGTGTTTTAACCAAAATCATTCATTCCAAATCATGGTCTCCCTGAACTGTCTCCCTGATTGTTATGCAGGACGAGGCTCCATCACATGTATGGAAGTTCTCCACTGTGTGTCTTTGCAGTAAAGACCTTAAAAATGAAAGAATAAAGACACGTTCCTTTCCTCACCTAAACCCTGTTGAGAACTTGTGGACCTTCTTAAACGGGAGATTTACAGGAAGGAGAACACTCCAGCCCTCTGAACAGTGTGGGAGGCTGTGGAGCTGCTGCACTAGAACATCATCAACAGATGAAGAAACGGAGCCTGCATGATGGAGGGATTCTGACTGATATACAGCCGCCCTCCTCTTCAATATGTCAGTTAAAGTGAGAAGAATAAACAAAGGAGCGAGAAGGGATAATTTGGCTTTTTCATTTAGTTGTAATAATCCTGCACTAATGGTGTCCCAATATTTGACACACATTCTCCTGAGAGTGTTCACACTCACATTCCCTTAAAACATACTGGATTTGTTCCAGATTAAAATGAATCCCCTAAATACTCACTTGATGATAATTGTGCTCACAGTGTAGAGCTGAGATCTGCATTATGAAGAAAGAAATGGTGGGTTCTCCACTCCAGCAGTTCAACAGCCTCACCTTGACATTTTCGGATAGACCTGCTCTTTAAGATCACCTGATTTAATAAGTATCTGTAGCTCATGCAGTTATGTACACACACACACACACACACACACTCTGAGCTGTGCATCGACACATTTGGGATGAGTCAAATGCAGAGGTGTCTGAGGCTTGTCTGGATACTTTTGAATAGTGTGTGTGTGTGTGTGTGTGTGTGTGTGTGTGTGTGTGTGTGTGTGCGCGCGCGCATGCGTATATAGAAATCGTGGATGGCAATGCCAAGATGACACTGGGGATGATCTGGACCATCATCCTCCGCTTCGCCATCCAGGACATCTCAGTGGAGGGTAAGAGTTCTGTCTTTGGTTCCGGTTCTAACGCTCCAGTGGAGAGATGGGTTTAACCGACCCCTCAGCCCGGCACTGCCCTAAAGGAATCATTTAGCCAAAATCTCTTGCTCCTACACAGCCCCGCCTATTTCCACAGAGCTCCGCCTCCTCCAGAAACGTGTCTGGGCTCAGTGGGGCTCAGAGTGACTCACATGGGGGTCAGATTTTCCTGTTTTAGTTTTGATTGGATGAGACTCTGGGTTTAGTTTAGAACAGGAACCGCAGCTCAGACTGAAACCCACTACTACTAGAATTCAACTGGTCCAACACGTGAGTTTAACTGAGCATTTAAACCCTGATCAAAGAGGTCTGTTGTAATTAAATATGAATTATTTTACTGATACTTATTAATGATGTTTGCGGGAGGAACAGCTGTGAATTCTGATGAATTAAAGGCAAGTGAACGTGCTGTTCTTGTTGTGGTGGATCAGTTCTGGACTCGGTGCTGTTTCTCTCCTACTTTTAATGCTGAAGCTCCTGTTCTGATGATGTAACAGTTGATCTCATTGTTCCTGCAGTGAAGTTTGACGGGTTTAAACTCGTTTACTCACCAAAAAAAAAGCAGACCGCTAACTTTCCAACGAGGCACACCTGAACACGCTCCACTGAGTGTGAACGCACAAGAGCGTGAACCGAACTGTACAAATTTCTCCAGAATCCTCCACTTTCTTCATCCTGGCTAACCCCAGACACCCCCTTCTCACACAACGTTTCTCACACAATGTCCGTCTGTCTGTCTCACTCCCTCTGTCTCTCTCTCTGTCTCTCTAGAAACGTCTGCTAAAGAAGGACTGTTACTGTGGTGTCAGAGGAAAACGGCTCCGTATAAAAATGTAAACGTGCAGAACTTCCACATCAGGTACTCCAACACCCCCATAACCTGTTCTTGCTTAAGATTTTCCCATTCCACCTTAAAAAACAAAAAAAAGGCTGCATTTTCACATTAAACTTGCCACCTTAAATTTGTTCAACGTTAAAATTTTAAGGTGGAATGCTAATGATGGGACGCTGGGTGTGAGGAGCTCAGCTATGCATTAACAGCTCTTTAGAGTGTGTGTATTTGAATGAACACACACACACACACACACACACACACACACACACACGCTTACCGATCTTGTATAAACGCGCACACACTGATTCAGCTCCACTGCAGCTCCTCGTGACCCGCTGGTCAGTCTGACTGGAGTCTGTTCAGTATAACGGGTCGGTACCAGTCAGAATCAGGGTCGTGTTCTGTTCTAAACTCTGCCCCCTGCTGGCCACACTCCATGACCATATCCTCTCCACCTGCAGCTGGAAGGACGGGCTGGCCTTCAACGCTCTGATCCACAGACACCGACCCGAACTCATCGACTACGACAAACTGCGCAAGGTCAGAATTCACGCGCACTTCACACTGCAGAACCTCGACCTGGGACCACTGTCCAAAACCAATCTTCTGCACATTCCCCCACACTAAGGAACAAATCTTACCAAATCATTAGACCTGTCTAATTGTGTTTACCTTTATCTGATAGTTAGAAATGGTAAATAAAGCTATGGTAGATTGAGAAGAGAAGGTTTTATGCAGTTCTGGTGTATAGCACTTGTTTTTAAGAGAAATTTTATTTTGGAAAGCTGTGTGTCTCAAACGAGTGTGTGAACACACTCTGGGTCGTATTTTTGTAGGATGACCCTGTGACCAACCTGAACAACGCCTTTGAAGTAGCTGAGAAATACCTGGACATTCCGAAGATGTTGGATGCAGAAGGTAAAACTGTGTGCCCGCGCGCGTGTGTATCTGTGTGTGCCCGCGCGCGTGTGTATCTGTGTGTGCCCGCGCGCGTGTGTAACCTGTGTTTTTCTGCAGACATTGTGAACACGGCCCGTCCGGATGAGAAGGCTATAATGACCTATGTGTCCAGTTTCTATCACGCCTTCTCTGGAGCTCAGAAGGTACCTCTACCGCCCCCTGGTGACCCTGAACAAACCGACCGGCTCTGCTTTTTCTTACTGCCTCTCAGGCTGCCATGGCGATTGTGCGGGGCTCCCCTTCCTCTCTCTTTCAAAGTGGGCTTGGCTTGGCTGGCACAGCCCCAGAGCCAATCATACTCCTCTCTGCGTGTCAGCTGACCTATAAAACATACCTGCTTCCCCGAGCAGGGGCACCTACACTCTGGTTGCTTTGCTTCACTGCCTCTCTCTCTCTCTCTCTCTCTCTCTCTCTCTCTCTCTCTCTCTCTCTGCCTCTTGTCTTTCTGCCTCTCTCTCTCTCGGCTGTCCTGTAGATATCGTTGGTACTCTGCGTCCGGATGAGAAGGCTATAATGACGTATGTCTCCTGCTTCTATCACGCCTTCTCTGGTGCACAGAAGGTGAGGAATCTCTTGGTGCTTTACCTCTGACCTCTGTGACGTTTGGTCACATGGGTCAAGGTCTGCTTTCACTGCAGCTTTTCATGGCGCTCACCTGTGGAGGAGATTCTATAACGTTACAGACATCAGATCAGAGCAGAAACCAAACACATCATGAAAAATATGCATGTTTGATTGAACTACGTAGAAGATTAACTACCTGTTTGTGTTTTTGTGATGTCAAAAAAACTGACCTTTACAATATCTCCTGCTCAGTATACAGATTAGCCCCACCAGTGTGGGTGGAAATGCTCCTTACAGTGAGCCATAGCCAATCAGGAGAGAGGTCATTTACATGAAAGCCTGAACTTCAGTAAATGTGTTTGCTGTCTTTCTGCTGCTGTTTGATGGCTTTAAGACTCATTTTTGCTCTCCATACAACATTAAATGTCTCTGTCCACATACTTGTCCAGCACTTTGTGGACTAGGGGGTGGAGTCAGGTGTTTGAGACACATGGCGTCTGTACTGTCTGTTAATAATCTCTCCGCCGCTCCAATTGTGGCGCCACTTGGTTCTGTTCACTTTCGGAAAACCACAAATCAGGACGAAACAGAACACAGGAAAGCTCCGCCCACATCGTTACACTGAGCAGAAATAAGTCTTGGTGATTCTCCTGGAATCTTCTCCACACTGTCCTACATTCACTTCGCTTCAGATTCATCACTGCCTTTTTGTTCGGTTCTTGGTTTCCCCATGATGCAGTCTACCTCAGCGTCGCCCTCTGCAGGCCACAGCACGCTCAGAGTAGAGACCTGACACGCCGTCAGAATCAACTTTAACACTGAACAATGCTGAACTCAGATGTTCACCCCTATTGGATAAACTAGAGGATTTAACCACCTCCAACTTTACTGCACTAATGATAATTATTAGATAGTTTGGTACAGTCAGAGCAGTAGGTTTGAGCTGGATTATTATAATTACTCATTTTTAAGAACCAGCAGTAGTTCTGGGCTGTGTGGGGTAAAGCTGTGATGTATGATTTTGGGGAAATGTGTCCTGTTTATGTGAAATGTTCAAATGTTGTATGGAATCTGTGTCCTGACTGTTGTCTTTTAGTTTCTCATGACTGGTTTTTGTCCCTGGGTGTGTGTGTAGCTGAGGTGTGTTGTAGTTAAAGCTGTAGGACTCCAGGACACTCTGGGACTCTGCCGGTATTTGGACACACATCTCGTTTGTGGTTTTTGTTAAAGTGACGCATGTGGTTCTTCCTCAAACCCACAGTGTTTGGAGTTCAGTTTCCACAGATAGTACTAAAGTTCCTGCACCAGCTTATCCCTGCTCCCGCAGTCCGACTAACTCAGAACCAGACCAGCGTGTTCACCTGCGAGTTTGTGTGCGTGCGTGCGTGCGTTCACTCTGGGAGTGTAGACGCAAACAAATCTATTTCACCTTAAACTAAGCTCCTCGGACTCGAACATCTTCTCACAGCTCTTCTCCACCAACAGGGAACTGGTTCAGCCACCAGTTGGATCAGAACTGCTGGTTTAAAGGAAGTGTCACCAACACGTCCACTAAAGTCGACTTCTCAGGTTCTGGGCCAACTAGTTTTTTGATTGGTTCATAATCCGGATGCAGAACCAATGGAGTCGGTTCTGTGGTGGTGGAGATGATGTGGAGTAATGCAGTGTGTTTGTGGAAGATCTCCTAACGAGTTAACACCAGCATGTGTGTGTGTGTGTGTGTGTGTGTGTGCTGCTGTTAGCATGATCTCTGAAGCCTGATTCCTTGTTTTTCTCTTTGATGTACAATGTGGTTTAAATATCGTGTAAATATTCACAGGTGATTTTTACAGGTGATAGTTGGATGTGTGGATCTGGTCTGATTAAAGGTAATATCTGGGTTTGAGTTCTGATCCGCTCTGTGGCAGCTCCTGATTGGATTAAAGGCGGTTAATACAGCGTTAGTTAATTCTTCATAGCGTCCAGGGTTAGGGTTAGCGGCTGACACGCTTCACAGATTACATTCAAAAACGGTTCGGTCTGGGACGCGCCGCGCCGCTGAGACGAGCCATTTGATGGAAATGGCAACAGTAACTAAGGGAATTTTTCTGACTAAACACAGCCGTGTTCCTGAGGGTTCCTTCTGTTCAGGTCGTGCAGCGCCGAGTGGTTCTGAACAGGTTTGTGGGAGTTTGAGACAAAGCCTTTTGGACTGTGTGAAGGTTTCTCTAAATCTCTCTCACACACACACACACACACACACACACACACACTCGGACTACAGCTGCATTCTTTAGGAATTCAGACTGCAGGTCACACACTCCTGTGTTTGTGAATAAACAGTGTGTGCTGTTCTCTGATAGGCTGAGACAGCAGCCAATCGGATCTGCAAGGTTCTGGCTGTCAATCAGGAGAATGAGCACCTGATGGAGGACTACGAAAAACTGGCCAGCGATGTGAGTAGTGTGTGTGTTACATGATGGATGGTTATATTTTGTGTGATTTATTTGATGTGTTGGACTGTAGCCGCAGTGTGAACGTGAGTGTTTGTGGATTCATGTTTATGTTGTTAATTTATATTCAGGAAAGAACGGCTGCTAATCCGTAACCTGAACTCCAGCAGATTAACACCTCTAAACATTTCTTCAGATTTGTGGTTATTAATGATGGCCCTTAACAGTGTGTGTGTGTGTGTGTGTGTGTGTGTGTGTGTATGTAGCTGTTGGAGTGGATCCGCAGGACGATCCCCTGGCTGGAGAACCGAGCTCCAGAGAAGACGATGGCAGAGATGCAGCAGAAGTTGGAGGATTTTCGTGATTATCGCAGAGTCCACAAACCTCCAAAAGTCCAGGAGAAGTGTCAGCTGGAGATCAACTTCAACACCCTGCAGACCAAACTCCGGCTCAGCAACCGTCCCGCCTTTATGCCCTCCGAGGGACGCATGGTGTCGGTGAGAACACACACACACACACACACACACACCTGGCTGTAGATGTCCTGAAGATGGGTGTTTGTTGGTGTATGTGTATAAACACTGTCCTGGATGAAGTGTCTTTCACTTGTTAGGACATTAATGGGGCGTGGCATAAGTTGGAGGGGGCGGAGAAAGGATACGAAGAGTGGCTGCTGAATGAGATCCGCAGACTGGAGAGACTCGACCATCTCGCAGAGAAATTCCGCCAGAAAGCCACCATCCATGAGAGCTGGACCGATGGTACACACACTCCCCTATATTTATAAATATATATAATGTGGATTTACACTGCATGATGATGATGATGATGCTGATGCTTTTCACTGGAATATAAACTGAAATTTTTGTGTGTGTGTGTGTGTGTGCGCACGCAGGTAAGGAGGCGATGTTAACTCAGAAGGATTATGAGACCGCGTCACTGTCAGAGATTAAAGCTCTGCTGAAGAAACATGAAGCCTTTGAGAGCGACCTCGCTGCCCACCAGGACCGAGTGGAGCAGATCGCAGCCATCGCACAGGAGCTGAAGTGAGATACAGATAGACCGAGACGGAGAGGGAGACAGATTTTAGGTTTACAGCTGACCTGAATTCTGTTAACAATGTGTCTAAGGTGTGTGTGTGTGTGTGTTCACAGTGAGTTGGATTACTACGACTCCCTGAGTGTGAACGCTCGCTGTCAGAAGATCTGTGAGCAGTGGGACATCCTGGGTTCACTCACACAGAGCCGCCGAGAATCTCTGGAGGTACACACACCTTACACACAACTTGGATACTCCTACTCTTAACTCTCACACTGCCTCATATAATCCGTGTGTGTGTGCGCGTGCAGAGGACAGAGAAGCAGCTGGAGTCGATTGATGAGTTGTACCTGGAATACGCCAAGAGGGCAGCGCCGTTCAACAACTGGATGGAAGGAGCCATGGAGGACCTGCAGGACATGTTCATTGTCCACAACATTGAAGAGATCCAGGTACACCAGCCCTGAAGTCTGAGGAGCCCTGGCGGCAGAAAACTACCACAAGTAGCCATTTCGCCCACTAATTATCTTAATGAGAATTTCATACGCATTGTAGTAAAATCTGAATCAGGTTTTTTTTTTTTTTTTTTTATTTAGTGAGGTTTGTGTACGTTCATGCAGTAAAAAAAATCTGTTGTTAAAGAGACTGAAAAGATTTGATCAGGGTTAGTATTAATAGTTACAGGAGCTTGATTGAGTGTGTTAATTGGTGGGCGAGTCTGTATTTTCTCCTGTTTGTCGAAGAGACTGACGACTCTGCTGTGTGCAGGGTCTGATCACGGCTCATGAACAGTTTAAGGCGACTCTGCCTGAGGCCAATAAAGAGCGGGAAGCCATCCAGGCCATCCAGGCGGAGGTGCAGAAGATTGCTCAGTACAATGGCATCAAACTGGCTGGAACCAACCCGTACACCACCATCACCCCGGGCAGCATCGACAGCAAATGGGACAAAGTAAGTCCACCAGGCAAGAAGGGCCTCCAGAACTTCTAAAACACACTGCTGCTGGAAATGAAACCTTTAAGACCAGAGATTAGAGCTCACGTGAAGTGTGTGTGTGTGTGTGTGTGTCTGCGCGCAGGTGCAGCAGCTGGTGCCTCAGCGTGACCAGGCCCTGCAGGAGGAGCTCAGCCGCCAGCAGTCTAACGACCACCTCCGGCGCCAGTTCGCCAACCAGGCCAACGTCGTGGGACCATGGATCCAGAACAAGATGGAGGTCAGTCAGCAGATCCGTTCCAGTGCATCCCTCTCTTTTTCAGTTTAGTTTGGGTAAAAAAAATAAAAAGCCAAACCATGTAAAGTTTGGGGTTTATCACTGATATTAACGATCTATGGTGTGTGTGTGTGTGTGTGTGTGTGTAGGAGATCGGGCGGATATCTATAGAGATGAATGGTACTCTGGAGGATCAGCTGACCCACCTGCGTCAGTACGAGCAGAGCATCATCGACTACAAACCCAACATCGACCAGCTGGAGGGAAATCACCAGCTGATCCAGGAGGCTCTGATATTCGACAACAAATACACAGCCTACACCATGGAGGTACTCTCACTCACACATTCACACTCAGTCTCACACACACGCTCTCTCTCACTCAGTCTCACTCACACATTCACACTCAGTCTCACACACTCTCACACTGTACAAGTAGACTGAAACCTCTGAAGAGGCTCCGGGACCCGAGGTGGGAGATTCTAGTTAATAATCTGGTGTTTGAGGTTCGTTAAACTATAACTGCATGGATCCACACGGGTTATAAAGTAACTGTTCAGATGTGAAAAGAATCAGATGTTCTCATCTGTTTTTAGTAAAGATGGATGTTCTGTTTAGGCTGTACTGTTCTGCGGAGGAACATGGGTTCTTTAGTGCCTGCAGATTAAGAAGAGACCCGTTTGACATCATCCAGCAGTACAGAGATAAAATTACAGCTTATAATTGAGGAGCAATTAAACAACAACATTAATGATTTCATTTGACATTAAAGAGCCAGTTTTCCTTTGTTTTGTTGCACTTATGAAACTTTTTATTATTCATAAACAACAATCTTGAATCATTTCTTCACCTTTCTCTACGGCAGACTATCGTTAACTTTAAAACTGGTATGCAAATGAGTCCCTTTTGTGCAATATGTTTTCCTACCAATTCCAAATTCTCTTTAATTGATTAGTTAATAATTGTATGCTGAGTGTCTCCACATTCACACGCTCCAGAGTTCAGGAAAAGGTTCGTTTTGTTAGGACAGAAAAGATTTTAAATCTATTCTATTCGAAATAGTTAGAGCCGCTCCCACCAGTTAGGGTGAGCTTGGACGGTGGTGCAGAATGTTCTCTTTAAACTTTGACATCTTAGACTTCCAAGTGTTTCAGCTGAAGGAGGGGAGTTTTTCTCTCTTGAAGGAACTGTGATCAGCTGCTTTACACTGATGTTCAAAAACCTGTAAAAATTCGAGAACAGAAACAGCAGGTCCTTTAATGAAGGAGGGAAAACTGTTGTGGATTTCCTGTTGTGGTTCATTAACTGTATAATGTAGTGGAGTGTATCCCCTGTTTCTTCAGCACCTCCGTGTGGGCTGGGAGCAGCTCCTCACCACCATCGCCAGAACCATCAACGAGATTGAGAACCAGATCCTGACCAGAGATGCTAAAGGAATCAGCCAGGAGCAGCTACACGAGTACAGAACCTCCTTCAACCACTTCGACAAGGTCAGGAACACCACGTGTGCACACACACCTTCACAAATCCATCCATCCATCAGAGGGATAAAGATATGAAATATTCTGCATGGTAGATGTTTCTACTTTCTGAAATATTATTCTGGTTCTCGGTCCAGCTCTGAGTAGGTCCTTCTTGTCCACACACCTGAGCAACTCCGCTTTTGAGTGATGAAGAAAGACTCGGTAACACGTTAAACAGACTGTGTTTTTAATCCTCATGGGCGCGGTGTTGATTTTAAAGGAATACGTAAGTTATGTGGTCATTTTGTAATTAAATGCAGCACAAGTGTGTTCTGTCCTGAGTGCAGCTGCAGACTAAACTGAAAATCTAAAGTTGTACTTATTTGAATTTTTAGAGAATTTCCATCAGGATCCGTAAAGGTTCTCCGATTGTGATTCATTTAAAGAGCTCGTGTCCTTGCTTTCTGGAGATTAAAGGGCCCGTATCATGCATCTGTATTTGTAAACTTATTTGAAAATTATGCCAGTTTATAACACTCAGATTGAATGGGCGGGGCTAGGTGAAATGTTGTTAAATGTTTTTGATTTTGGGAAATCACTCCATATATGGGTTTATGCTTTCTGTGGAGAGTGTTAATCACTCTCTGGGCAAATTTCTACAATATGGGCTCTTTAGCCTAAGCCACGCCCACCTCAGTGGATCAGTCTTTCACTGCACCTGTGTTATGTTCCTTTATTTTCTCCATCATTTTATATATAAATATACTTTGTTTGTTTTTGATATCCATCCTGTGTCTTGACCCCTTTTTGTTTTGTCCCCACATCCATCCCACCCGTGCATGCCGTGCTGCTGTGATGTCATGGTCTCATCCACCTCCATCCATACTGTCCAATTATGCCCCCCCCCCCCCCCCCCCACGTGATCTCTCGTGTGATTGGCCGACCGCAGGACCACAGCGGCGCTTTAATGGCTGAGGAGTTTAAGGCCTGTTTGATCAGCCTGGGTTACGACGTGGAGAATGACAAACAGGTACGAACGACAGGAAAAGAGGGATGGAGCGCTTCGTTTTTTAGGGCAGCTTAGTGCGCGCCGCCCTCATCCGTCTCCCCGCGGCGCCCCCTGCTGGCTGAGTGTTGCTTGGTTGTGATGTTTCTCTTAATGCTGCTTTTTTCTTTTTCTTTCTTTTTTTAAAAATCATCCCTGCCATAACTGGTCTATTTAACTTAAACCCCCCCCCCCCCCCCACTCACTCACTCACACACACACACACACACACACACACACACACACACACACACACACACACACCCCTTCTGTCTGTGCTGCCTGCCTCCATTCTGTCTCCTGTCCTCCTCCCCTCTCTGGCTGCAACCCCTTTATTCCTCCCTCCCTCTTTTCATCCCTCCATCCTTACGCCGTTCAGAAGCGTACGGGGATCATGGACTCTGACGATTTCCGCGCACTGCTCATTTCCACAGGGAACAGCCTGGTACTGCTCTAATTTCATCTCTCTCTCTCTCTCTCTCTCTCTCTCTCATGCTTTCTTGTTCTCCTGCTAATCGCTCTGCTGCTCCTCCTTCACTCTGTTATTTGTTGTTTAGTAGTTTGTATATCAGTCAGTTTTAGACTCTACACTGAGAGTGTCTGAATTAGACTCTGATGAAGGTGATGATGAGGAGGATTTACTGTATGTTCACACTGGGACCAACGTCCATCCTACATGGCAATGCAGGACGAGGACAGTGCACTCTGTCTTCAACACTTTAAAGACAGATGTGCCTGTAGCCCATGTTTGAGCTGCCACAAGTAACTGGACATTTGTTTACAATGAACTGCTGAAATTGAGTGCTCTGGAGGGACAGTTTAATCTATAAACTGTGTCTCACTGCTGTGGACCAGTGAGACGGAGCTGGTTTCAGTAATGAAGTTTGCACAGTCATGTGACCAGGAGCTCTCTGTATCAGTTGAGCTGGGTTGGGGCTCATTAGCTTAAAGCTATGTTGTTAGCCCCATTTTCAAGTCCTCAACCCACATCAGTCCTGCAGAGCAAATAATCCTCTTCCAGTTGCTGTGACACAGCTCCCAGTGTGAATACGGTTATTTCTGAGTCAGGTTTGCCTCCTCCTGGTCCGGGTTGACCTTTCTGACCCCTGTTTCCAGGGTGACGCTGAATTTGCCCGCATCATGGGCATCGTTGACCCAAACAACAGCGGTGCGGTGACCTTCCAGGCCTTCATCGACTTCATGTCCCGGGAAACAACGGACACAGACACCGCGGACCAGGTCATCGCCTCCTTCAAAATCCTGGCTGGAGACAAGGTGTGTGTGTGTGTGGTTCATGTGGGAGGTGTTGGTAAAGATCTGACTGAATGGAGCTTTAAGGGGGAGAATTCCTGCCTTTTTCCAAATTCCCTCTAGAATTCAGTGTAAACAGATTGGGATTGGTGTGATGGTTCAAATTATCTCTCCAGTGGAGGCTTCCCAAATCATCCTGTCCTTTAGTGAAGATGCACATGTCCCTGCGTGTCTCTATGGGACAATGATGATGGTCTCTGTGTCTATAGAGCTACATCACGGCGGAGGAGTTGAGGCGAGAGTTGCCCCCGGATCAGGCTGAATACTGTATCGGCCGCATGGCGCCGTACACCGGGCCGGACGCCGTCCCCGGAGCGCTGGATTACATGTCCTTCTCCACTGCTCTCTATGGAGAGAGCGACCTCTAAGGCCCAGATCTCTCTCTCTTGCGCTCTCTCTCTCTCTCTCTCTCTCGCTCTCTCTCTCTCCCTCGATTGCCTTCCTACAGACTCGCTTGACCCTCTGACCACACTGCGCGGGTGAGAGCGGCCCAGTCTGACCTGAGGGCGGCGCTGTGGAGCAGAGGAGGAGAGGAAGAGCTGGAAACGGGACTCTGAAGCACATTTATAGGGGGTGGGGCCAAGATGTGGGTGGTTTTTAGTGGGAGGGGCTTAAAGCTGGCGGGGTGTACCTCACGAAGCTTGCCGGTTCCTGGACGGGTTTCCGGGTGGTTCGGGTCAGCACAGGATTTGATTGAGCTCATGCTTCATTTTTTTTTTTTTTTTTTTTTTTTTTTTTTTTTGGTTGTTTTCCTGCTCTTGTAGTCCTTGATGATAAACTAATGAAAAATGTATTCATTTATGTTAGTCTTTAATTAGTTTGAGATTTCTCACCAGCAGAGGAAGAATCGAGTAAACGAACTGTCATCAATCGGACAAATATGATCGAGTAATAAATAAATAAATAAAAAGCTGAAATAGTTTAAATTTAGCATGACACAGGTGGTGCTTGTAGAATTTGAGGGTTTTGGCCTCGTTTTCCAGAATAAACACAAACCCACGCTGTTCCGCAGCGCTAAAGCTAATCTTCATGCTATTTAGCTTTGCTGTTGCCGGGGGTGGGGGGGTTTAACGATTGATTACTGATGATAGATCGGCCGGTAGGTTGACAGGCTTTGTGTCCGTACAGGAACAGGGGTGGATGTGGCGTCTCTGACGGGGTTCAGCTGCAGCGGTGGATCTCTAAACTCAGCCCCTTCATTTCTGCTTTTATTACTGTTGCAGTTTTTGATTTTGGTTCTGAAGTTCTGATTGGGTGGGTTCTGTGCTGTGCTTTCACAACATAAACTGCTTTAATAAAGAACCAGACTTTAGGGCCCATAACCTTTAGAGGAAAAGTGCACAAAATTTGTAAACCGGTCTGGGTTTAGTATTTTTGGGCTCAGTAGGTGGCACCGTTTCTCTAAAAGCACAAACCCAACTTTAACTTTTGGTTTCTCATCAGAGGCCTCCGAATTACTGAACGGAACAGGATTAATTGGTGCAGATAATTGAGTCTGAACGTCTTTAACACGATTAAAAAAAAATAAATCAATCAAAGAGAAAACAGCTCCTGGTCTTAATGAACTTTCCAGTCTTAGAGTCGTTATTAATGATCTATGCAACCAAACACTCTTCATCATCATCATCATCATCATCCACGCTTGCAGAGTCAGACTGTAACCGGAGGTGTTGAGCTGGAGCGACTGTCTAGTTTGTGTGTGTGTGTGTGTTTGTTTGGGGGGGGGGTTAAACACTCGGACCAAACGCCTGCTCTTTATTCTACCAGGTGGAAAAGCATTCAGAGTTGTGATTATTTTTCTTTTTTTGTACTCTTTAATATCAGACCTTACCTGCTGTACTGGAAACTGCTTTCTGTCTCAACCGTGAAAAGTGAGTTTCATCTGCACACACATAAAGTTTCCTTACGAAATCTCAAGCTTCCGTCTGCTTTATTAGAGTTCTTCACCAGAGCAGCGCCGTCTGCAGGACCAACACTGAGGGACTTTATTAACACCTCCGGTTCTCCCCCTTCAACGTTCAGGCTTCAGTCTAATCAGTTCAACTAACTTCAGTCTAATCAGTTCAACTGCACTTTGTCATTACCGGGTGTATTTAATCTATCTAATCGGAATAAGTCTGATTTCAAATCAAGCACCAAACATTCCTCTTTAAATTCCAGGAAATGAATGAATATATATACACTGCTCAAAAAAAAATAAAGGAACACTTTGAAAATACATCAGATCTCAACTGGAAAAAGAATCTCCATACTGGTATGGAATGGGTGATGTTAGGAACAAAAGGATGAACATCATTTGATGAAAATGAAGATGATGAACCTACAGAGGGCTTCGTTCAGTCACCAAGAAATTTTAACAAGCTGGTGGTGCTGCAAGTCCAGTCTGCTGAACTGTAGCAACTCAGGATGGTCCTCAGTTTGCCTGCACCCCACATGCTTGTATGCGTGCCTGACAACGTCAGGGCTCCTAATGAGATGATGGATGATGTCCTGGGGGATCTCCTCCCAGATCCTGACCAGGGCATCACTGAGCTCCTGCACAGCTGAGGTGCAACCTGCCGGCGTCGGATGGACCTAGAGATGTCCCAGAGATGTTTTATTGGATTTAGGTCAGCGTGGAGGCCAGTCGATGGGATCAGTTCCTTCATCCTCCAGGAACTGCCTGCAGACTCTTGCCACATGAGGCTGGGCATTATCATCACCAGGAGGAACCCAGGACCCACTGCACCAGTGAAGGGTCTAACAACGGGTCCAGGGATTTCATCCCCATACCTAATGGCAGTCAGGCTGCCATCGTTTATCCTGTACAGGTCTGTACGTCCCTCCATGGATCTGCCTTCCCAGACCAACACTGACCCACCAAACCCATCATGCTGAGCAATGTTGCAGCATATGTTCACCACAGCTTCTCCAGACCCTTTCACGTCCGTCACATGAGCTCAGGGTGAACCTGCTCTCATCTGTGAGAAGCACAGGGCGCCAGTGCCGGACCTGCCGGTTCTGGTGTTCTCTGCCAAATGCAGGTCGAGCTCCACGGTGCCGGGCAGTGAGCACAGGGCCCGCTAGAGCACGTCGGGCCCTCAGGCCCCCCTCATGAAGTCTGTTTCTGATGGATTGGTGAGAGACGCCAGTGGTCCGCTGGAGGTCACTTTGTAGAGTGAAAGTAACTAGAGTAACTGTCTGTCTCCTGGAATCTCCTCCCTGCTCTTGAGACTGAGAGGTGCCGTCCTGGTGGAGCTGGACTGTCTGTGCAACCTCGGTAGGGTCCCGGTATCTCCTCATGCTGCCAGTGACACTGACCCGAGTCAAACACAAAACTACAGAAGATGAGGAGGGACAAATGTCTGTGTCTCCACCTGCAGAACCGTTCCTGAGTTTGGGCTCGTCTCATTGTGACCCCTTCAGTGTCCCTGTTGTTAATTTAATCAACACCAAAACAGCCGACACTGATTAACAACCTCCTCTGATACTGACCAGATCAACATCCCACCAGATCAACTGACCAGATCAACATCCCACCAGATCAACTGACCAGATCAACATCCCACCAGATCAACTGACCAGATCAACATCCCACCAGATCAACTGACCAGATCAACATCCCACCAGATCAACTGACCAGATCAACATCCCACCAGATCAACTGACCAGATCAACATCCCACCAGATCAACTGACCAGATCAACATCCCACCAGATCAACTGACCTCATACTAAACTCTCATTAAAAAGGGTTCCTTGCAGTGTATATGGTATTTTCTCTTTTTTAAACATCTTCAAACATTTTGATGGTACTTAAAACGTTTTATCCACAAATCTCAGTTAAAAATGAGAAAAACCATCATTCACAAAACTGCCAACCTGGTAAAACCTTATGACTGGACTGTTTTTATTTATTTTTTCATTGTTAGAATCTGGTAATGTTGCCTCTGAATTTCATTGTTGTCCATTCCTCTTTCCATCTCTCTCTTTCCTTCCTTCTTTCTCTCTGTCCTTTTAGAACATGCTGTTCTGTCCTGCAGGACGTCCATCAGTGTAAAATCGAACTCCGTTAAACGACGATGCTACTCTTACAAAAATCCCGACCCCACTACTGTCATCGACACGATTAAAAAATATTAAAAACATTTTCTGCTTGACCAGCAAGTGGCAGGAGCATGAAGGTGCTTTAATGAGAATAATGATGGTTTATGGAGATGAAGTTTCTCTGCAGATTTTGACCTTAGTGGAACGTTTAAGATGCGCTCTTAAAGAGGAGCTGGTGTTGAAAAAAGTGTTTTACAGCTGCAGGTGAAATAAATCCTTTATAAATAAAACACTAAAGATCGAGGCCTTGGGTTTGTGGCGAAGTGTGTTTAGCAGAATGAGCAGCTGCACCTTCTGGGTTTGATTTTTTCAGAATCCGCTTCCTCAGGTGTTCTGGATGAGCTCACGTCCCAGTTTTCTGAAGTGTGAACTCTACTCTGGACATTTTTGTATGCTTATTTATTCATTCATTTATTTATTTGCCAGAGTAAGAATTTATTTCTATACCATTTCTGCAGCATCACTTTATTCAAATAAACAGTTACTGTCTCTATAAGACTGATATGTGAAAATGCAGTCTCTTCTGATTGGTTGCCCTTATTGAGCCTGTCCGTGTGAAACACTGCTTGTAACTTCAGCATGAAGTGGGCGGAGCTAAGCTCCTGTTGGCTTAAGAAGTGCATATATATAAATGAGTTGGCTTTGTGACATGACAGAAAGGTGAAATCAGAAGGTGCAGTAGTTTAATGTCCAAGTTTGGCGCGAGTGGATGGAGCAGGGAACCTTCACGCTCTGCCTCTAGCCCTTCAGGTTTTTTTTTTTGCAGTAGTCTCCCAGAAGCTGCTGAAGGGAGAACGCCCACTGAGTCATTCTCAGAATTCAGCAAGAAACAAGGAGGAGAAAATAGACAGAGAAAAATGCGTGGGTTCTGGATCTTCACCAAGATCTGAATTGAAGGTTCAGCAAAGAGCTTGAACCTTCTGCTGAGCTTCTGCAAGCAAAGTGGTGGACTTTCTCAGTTTCTGATCTCACCGGATTATAAACTACACACATAGTTTTTCCATTTTTATTTCCTTTTCTCATATTTCCTGCTGACTGTGGAGTTAAAGCTACATTTCAGGCTTCCCCAGGCTCTTCCTGCAGCCTCTCTACAGTCCTGAACTCCTTGATCTCTGGCCTCAGGCCAAAAAGCTCCCTTCAGCGTTCCACAGTGTTCTGGGACGATCCTCTGCTGATCTGGGTCGGTTTTCAGAAAGTCCCTCTCCCAGTTTCCCATGCTACTCCTCACCCTGATTCTGGAAATTCTCCAGTGTTCCCCTGGCGTTCCCACCACTCCATCTCCCCCCCGGCTCCCACTCGGAGAGAACAACATGGAGGCCAGCAGAGCCGAGAGGGTTTGACTGCAGAGGTTCTGGTGCTGGCGCGACAGGAGTCTCACACAACAGGAATGTTGATGAGAAAGAGGTGATGATGAGCAGGACTCGGGTCCCCAGGAAGCCCAGCAGCACAAAGAAATGTTCATTCTCGACATTCCAAGAGCTGCTCACACACACACACACACACACACACACACACAACCCTCTCTGTTTGGATCACAAACTGGGCTCAGAATGAATTACATGTAACTGTTACACAATCAGCAGAACGTGCTGGAATGTGGGCCTGTGCTCTGTGTCAGTTTACCAAGTTACCATGGTAACAGCCCCCATCCCCCCATGGCCCACAATGCTGGTGAATGGAACTAGACATCCCAAATCTGCATTTTATGTCCCCCAGTGAAGCTCCACGTGCCTCTATGGAATGGATGTGTTGCTGATCCCTGTCCACCACCTAAAAGCTCAGAACTGGACCTTGGAGTGATGGAAGACGGTTGGCTGATTCAGATGGATCCTATCCTCTTTTTCATCATGTGGACAGGCGTGTCTGCGTGTCCTTACACTGGGACGCGACAGGCTGTTTAGGGGACACACACAGTATAAGGTAGGAGGTTTCAATTTCTGTCAAAAGGCGCTGGAAATGTAGCAACCAACATCCCAGAGACGAGACGTCAGCTATGTCTGAAATGTCTCCCCGTCCACCGTTCAGTGTTGCCTGTTATTGGAAAAGCAGACGGTGAGCTGGTTCCACCCACAGCGGTTCTTCTTTCTCCATATCTGATGCAGGACGGATCCGAGAAAGGCCCCTGTGATGGGGGTGTTGGGAGTGTTCGGGGTCTGTGGGGTATTAGGGGTATTGAGGGGGCTTGACTGTTGGCTGTGAGCTGAGGAACATCTGGGCTGCTTGGGATGTTATTTCCTCTCCTGCTCCTCCTCCAGCCAGAGAGGGTAAAACTTTCAGGAAGTCTAAGAACATCCTGCTCGTGGAAAATGAGACTTTATGACATTATGGGCTTTTTGGAACTGATTTCATAATGAAAGAATCTTAAGACTTATCGGGACTTTTACCTCACAGCTCTGATCTAAAGTACAGGCCTGCTGGGCTTCTGAACCAGACTCCAGGTCCAGCAGAAAACCAGAGGCTTTGAGTCAGAGGCAGAGTTCAGCCTCGTCAGCAGGACTGACCTCGAGTAACAGTCGGTTCAGCAAGACCTCTGTGTTTGGGAAATGTGTAATGAGTTAGCAATGATTATTTAAGGACTAAAGAGTTTAAAAATAGAAGGAGCGATGATGAACTGTGAACCTTCAATAAAAAACTAATGACAGCTTTTCATTCATTTATTTCTTAATCTGTGAACTGTTTTCTCCTTTTTTCATTTTTCATTTTCGTGTCTTGAGCTACTCATTTTTATTAAATGTATAAATTCAGATGAGGATATGTCTCTTTTATTAGATTAGTTAGATTAGATATCTCTTTTATTAGGATAACTTTTATTAGTTATCAGTTGTTGATTTTATATTAATATTCATATAATATTCATAAGAGGGGTGTGTGTAAAAACAGAATGTCACACACTAGTGTGGGGTGCTGGTGGTCCAGTGGTAGGATACTTGTCTATGGACCTGTGGCTCAAGAGGTTCCAGGTTTGAATCCCACCTCCAGCACTACCACCACTGGGTCCCTGAGACCCTGAACCCTGAGTGTCTCCAGGGGGACTGTCCCTGTAATCAGGACGTCGCTCTGGATAAGAGCGTCTGATAAATACCGTAAATGTAAATGTAGTGTGTGTGTGTGAGTGTATGTGTGTGTATGAGTGTGTGTGTGTGTGTGTGTGTGTGAGATTGATGGTAAATTTGGATCATAAAGGGAAGTTTAAAAGGGGAAATAGAGTGACTGCTCTTCTCCTCCTCCATCTCTTTTCATCAGAAACAGTGTCACAGATTCCACATTAAAGAGCCACAGACACACTTCCTGTTCTTTTGTCTTTGAACGTTATTTTGACAGATATTCATCAGGATCTGCATATTTAAATTCATGTAATTAATTTTTTAAAATGCAAGTAAAATCGTCAAAATTCAGAACAACATGAAACCCTGTGTTTAAACACCAGGACACCGACGCTCCAGGGTTAGGGTTAGGGTTAACCTCAGGGTCCCCTCTTCCAGCTGAAGACCAAGAGGTCCGATTACACTGCTGTAACCGCTCAGTTCTGCGTCACTTCCTCTTCTTTAGAAAACTAAACTGAAAATAACACTTTAAGCAGAACCTTTCCTTCATGATGAAACAGCAGAAACTTCTCTGCAGGCGTTTCTGTTCATTGGTGTTTAAACACTGAGCTGTAGGGGGCGCTGTTACAGACACAGTTTGGAGTGATAGTCACCCAGATCGATTAACCCTGTGGTTTGTTGAGCAGCTCTGGATGTTGATTTCAGCAGAAATGACTCAGTCTGTGTTTCTTGTTCTCAGGCCTGCGTGTCTGACGTCACATCCTCCCTGAACATTAACGGTCCCGCGCCGGTCACCTGCTGCTGGGAGGGTTAGTCACAGCCTGTCAGCACGAACACCTGAAAACCCACACTTAAGGTACCAGGGTGCTGTGGGGTAACCATCATCCGTCCAGACATTCGTTACAACAGAAAACCTTTAAAGGGACTTTCTTAATCATCGAGTAAAGTCAGGGTGGAAAATAAACCCAGTACCTTAAAGATTATTCTTTTCATTCTTTTAAGGTGAGACGCGACAGGTGAGGCAGTTTTAACAGAAATCATCTGCAGTCTTCAATACTTTTTCCTTACAAGTCATTTTATTTCAAAGCTACATTTTAGGGCGGTGGTGTCCTAGTGGTTCGGGCGTCGGCCACGTGATCGGAGGATCGGGGGTTCGAACCCCTTCCCGATGGGTTGCCCCGAGGTACCCTTGAGCACGGTGCCGTCCCCGTCCCGTTCCTCCCTGCGATGGGCTGGCGACCTGTCCAGGGTGCGTCCCCCGTCCTCGCCCTGTGTGCGCTGGGTTGGACTCCAGCACCCCGCTTGGGACAAGCGGCAGAAAATGGATGGATGGAGCTACATTTTATTTGAATTACAATTAGATATGCAAATGAGTATCTACTTAAATAAGCTTACATTTGCAGAGTTTTTAAAAGCTGAAGTATAAAGTAAGAGGATTAGAGTGTTTCTTGGAGAAAACCTGCTTTAGTGTAAAGTGGAACCTCGGCTGTGAATGTTTGATCATGAGCACCCGCTTCTTTCTGGCTGCTCCTGTTAGGTGTCCCCAAAGTCTGGGTCCATGTCTTCCTGTCCTCTGCATCTTCCTCTCTCACCACGTCCATAATCCTCCTCTTTGGTCTTCCTCTTCTCCTCTTTCCTGGCAGCTCCATCCTCATCTTCCTTCTTCTGATTTTCTCCTCGTCTCTCTGGATATCTATGGATGGGGTGGAGCTCTGTGGAGGGAGTGATGTTTCTTTGAATGTTCCTTTAATGATGAACGAATGATCAAATGTGTTGAAGAAAGTTCCATTGAGCCGATATGAGTTGCGCAATACTTGAATCATTCTTTTATAGAACAATGTGCATGAAATGGCATCTGTTTGATTAGCAGCTTCTCCTGATTTCTTATAATAAGAAGAAATGAGGACAATCAGGACTTAAAATAAAAGTCTTTTTGTTTGGAGAGATTTCTGTCTGTGCCATGTGGTTACCTCACCCCGGCTCAGTTTGGATAAATAAGTTACACCATTCGCTCCCGGGGCGTCTGTTAAAACTGAATCCAGGATTAGTTCTACACCTTTAAGAACATTCCCAAACTGCTCTAGAAACAACCTTCTGCTGCTCTAGAATGCCTAGAACATGTGGAAGATCTTGAAAGTCCTTTAAAACCTCCACTGGAAGGTTCTTTATAAAAACACTCCTTCCATCAATCATTTTTTACTGCCCTTGAATGTGCACGATGAGAGATTTAATCTGAGAGTGAACTGTCTGCTGTGCTGAACGTGTTGGACTGAACGCACTCCCTGATCCACAGGTTTTGTATCTCTGACCTTTTCACTTTTTAGAGTGGTGGGTGAAGCAGGGAATGGTAAAAAATTCAGGTCCGGAAAGTGAAAGTCCTCTCCCAGATTTTGTCTAAACTGCCTGGAAACCTTTGCTCCAAGTTTGAGCAAAGCTGGAATGAAATCCAGGACTGGATTTTTACTTTCTGGCCCTGAATTTTCTACCGTTGCCTGCTTCACCACAGTTACCATAGTAACCACAGTTACCATTAGACTTCTTCTGAAGGCCTGAGATGGATGT
>CM029387.1:184244-224244 GCA_017165825.1 Hepsetus odoe
ACACACACACACACACACAGACACACACACACACACATACACCCACACACACACACACATACACCCACACACACACACAGACACATACACACATTATGTTGCACCACTGTTCATAAGAAGTTTCCTAAAATAATGAATGGTAACAATAAATGTACACATCGTACTAATAACGATACCAGTGTCACGGAGTAACACGGAGGGACGATTCTGTTGATTCTTATTATGATTAAAATAACATTTGTGTGGTTTTTATTCACCAAAATCCCTCAACCTTCATCTCTACACACTTCTCCAGCCTCTCTTTAATCCTCAGGGTTAAACACATTGTTTTTGTTACTGTAACGTTAAGATTCATCATCACTGTCAGAACAAAACCCCATATCTCCAACAGGAAATACATTTAGAATGCATAATCAAAACTAACATAGGAGCTTTTTTCCAGAGTCCCTTTGGATCATCAAGAACACATTTATAACACTGGTATTGGTGGGCGGGCCTAACCCGCTGTCCATTGAACAGGTGGACATAGGTGTGTTGGTGTTTGTGACATCACAGATTGAGGACATTTAGAGGAGTGTTTCTGCCGTTTCCTTCGCTGTAAAAATACAGGTGTTTATAAAGATCTTTAAAGAAACAAAAATAAAAACAGACTCACCTCTTTACAGAACAGCTGCGGCACCAGGATTCTCAAAATGTGGCAAATTCTGCCGAAGAAGACTTTATCCACTGCCGCCTTGTCCTTCTTAACAGCTATCTATAATAATAATACTTATTATTACTATTATTATATCATAAACATAATAACAAAAAGAACACAAACATAAAATAATTAAAAATACAGCAAATTTAACAACAACTACAACACAATACTAGTAATATAATTATTTATTAATAACAATATTAATTTATGAACATTCAAACTAAACATTATAACCATTATTATTATTGTTATGTTGTTTGTGTTCAATATTATTAAGTTAAATAAACAACTATCATCCCAAATAGATGATTTAAAAATACTTAAACAACAACATTAATAGGGTGCTGGTGGTCTAGTGGTGGTCTTGCCTATGGACCTCTGGATCAAGAGATCCCAGGTTCAGTCCCACCTCCAGCACTACCACCACTGGGTCCCTGAGACCCTGAACCCTGAGTGTCTCCAGGGGGGACTGTCCCTGTACTCAGGACATGGAGACACTCTGGAGAAGAGTAAATGTAAATGAATAGTATTAATATGTAATAACATATGTTGTCCATTTCAGTATAATAATACTAATAATAACGGTAATAATGTTCTGTTGGTCTGTTATTCGTGTATTGTTATTAGGGTTAGTTTCGATGTTATATGATCTGTCCTTTTAAAGGCTGTAGAGATGAAAAGCGTTCAGTAACTGCTGTGTAATCAGACCGTTAAACTGAACGATTTCATCACGCGGGCTGGAAGTTTTCCTCGTGTCTTACAGAGACGTTTTTCTGGACTCTCACCGCTGCTGTCCTCACCCGAGACCAGTCCATCTGGACCGGAATGCTGTCCTGCTGTAAAAATGGGATTAAAGGGAATTGGAGACACTCACACTGCTGTCCAGCTGCTTTTCCGTCAGTCTGTTCTTCCTAAAGAAGAGGAGAATGATTCAGAACAGTGACTTCCTGAGACTGGACCATGAAGGAGACGCGATCCAGTGTGTGTCTCTATGGCCCACTCGGGGACACACACACCTTACACACGACATAAAGGCTTCTGATTACAATACTCACCTTACTACACACCTGCCTCCTCTATATTTAAGGTGGATGGCATGATTCCTCCACATTTAAGGTGGAATGAATATTTTAAAGCTCTATTTATCACCCCAGTCCAGTTCTTTTTATTATAAACCTGCTCATTCAACCCCAGTACACACCGCCCGCCCTCTCCATTTAAGGCGGAACGGATTATTCCTCCCCATTTAAGGAGGAATTCACCTCCAGCCTTGTGACACTGAGGATTCTGAGATCTAAAATGCTCCTCACCTGCCGTGTGAAGGTGTTTTTAGGTTCCTTTGTCTCAGGAGGTAGAAAGTGAGCAATAGAGCCGCTGTAATTGAGCAGCTCCTGCCGCTCAGGTGTTTGCTGAACGCCGCCATACCTGCAGTGCAGGAAGTCCGCCGGCCGCCAGGGGGCGCCGCACCCCCTACGCTTTAACACCACACGCAACTTTAACAACCACGTCAAAAAATCATTTCTGTCGAATTCGACCGCTTGCCTTGATGTCTGATGGCCGGCGGCTCTCCGCCATGTCATATTTCTGTTTTTCTTGGGACTTTTATTATAATAAAATAACGAGAGTCGGGCGCATGCGCACATGATCACAACCGATTCATAATTTACATGAATTAATACACAAATATTATAATTGTATTTAAAATTATAATGTTGTAATAATTTTATTGCCCAATATTAATGACTTATATTTTTGTAAATACACTTTTAAATTAAGTTAAACTAAATCTAGCGAATTAAAATGAGAAACGGAAACAGGGACATTTACTCCTTTGAATTAATTTTTTTATTTAATACGGCAGTTTAAAGCGCAACATGCGGCAATACGGCATGCGGCAGTTTGAATATATATTTAATAACTGCACTGAGAATTGTGTTGAATCCAGTTTACATCATTTAAATGGTGTCGTTTATAAGAGAGCTGACTAGTGACGACCGCGTGGGGGCGCAAAGGAGCTGAAAATAAAACGCTTAAAGATCCTTGACCGAGATTAACTGATTGTCCTTTAACTGATTGAAACACAGAGATGTCGGTTACATACCAGTGTTTATAAATTGTACACTTTTTCGTTTTATCCTTTTATTATTATTGTTATTATTATTACATACACGTTCTTTTAATAATGGAAATTTGTAAGATTTAACGTTCATGTAACTGCACTGCAATTTACACGCTGTTTCTCACTCGTAAACCTCTTGATAAAACCGTCTGCATCTTTCTCGGCCAATGAGGTGCGTCTGTGAGGTCACGTGACGCAAAAGTTTCGGGAGTTAGCCGTTAGCTTCAGCCGCTCGGCTGTGAGGCGGGCTGAGGGATGGTGCGGGGCAGGCAGTTCACCACGGAATGCTTTTAAAAATCAGCGTTTTCCACATTTAATTTCACCTTACTCACACGAAATGCCGCTGGGTGAGTAAAACATCGCCTTTAGCTACTTTAAACATGACGATAAACTGCGCAAAAAAAGTTGTCTCAACTCTTATCTTGATTTTAATGTTTAATTTTGGTTTATTTTGGTCCGTTTCAGTCTGAGAAACAGGAATGTAAATGTTTGCTAGACCTCAGGTGAATTTAGTGTGAAAACGTGCTTATTATTCTGCTAATCCTCTCTTGGTCGAACTCTCCGGTCCACCTTAAACGGCGCGGTGGCGCTGCACCAGTTAAGGTGGACCGGAGAGTTAGTCAATCTCGCGTTTTAAATCCAAAATGTTTCACATTTGGATATCAGGCCCAGGAGTGCAGAGAACTATATGGGTGAGTTGTTGAAACCTTCTTCAGCCACTCAAATCACTGATCTCTCCCTTTCCCTCCTCATCCCGTGGACGCACCTCCAGCCTGCGGAAGCTGTTCAGGTAGAGCTTCTTCAGGAGCGATCAACATCTCGTACATTCTCAGCAGGACCTGGGGGTCTGATCAGGCTCCCATCACACCAGATATCTGCTCAAAATCAGGAACACACTGTTCTAGCTCCCAGAAGATCCTGGACTAAAACTGAACCTCGCTTCATGGTGGGAGGGACACAAAGCAACAGATTTTAGTTCAGATGGACTATTTTACCATCATCACCGTCCCGCAGAGACACACAGAGACACACAGAGACACACAGAGACACGAGGAGACACCAGAGACAAGGCAGAGACACACAGAGACACTTCAGAGACACGCACAGAGACACTCAGACACACCAGAGACACACAGAGACACTCAGAGACACACAGAGACACACAGAGACACACAGAGACACTCAGAGACACAGGAGACACCCAGGCATTCACAGAGGCCACTTCAGAGACACACAGAGACACTTCAGAGACACTAGAGACAGAGACACTCAGGAGACACAGAGACACACAGAGACACACAGAGACACCTCAGAGACACTCTCAGAGACACAGAGGACACTAGAGACAGACACAGAGACACTTCAGAGACACTTCAGAGACACACAGAGACACTCAGAGACTTCAGACACAGAGACACTAGGAGACACTTCAGAGACTCAGAGACACACAGAGACACTTGCCAGGAGACACACAGAGACACATACAGAGACACTTAGGAGACACCAGAGACACGAGGAGACTCTCAGAGACACACAGAGACACTCAGAGACACAGAGACACTCTGAGACACACAGAGACACTCAGAGACACTCAGAGACACACAGAGACACTCAGAGACTCTCAGAGACACACAGAGACACAGACACTCAGAGACACTCAGAGACTCTCAGAGACACACAGAGACACTCAGAGACACTCAGAGACACACAGAGACACTTCAGAGACACTTCCAGAGACACTCAGAGACACTCAGAGACACACAGAGACACTCAGAGACACACAGAGACACTCAGAGACACACAGAGACACTCAGAGACACTGAGAGACACGGGGAGTTTCACTGGGGACAGAAATTGAACAGATTTGGGACGTCCGGTTCCGCTTCAGCAATTACTGAGAACTAGAACCGAACCGGGCCCCGGAGGAGTTTGTTGAGCAGTAATGATAATAGCTGTAAAACTGGTTATTACATAGTACCACAACCGACAAAATTATCGCCATTGTTCTGGAGAGCTAATTCCCGCCTGTCTGTCGTCTTCTTACTTCTGCCCTGTTCGTCTGTCTATAGTCACGTCTTTCTTTTTAGTGCAACTGTTCGTCTTCGTCTGTCTAAACACTTCGTCACACAACTTTCTCTGTCTGTGTGCCTCTTTCTCTCTGCCTATACGCTCTTCTGTATGTCTGTCTATATGCCTGTCTATCTTCTATGCATCTCTGTCTTTTCTTCTGTTCATCTGTTTTTCTATGTCTGTCAGTATGTTTACACACATTTCTGTCTCCGTACATCTGTCCATCGCTTCACATGTCTGTTTATAAGTGTCATTTTCTGTTTGTTAGTCTTGTGTGTGTGTGTGTGTGTGTGTGTGTTCTGTTTGCATTGATTGTGTTGAGTTGTCTGTCCTAGTTAAGATATGAAGATGTCACTGCTGACCTCTGCCCTCTCTCTCTCTCTCTTTGTCTCTCTCTGCCCTCTCTCTCTCTCTCTCTCTCTCTCTCTGGCCCTCTCTCTTTTGTCTCTCTCTGTCTCTCTCTCTCTTTGCCCTCTCTCTGTCTCCTCTCTCTCTTTTGTCTCTCTCTCTGTCTCTCTCTTTGCCCTCTCTGCCCTCTCTCTCTTTGTCTCTCTCTGTCTCTCTCTCTCTCTTGTCTCTCTCTGCCCTCTCTCTCTCTCTCTGTCTCTTGCCCTCTCTCTGCCCTCTCTCTCTTTGCCCTCTCTCTGTCTCTCTCTCTCTTGTCTTCTCTCTGTCTCTCTCTTGTCTCTGCCCTCTCTCTCTCTCTCTCTCTGTCTCTGTCTCTCTCTCTCTCTCTGTCTCTCTCTCTGTCTCCCTCTCTCTCTCTTTGTCTTCTCTCTGCCCTCTCTCTCTCTTTGTCTCTCTCTGTCTCTCTCTCTCTCTCTCTGTCTCTCTGTCTCTCTCTCTCTCTCTCTCTTTGTCTCTCTCTGTCTCTCTCTCTCTCTCTCTCTGTCTCTCTTGTCTCTCTCTCTCTTGCCTCTCTCTCTGCCTCTCTCTCTGTCTCTCTCTCTCTGTCTCTCTCTCTCTCTCTCTCTCTGTCTGTATCTCTCTGTCTGCATCTCTCTCTCTGTCTGTATTTCTCTCTCTGTCTGTATCTCTCTGCTCCCTCTCTCTCTGTCTCTTCTCTGTCCCTCTCTGTTTCTCAGTGTGTCCATCTCTACAGGAGGGGGTCAGTTGGGTCTCAACTCTTATCTTGATTTTAATGTTTAATTTTGGTTTATTTTGGTCCGTTTCATTGCCTGAGAAACAGGAATGTAAAATGTTTAAGTTGTGACCTCAGGTGAATTTAGGTGAAAACGTGTTTATTATTCTGCTAACTCTTCTGTCGAACCGTCCACCTTAAACGCGCCGTGGCGCTGCAATTGTGCCAAGGTGACCGGAGAGCAATAATCTCTAGCGCTTTTAAAATCCAAAATGTGTTCTAAGCATTTGGATATCAGGCCCAGGAGGTAGAATCTAGGCGTGAGTTGTTGAACTTTCTTCAGCCACTCAAATCACTGATCTCCCTTCCCTCCTCATCCCGTGGACGCACCTGTTCGCGGAAGCTGTTCAGGTAGAGCTTCCAGATGTATCAACATCTCGTGACATTCTCAGCAGGACCTGGGGGTCTGATCAGGCTCCCATCACACCAGATATCTGCTCAAAATCAGGAACACACTGTTCTAGTTCTGAGAAGATCCTGGACTAAAACTGAACCCGTTCATGGTGGAGGGACACAAAGAACAGATTTAGTTCAGATGGACTATTTTGACTCATCATCACCGTCCACAGAGAAAACCCCAGAGACACAGAGACACACAGAGACACTCAGAGACACACAGAGACACACGAGGAGGCACGAGACACACAGAGACACACACAGAGACACTCAGAGGAGCACACAGAGACACTTCAGAGACACTCCAGAGACACTACTGGTGAGACACTCAGAGACACACAGAGACACACAGAGACACACAGACACTCAGAGACACACAGAGACACCCCAGGAGACACAGAGACACTAGACACACAGAGACACTCAGAGACACTCAGAGACACACAGAGACACTCAGAGACACACAGAGACACACAGAGACACACAGAGACACTCAGAGACACTGAGAGACACGGGGAGTTTCACTGGGGACAGAAATTGAACAGATTTGGGACGTCCGGTTCCGTTCAGCACCACTGGAGAATCAGAACCGAACCGCTCCGGAGGAGTTTGTTGAGCAGTAATGATAATATTGTAAAACTGGTTATTACATAGTAATTAATAAATCGTGGATAAAAATTATCAGTGACATTGTTCTGGAGAGCGAACCCTGCCTGTCTGTCGGTCTTTCTTACTCTGCCCCCGTTCGTCTGTCTATAGTCAATGTCTTTCTTTTAGTGCAACTGTCTGTCTCTCTGTCTGTCTAAACACCTCTGTCAGCACAACTTTCTCTCTGTCTGTGTGCCTCTCTTTCTCTCTGCCTATACGTCTTTCTGTATGTCTGTCTATATGCCTGTCTATCTCTCTATGTGCATCTCTGTCTTTTCTTCTGTTCATCTGTTTTTCTATGTCTGTCAGTATGTTTACACACATTTCTGTCTCTCCGCATATCTGTCCATCGTTTCATGTCTGTTTATAAGTGTCATTTTCAGTTTGTTAGTCTTGTGTGTGTGTGTGTGTGTGTGTGTGTGTTCTGTTTGTGCATTGATTGTGTTGAGTTGTCTGTCTCAGTTAAGATATGAAGATGTCACTGCTGACCTCTGTCTCTCTCTCTCTCTCTCTCTTTGTCTCTCTCTGCCCTCTCTCTCTCTCTCTTTCTCTTCTTGTCTCTCTGTCTGTCTCTCTCTTTGTCTCTCTCTGTCTCTCTCTCTCTCTCTCTCTCTGTCTCTCTGTCTCTCTCTTTGTCTCTCTCTGTCTTCTCTCTCTCTCTCTCTGTCTGTCTCTCTCTCTCTGTCTCTCTGTCTCTCTCTGTCTCTCTCTCAGTTTCTCTCTCTGCCCTCTCTGTCTCTCTCTGTCTGTATCTCTCTGTCTGTATCTCTCTCTGTCTGTATTTCTCTGTCTGTATTTCTCTGTCTCTCTCTCTCTCTGTTCTCTCTCTCTGTCCTCTCTGTTTTCTCTCTCAGTGTGTCCATCTCACAGTGAGGGGGTCAGTTGGGTCTGCGGCTAAGGCTTGGAGCTCCTTGTTGCCACGGTGACTGCTGGGATGTTTGGCCACAGCGGAGTGAGCGTTGGCGGCGGTGGAAGTAAACACTCCTCGGGCGCGGCTTTGGGATCGGCGCCGTGGAAGATGGGCCGCAGCTCCAGCGACAACCTCCTGAGTGCCGTGGGCCCTGCGGGCGGGGCCGTCCCCCCAGACGCCCGTCCTGATTATATCTTGCAGCTGGTCGGAGACGTCCGCAACTTTGCTGACGTCTTACAGAGTCTCAAAGAGGTGTTCCAGTGTAAAGGTGAGATTAAAATTCACTTCAGTAACACTTAGAGATCCTCCACAGCCTGAAACAACACTGCACACAAATAGTTTCTCAGAGCTTCACTGAACAAGGGAGTATTTATACTGTCGCAACAGTCAGGAGTGCAGAGTCCAGCGTGACCTCCAGACTGGAGCACAAAGCTCTTTTTAAAGGAAACGATATAATTAACGTGTTTTTAAACCACTCCATACTTAGAGAGAGTTCAGATCTTCACTGGTGTGTGTTGCTGTTCCCGTGTACAGACGACTGTCCCGGGTTGTATTTTTGTCAGCTGTATATTGAAGCTGTTTTGTCAGCTGTATATTGAGATGATGTATGTGGTGCAGCTGTGGAAGGTGACTGAGTTGTTGGCCTTCTTGCTTTATTAAAGCTTTACATTCTCACGGATACCTGTGATACCTGTCTGTGATTAACGTCCTGCATTTCACTATAATATGCAGGCAGTGGTGGCCCAGTGCTTCGGGAATTTGCCCCAGGATCAGAAGATCCTGAACCAGTTAGTTACCCTGAGATACTCTTGAGCAAGGTACCAACCCTATCACTGCTCCCTAGGTGCTGCATATAGCTGCCCTTCTGCAAGTGTGTGTGTGGGTTAAATGCAGAAAATGCATTTGCTCAATAATGCTTATGGCATAAAGAGGTGGAATAAGGTGAGACCCCTGAAGGTAAAATATTCTGGTCTTATTACTGTGCTGTGTCCTAGTTCTGCGTCTAGTTCAGTATTTATTTACAGAATTCAGTGACGTGTGAGGACCCGCTGTATGAGTACGTCTGTTTTAAGTTTATTGCTCTGTTGTAAGTTCAGGGAAACACGATGAAGGATGGATTTTAGAATGTCCACGTTTAATAACTGCGCTCAAAGTTGTGCAGTCGCTGTAATATTCAGGTTGTTTTTGGGTGCTGCAGGGCTAATATTACACTACCAGTCCGAAAGAGTTCAGAGTTCAGACTGTGCTGAGAGAGTTTTAGTTTTGAGCACCGAAACCCTTGGGGAGCATCAGCAGTTCTCTGAAGTGACGCTCCTTTGGGAAGAGCTGTAGTTTAAATACGGCTCTTTTTTGTTCCTGTTATTCTATAATTTGGCTCATGTCGCTGTTTTTCTCACTGTAGAGGCCTGCGTGCGGTGGTGATGCTGGACAATTCTGAATATTTACTTTCCCATCTAATATTAGCCCCGTCCCCATCAGAGACGCTGGGATTTGGGGGTATTTTTGATCAGTTTGGATGGGAATGGTCATGTTTACCACCATAAATGGTCAGCTGAGCAGACAAGAAATATAAAATGGGAGAAATATGGCTTCTGACTTAACTATTTCAGGGACAAGCAGAGACAATACTGTCTTGAACATTTTCTTTAGTTGTTATTAAAATTGGTATAATGTTCCTCATTAGATTTTCCATTGGAGTTGTGTGGGATGGATTAACCTGGAGCATCCTGATTGGAGGACTTGAACTTAAACTTTTGAACAAAACATGAACGAAACTCCAGACAAACCCCAGAGCTGTTGTTTAGACTGACCTGGGATCAGATTTCTCCGTATTTAGGACTGATTCTAGATCAGCTCCTGAAACACTCTTGATGTTTCTATCTGAGAGACCGTCATGAAGATCTGGAGTTCTGAGTGGGCGAAGCTCTGTGGGGGTCTGTGGCTTTGTGTGTGTATGAGTGTGTGTGTGTGTGTGTGTGTGTGTGTGTGTGTGTGTGTGAGTGTGTGTGTGTGTTTGTGTGTGTATGAGTGTGTGTGTGTGTGTGCGAGTGTGTGTGTGTGTGTGTGTATGAGTGTGAGTGTGTATGTATGTAAATGGCTGAATGTAAAAAGCAAGTGACACTTGCATTTGATTAAATCGGTTAATAATAACGTAATAATATTATTAATAACAACAATAATTGCATATTAATATGCGAAATGTACATTATCTAAAAATATGAACATTGTAATATGCTAGTATAAAATGTATGAATTATTCAGTCGGGTTTGAGTGAAGAACACCTGGAGAATATCTGCGCTCTGAGCCGAGGTTTCCTTTTAAAACTTTATCGCATTTTTCCAGCGAAGGTTTTCAGCAGATTTTTGACAGCAGTGTAACCTGAGATAACCCCAGATTAAATTGTCACTCTTGCGTATCTGGTTCAAGGCCTCACTGAAGAGATCCAGCAGCAGATCGTCACCGCCTCAACTCCGAGAAGGAGTAAACGTTTGTGCGTATAGATCACTCTTATACAGCAGGAACAAATATACAGTTTTATTATTATAGCATATGTAGATATATTCACCAGCAAAGAAAACTGAAATCTGATTTCTCATCTCATGGTCATCTTCTGATCTCAAACCCAAATGTCTTCAGTGTAAAACCAGGCCTTCCTGTTGCAGTACTCTCGGAAGGAAGTGTATGTAAATGAGCTCCGATTTTATTGGCTTTCCTGGTTTGAATTAAACACCTCCACATGGGGCAGCGGTGGTCTAGTGTTTCGGGAGTCGCTCCAGATCGGAAGACTGTGGGATCGATTCCCTCACCAGTAGGTTGCCCTGAGGTACTCTTGAGCAAGCTACCGTCCCCGTCCCTGCTCCCCGGGCGCTTTCAATAGCTGCTCCCTGCTGCGCGTGTGTGTGTGGGTGAAACGCAGAAGTTGAGTTTCGTTGTGTTGTGCTGCATTTCACTATGACGAGGGTAGTCATTTTCACTTTCACTTTCTTTTTTTCCAGGGGGTTCCCTGCTGTAGGTTAAGGAGGAGAATATCTTTATATTTATATTTATAAAAGCGGCATTTAGCAGACTTCCATGTCCTAGTGTCCTAGGGTGGTAGGGTTAGAGGTGGGATTCAAACCCACAACCTCTTGATCCATAGGTCCGTAGGCAAGTACCCCACCACACGTTTGGGTTTAATAAAATCGGCCTGTTTACGGCTGATCACTCGTCGACGTTATGGACTTGTTTATGTACTTCATGCAGCAAAACCTTCCAAAGTGTGTTGAGTGTTTCTTGTCACGCCTTTTAACCGATTAAATATGTCTCTGGCTGCCAGTGATATTATTACCTTGACTTTTCTGTGAAAGTAAAAGCGCCTCGTCCCCAAACACACCCCACATTCCTCCTGAACAAACACTCAGTTGTTGCTGAAGTGCCTTCCACTGATTCTGGCTGGGTTTCTCGCAGAACGGCCCTTTATTGTCCACATTTTCATACTCTGCTGGATGGAAATGTCCCCTGATGTTCTCCAGCTCAAATGTACCGTCGCTCCCTCGTCCACGATGTTTATGTTCCAGAGAAAAAGCCCTTTTCAGTTCCATTTACATTCATGGCCTTTATCAGTTTATCAACTTTCAGCTCCTGATTACTGGGACAGTCTCCCTGCAGCAGTTTGGAGTTCAGGGTTTTGATCAGGAACCCAGTGATGGAGCTGGAGGTGGCATTTGAAGCTGCCACCTCTTGTTCCATAGAAGAGTATCAACCTTTATACTCATCATGATTTTGTGGTCACAAGATCAACACGTTTACATTTGTCTCCTTATTTAGTCTGCAAGAGTTTAGCCATTTCACACTGCCCTCTGAATAAACTGAAATACAGGGCAGCCCATCAGAATGGAGCTCATTTACATATATTTACATATCCTTAAAGGCATAGTACATTTACATTTATGTCATTTAGCGGACGCTTATCCAGAGTGACTTCCATCTCCTGGTTACAGGGACAAAACCGCCGGAGCAACTTGGGGTTCAGGGTTTTGCTCAGGAGCCCAATGGTGGTAGTGCTGGAGGTGGGATTCGAACCTGGGACTGCTCGGTCCATAGAGCCATAGGGGAGTATCAACCACTAGACCACCACCTTCACCACCGACCCATAGTGGCAGCCTGTCCATGACCACGGTATAAAGAGAGACTGGAAAATGGCCATATTTAGGTGTGTGTGTGTGTGTGTGTGTGTGTTTACACTTGGAGTGTGTGATGGAGTGACTGTGGTGGCTGTGGGTTCAGAGCTGATTGACCCCTACAGTTAAACTGGAGGCTGAACAGCTGAAAGGGTGGGTTCGGCTAAACCTCCAAACAAAGCCAGCTGAACCCAACAGGTCTAGAACAGGAATTCTGTAGTTTTAAAGAATTTCTAAAATGGTTCTATCAAGTTCTTCATTTTTACAAAGCTAATAGAGTTCAGTTCTGAAGGACGGAAGGTTCGGAAGGTTTTCAAAAAATTTATTTTCTCCTGACAAACAGTTAAAGATGATGAGATTTTCATTGGTAGGGACGATGATGGACAGGATTAGATCTAGGGTTGACAGATGGACAGGATTAGATAGTATAGTATAGAAGGGGGACAGCTCAGGTTGGACATTTTGGAGGCAAAGTGAGAGGAGTGAGACTGTGGTGGCTTGGACATGTCCAGAGGAGAGACGAGGAGTATATCAGGACGAGGAGGATGAGGATGGAGCTGCTAGGAAGGAGGAGAAGAAGAAGAACAAAGAGGAGGTTTATAGATGTGGTGAGAGAGGACATGGAGGGGATGGTGTGAAAGAGAAAGATGGAGAGGACAGGAAGACACAGGGTGATCCGCTGTGGAGACACAGAACAGGAGCAGGTGAAAGAAGAAGAGGAGAGTTCTGCATCCGGATGCCCCGCTGTGGTTACGATTCTCTTTATAGAAAGTCGTGAGGCTGTTTACAGTAAACGCAGTTCATGAACTTCACTCCTCCTTCGTAGCGCAGCTTTTAAATACATTATTACCAAAACAAACCCAACCCTTCAGTCAAACCAGCTCCAGCCAGAGGAACCTCTCCTGGTCCCGAAGCAATCTTTCAGTGGATAGTTCTTCATAGAACTCTTCGGAGTTTAGAGAGAACTTCCCCAGGAAGATTGTATACCTGTCCATCCAAGCCAGCAACTGTTTAGAACCAAACACTTATAATTAAGTTATAATACTCGCACTCCGGCTCAGGTTTGGATGAAGGTGAATCCAGGTGGGATCGCTCTGGTGGATCGGTTCACTAGAGGAATGTAAATAATTGGCCGAGCTCAGTTCTGAGGTAACTTCCAGATTCATTCTGTATTTTTGACGCGTGAACCAGACAACTAAACAGACCAAAGATGGACGGAGCCGTTGTTTCTTATCTCCGTGGCAACGCTCCGCGGTACTGGTGGTCTAGTGGTAGGATACTACGGACCTGTGGCTCAAGAGGTCCCAGGTTTGAATCCCACCTCCAGCACTACCACCACTGGGTCCCTGAGACCCTGAACCCTGAGTGTCTCCAGGGGGACTGTCCCTGTAATCAGGACATGGACGTCTCTCTGGAGAAGAGCGTCTGATAAATGCTGCAAATGTAAATGTAAATGCCTCTTGTACCTCATTGTTATCCAGAACCGAGAGTTGGAACACAGAAATCTGGGAAGATTCTTCCAAATGTACGACATTAAATCTGACCAATCACGCGGGGAATTTTTAGCCACGTGACTTCGCCTTTAGGTCATATTGTAAATATGTTGATGTGAACATTCAGGGAACCAGAATAAAAGACAGCAGTCTTTGGTCCAGATTCAGGGAACCGATAAGTCCGTTCACATCCTGCCTGACTGTGGGATGTTTCTGAGCCCAGTCAGTGTCTCTGTCCTCCACTATGTTTGGATATATAAACATTGGAGTTTCCCAAGTGGTTAATCCGTTGGACTGGTGTGAATATTTCTGTTTCAGTTTATTAAAGATGGAAAGACGGTTGGAGTAATTCCTGTGGATGGGATGTTGTGCTCAGTTCTGCAGGAGTTCCTGCAGTGGGTCATGTTTACCGCAGCACTCGCTCTGTGTGTTCTTTAAAGACTAGTTAAACCTGGCTTGCGGCTCAGCTGCTGCCAAAGCAGGAAGAATTGTGGGTGGCAGGTTCAGACTTGTCTACTAGTCATCTGTTGTAGCAACAAAGGAAGAGTCAGGGGAGCTGCTGGGAAAACTGATAATCCCTGAGAATCTCCAACACACTTTATTCTCCATGTCTAAAAGTGTTACATTGGTTTTTGTAGAGACTGGAACAGTGAAACACCATGAAAATAACCTGCTCAGAGGGATTCTCCACTTTTCACCCTCTCAGTGCTGGGATAGCACTCCCAACTCCCTGGGTAGGATCAGCTCAGAGCATGGATGGAGGGATGGATACTTGGATGGATGGATGATCGATGGATATCTTGATGGAATTATGTTGTTGGGATGCGGTCGGAGCGGGACGGGATATTGACGGGATGATCAGAGTGGTTTAAATGCCCATTCAAAAAACTAAGAAGGCTTAAAGAGCTCTTTGTAGGGATTTGAGTCATCCCCGCTCACTTCTCAGTGATTCTGTTCAACTGGAATGACTTGGTTGCCATGGATACCAGTGAAAAGCTGGCTGAGCTTTACCTTTGATCTGAAGGAAGGAGTTCAAACCCTGAGGCATCCCGTATTGACCTAGTGGTCCAGGTTTCGCCGCTGATTAAAGGTTAAAGAGGTGGAGAGAGGAAATGGGGAGTGAGGGTGGTCTTAAGGTGGACGTTTGTCCCGATCCACACCCAGGGACACTCTGAAGGGTGATACTCCTTTAGGCAAAGAATGGAGTGTTTTCTGTAAAGTGTAGCAGGTTCTACATTTTCAGTTTATGTAATTATAATCACTTAAAAGTTTATTTTTTTAAATGTTCTAATTAACATTTGTATACAGCACTGTGCAAAAGTTTTAGGCAGGTGTGGAAAAATGCTGTGAACAGAACGCTTTCAGAAATATCAATAATGATGTTTTTTTTTTTCAATTTTCAAAACGCAAAGTGAGGAACAAAAGAGAATCTAAATCAGATCAATATCTGGTGTGTCTACCTTTTACCTTCAGAGCAGCATCAGTTCTTCTGGCCCCACAGAGCCCTGATCTCCACATCATCCAGTGTGTGTGGATCACATGAAGAGACAGAAGGATGTGAGGAGCTACATCCACAGAAGATCTGTGCTCAGTTCTCCAAGATGTCTGGAACGACCGACCGGCCGAGTTCCTTCAGAAACCGTGTGCGAGTGTACCTAGAAGAACTGATGCTGTTCTGAAGGCGAAGGGTGGTCACACCAAATATTGATCTGATTTAGATTCTCTTTTGTTCATTCACTGCATTTTGTTGATTGATGAAGAAAAATGATCAACACTTCCATTTCTGAAAGCGTTCTGTTTACAGCGTTTTACACACCTGACTAAAACTTTTGCACAGGATTGTACATTAGGATTTTTTAAATTAAATTGCCAGTGTAATTGAAAACTGATATTCTGTACTTTTTATTTCAGTAAAAGAGTAAACGGTAACAGTAATTACATTACCTTACAGTCCAGATTTGGAAAATAAGATCCAACAAAATACAATTTAAAGTTTTTTTTTGTTGTACGTTATTTATCTGTTCAGCCTACAGTGTGTTTTTGTTCTTATTTATTTCTTTGGAGTACCATGTCTGAGCACTTTATCACACACACACACACACACACACACACACACACACACACACACACACAAAGTCACTCAAACTTCATCAGCATTCTGTGGAAATTCCAGATATTTTTAGGGCATTTTCTTTTCTCAATCTGTATCTGAACAGAATAAATGGAAATAAAAATAGGATGAAGAGTGAAATATTCAAAAGTGTGAATGATCATGAAGTATCTGCTATTTTTGATTCAGAATCAACTGTGAATGATTCAGGATGTGCTGTGTGTTACAGAGGAGGGGCTGATCTGGGGGGTTCATTGGGAGTGAGATTAATCAGGGTTATTTGGTGGGCTGTGTTAAAGGGCCCCTGCTTGGAGGTGGACCTGATTGGAGGTTTGGAGGTGGACCTGCTGTGTGGTTTGGAGGTGGACCTGATTGGAGGTTTGGAGGTGGATCTGCTGTGTGGTTTGGAGGTGGACCTGCTGTGTGGTTTGGAGGTGGACCTGCTGTGTGGTTTGGAGGTGGACCTGCTGTGTGGTTTGGAGGTGGACCTGCTGTGTGGTTTGGAGGTGGACCTACAGTGTTTGTGATGTTTTTCTTTGTGTTTTCTCACAGAGCCGGTCGAGAGTTTGGAGGATGCAGTGGAGGAAAGGCTGGGGGACCTTCTGCGCGTCCTGCAGACAGTAATCGGAAAACACCAGGCACTAAACTCTGTGGAGATCCTCAGCGCTGCAGGAACTGTCATTGCCAAGGTCAAAGGTCAGCGTCAAACCCAAAACGCACTCAAAAGTTATTATAACGGGAACATATCTACTGCTCTACCCAGAACTTTACAATAAAAATGAAAAATTGTTAAATGTCAAGATCAACACAGGAGATAAACTAAGATCCACACACATGGCTGATGGTCGGTCTCAACGCTGTAATTCCGAATCGTTTCACACTAAACCCAAACCTGGCTGCGTTTACACAGGACATGTGAAGAATATTGAATTATAGGTCTGTGTTTCAGGTGTAATGCATATTTTCAAAGAAGTGATTAAATATTTCCTTTCTTCGTGAGGGTTTGCATATCGCTGTGAACGTGTGGGAGATGTGCGTCACAGCTTCCCTGTTTGGTTTTGGAAGCAGAACTAAAATAAAGGAACTTTAACTGCAGTCTTGTCATTCAGATAATCTGTAGAAGTTCAGAAGCTCATTTTACAAAATATTCCCACCCGGTCTGACTGTGCTGTCAGTGTTTAGAGCCGGGAGTTTAGTGCTCCCATGGTTTAACCCGCTTGACAGGTTTTCTTTCATGAAGTTACTCAATGAAAGGAATGTTCAGATAATACACAGGATGTTTCTTTTAGGTTGGGTTTAAACATGTTCTGTTTTATACGGAGTACTAGAGCATGTGAATTTAAATCGGACTAATTCAAGCATTAGGTATTCAGTACATCCGTGTATTCTGTTCAGCATGCTTCTCTTTACTGGATGTGAAGTTCAGGAATTCACTTTTATTCATCAGAAAAACATTCTCTGTCTCTCCGCTGAGCATCTATCAGCAGAAGCCTTTAACTTTTACAACCTTCCTCCAAACACCGTGTTTACGGCCCAAAAATATTTAACCAGATTTTTCTGTTGAACAAAAATCTCATCACAGAATAATGTGGATGGTTTGTGTTTCATTATTTCTCAGCAGAAGGAAAAGTGGAACATTGTGTTGTCCGTAAATCTCTTCCTTTTGAAAGAGTGGAACAAGGTGGAGTGTAACTATGGAGACAGGTGGAGCGTGACTTTGGAAATGGATGGAGCTATGGTAACTATGGGAAGGGATGGATGGAAACTATTAAAAGAGGTGGAGCTAACAACAACAAAAAAAAAATTAACTTATTTTTAAAAATCACTTTTAAGATTTGCTGCGATGGGCTGGCGACCTGTCCAGGGTGCGTCCCCCGTCCTCGCCCTGTGTGCGCTGGGTTGGACGCCAGCACTCCCCCGCGACCCCGTTTGGGACAAGTGGCAGATAATGGATGGATGGACTTGATCTCTAGAATTTATCCAGAACGTGTTGTTCTAGTTTCATTCTCAGTCATTTAAGAATTGTCTAATGCTTGCTGCAGCCTCATTTTGAAGGATGAAGGTTAAATGTTTGCCTCTCCTTGGGAGAGCAGGCTCTGACCACAAGGGGGCGATCTAAATATCAGCAGTCACTTTAGTTCTGCCGTGTCCATCTTTGTGTCGCTGCATCTGGACACCGTGAGGACCTGGAGGGATACGGGAGTGACCCGATCGATCAGCTTTGAAATTCTAAAACTGACTGCTTTTATTGTAAAAATATGATTTATCTTTATTTATCAGCGGACGGCTGATCGTGAAACAGAACAAAGAGCTTTACTTTCCTTCTGGAACACGGTCTTTCAAAACGAAATACAAGTCTTTGTGTTTGAAGTTGGAATATTTAATTAGAAAATCATTTCTCCAGGAATTACTGTCAGCTACATGAACAACTTTCAGATGTTCAAGTGTTTGGTGCTGCTGTTTTTTTAAAACAACACTCAATTCGCGTCAATTCGAATTTCCAATTCACTTCCAACGGACGTAACAGATGTTTTCCACAAAATCCATGGAGGTTCCGTTGTTCCAGGTTTCCTCTGAAATTCTCTCAAACCTCCGAGTACTTTTAATGAAGGAATTCTGACGAAAAGGAGTGTTTCTTACCACTTCACATTCCATTGGGTTTTTTCTTTCTTTTTTTTTCTGTGCTGCACAGAATATTGTAGTTTTCTCTCTGAGGGGTGGATTAGAGTGTCTGCTGAATACACTTTTCAGAGAACACAGGTTCCAAATTCCCTGAAAATTTAGTGAAAACTCCTCCAGAGCGGGTTTAGTTCAGACTCTCTCTCCAGGGGTGGTGAATGGAACCAGACGTCCCAAGTGCGTTCCATTCTTAGTGTTACCATGGAAACTTTTAACTATGGAAAAATATGACGTGTAACTATGGAAGTGGATTGTGCGTCACTATGGAAACGGATGTCTTGTAAATATGGAAGTTGATCTTGCGAACTATGGATGGGATGCTAGACATCTCAATGCAAACAATGGAAGCACATGATTTGTAACCATGGAAACAGATCCTCCTATACTTAATGTCTGCTCTTAAAAAATAAAGGAACCTGGAGGGGTTCTTTTGATGAATGGTTCTTCCCTGTGTGGTTCAGAGGTTTTTAGGAAGCAGAGTGGTTCTCCTGTGGTGTTGGATCCATATGTGTCTCCATAGTGTTGATGTGGAACAGCAGCTCCTGTTTATACCTGATCAGTTTGAAAGGTGCCAGTAAGTGAACTTTTGGAAGTATTAATGGAAAAGGACAGGTCATGGACACGGTCTTGGTTGGGTGTTTCGGCCTCAGAGCTGCTTCTGATGGTCTGATTTACACTTGGGCCTGAATTTCCCAAAATAAGTCTTGTGGAGCATAAAATCCTGCCTGAGCGGTTGGTTATCTGTGTGTTTTTCTGAGAAAACAATGTGCTTGTGGCTGGATGTGGCTGTTCCCTTATTTGGGTTGTACTGCGTGCAGAAGCAGGAGCATTGTTGTGGAGCTGCAGGATGTCCTGAGGAAGAACCCCAGCGTTAAACTACAGGAGCCTCTGAGTCGAGCCCATTCTCAGCACACACACACACACCGAGGAACCGAAGAACTACCTTCTGCCTCAGTTTTCTTCTGAAGAACCCGTAAATTTCCACCGCTTGCATTGCTGGTGTGGCATCTGAATGGGCGTCCCATCGTGCGGAACTAGAGACAAACAGAGCTGAAGTAGATTTTTTTGGGGTTTTTTCTGCTGGCTCTCTGGTCAGGAAAAAGTGGAAGTCAGACTCGTACCGAATCTGTCGAGGTTAAAAATTGGATTTTGACGGGTTTTTGTCGTCCGGTGTCTTCCGTGGAGATGGAGCGATTCGTGAACTGAGGTGTAGGTGGGTTTGGAGTGAAAGTTTGGGTGAGTGTTTGTGTGAGTGTTTTGGCGGTTTGAATTTATGTGTGTGTTTCCTGTAGACGAGGAGTGAAGACTCAGACAGGAAGTCTCGCAGCTTTGGTGAATTTGTTGAGTTTCTCTGAATTTCTTTTGCAGAATCTTTGCTGGATTTTTTGTGCAGATGAGGTTTATTTGATTGCTTGAATGTATTTTTTTTTATCTAAAACATTAACAACATACAGCTTTAAATGATTAAAATGAAGATTTCTTCCTGCTCCTTCAGTCAGAGGAACCTGGAGTGTCATGGGTAAGATGAGGTGTCCAATCAGATCTGATGAAATTGTTTAAAAATATCTAAAAATAATCAGGAAGCTGCTTTAGAGCAACGAGATCATAAATTAATAACAGTATTTTAAACGACACAAAGGACACTTAACCGTTTATCTAATCATGTTGGGTAATGATGATTTTTATCATAACATTACATTACATACAAGTCTAAACTGAACACAGCGCAATGTCGGTCCTAAAGGGAAACAGCGTTTATAGTACAGTTTATATAGTATAGTGTATATAGAGACAGTGTATATAGTATAGTGTATATAGAGACAGTGTATATAGTATATAGTGTATATAGAGACAGTGTATATAGTATAGTGTATATAGAGACAGTGTATATAGTATAGTGTATATAGAGACAGTGTATATAGTATAAGTGTATATAGAGACAGTGTATATAGTATATAGTGTATATAGAGACATTTTATATAGTGTATATAGTAGTGTATATAGTGTATATAGTAGTGTATATAGTGTATATAGTAGTGTTTATAGTGTATATAGTAGTGTATATAGTAGTGTATTTAGTATATAGTAGTGTGTATATAGTGTATATAGTAGTGTATATAGAGACAGTGTATATAGTATATCGTGTATATAGAGACAGTTTATATAGTGTATATAGTAGTGTATATGTATATGGCAGTGTACATAGTAGTGCATATAGTGCATATGTATATATAGTGTATATAGTGTATATAGTAGCATATAGTATATAGTAGTGCATATAGTAGTGCATATAGTGTATATAGTATTGTATATAGTGTATATAGTAGTGTATGTGGTGTATATAGTGTATATAGTAGTGTATATAGTGTAGTAGTGTATATAGTGCATATAGTGTATATAGTAGTGTATATAGTGTATATAGTAGTGTATGTGGTGTATATAGTAGTGTATATAGTGTATATAGTAGTATATAGTGTATATTAGTAGTGTATGTATGTATATAGTAGTGTATATAGTATATATAGTGCATATAGTGTACATAGTGTATATAGTAGTATATAGTGTATGGTGCATATAGTATGTAAGGTGGTATATAGTAGTGTACATAGTAGTATATAGCAGTGCATAGTGCATATAGTAGTGTATACAGTGTATAGTAGTGTATGTGTGTATATAGTAGTATGTGGTGCATATAGTAGCATACAGAGTATATAGTGTATATAGTAGTGTATATAGTGTATATAGTAGTGTATATAAAGTATAGTGCATAGTAGTGTATGTGGTGTATATAGTGTATATAGTAGTGTATATAGTGTATATAGTGTATATAGTAGTGTTTATAGTGTATATAGTGTATATAGTAGTGTATATAGTGTATATAGTAGTGTATGTGGTGTATATAGTGTATATAGTAGTATGGTGTATATATATAGTAGTGTATATAGTGTATATAGTAGTATGTATGTATATAGTAGTGTATATAGTAGTGTATATAGTGTATATAGTGTATATAGTAGTGTACATAGTGTATATAGTAGTGTATGTGGTGTATATAGTGTATATAGTAGTGTATATAGTGTATATAGTAGTGTTTATAGTGTATATAGTGTATATAGTAGTGTATATAGTAGTATATAGTGTATATAGTAGTGTATATAGTGTATATATAGTGTATGGTGTATATAGTGTATATAGTGAGTGTATATAGTATAGTAGTGTATGGTGTATATAGTGTATATAGTAGTGTATATAGTGTATATAGTAGTGTATATAGTGTATATAGTGTATATAGTAGTGTATATAGTGTATATAGTAGTGTGTATAGTGTATATAGTGTATATAGTAGTGTATATAGTGTATATAGTATATAGTAGTGTATATAGTGTATATAGTGTGTGTAGTATAGTTTATATAGTATATAGTGTATATAGCAGTGTATATAGTGTATATAATAGTGTATATAGTATATAGTGTATATAGTAGTGTATATAGTGTATATAGTAGTATGTGGTGTATATAGTAGTGTATATAGTGTATATAGTGCATATGTAGTGTATGTGGTATATAGTAGCATATAGTAGTGCATATAGTGTATATAGTGTATATAGTAGCATATAGTATATATATGTATGTAGTATATAGTAGTGTATATAGCATATAGTAGTGCATATAGTGTATATAGTAGGCATGTGGTGTATATAGTAGTGCATATAGTATATAGTAGTGCATATAGTGTATATATAGTGCATATAGCAGTGTATGTGGTGTATATGTAGTGTATATAGTGTGATATAGTGTACATAGTAGTGTATGTGGTGTATATAGTGTATATAGTAGTGTATGTGGTGTATATAGTGTATATAGTAGTGTATATAGTGTATATAGTCTATATAGTAGTGTATATAGTGTATATAGTGTATATAGTAGTGTATGTGGTGTATATAGTAGTGTATGTAGTATATAGTATATAGTAGTGTATGTGGTGTATATAGTAGTGTATATAGTGTATAGTGTATATAGTGTATATAGTGTATATAGTATGTATGTAGTATATAGTAGTGCATATAGTGTATATAGTGTATATAGTAGTGTATATAGTGTATATAGTGCATATAGTAACTATGTGGTGTATATAGTAGTGTATATAGAGTGTATATAGTGTATATAGTAGTGTATATAGTGTATATAGTAGTGTATGTGGTGTATATAGTAGTGTATGTGGTGTATATAGTAGTGTATATAGTGTATATAGTGTATATAGTGTATATAGTGTGTATGTGGTGTATATAGTAGTGTATATAGTGTATATAGTGTATATAGTAGTGTATATAGTGTATATAGTGTATATGTATGTGGTGTATATAGTAGCAAAAGGTGGTGTATATAGTAGTGTATATAGTATATAGTGTATATAGTAGTGTATATAGTGTATATAGTAGTGTATGTGGTGTATATAGTAGTGTATATAGTGTATATAGTAGTGTATGTGGTGTATATAGTAGTGTATATAGTATATAGTAGTGTATATAGTGTATATAGTAGTATGGTGTACATAGTAGTATATAGTGTATAGTGTATATAGTATGTATATAGTGTATATAGCAGGCATGTGGTATATATAGTGTAAGTATAGTGTATAGTATATAGTAGTGTATATAGTGTATATAGTAGTGTATATAGTGTATATAGTAGTGTATATAGTGTATATAGTAGTGTATGTGGTGTATATAGTAGTGTATATAGTGTATAGTGTATATAGTAGCGTATATAGTGTATATAGTGTATATAGTGTATATAGTAGTGTACATATAGTGTGTATATATGTATATAGTAGTGTATATAGTGCATATAGTGTATATATAGTGTATGTATGTATATAGTAGTATATAGTGTATATAGTGTATATAGTAGTGTATATATGTATATAGTAGTGTATGGTGTATATAGTATGTATGGTGTATATAGTAGTGTATATAGTGTATATAGGTACATAGTAGTGTGATATAGCACAAAGATTTGGTTTAGTAATGATTTTGGGTGAAGTCTGCGTGTTTCTGGTTTCTTTGCAGCGCTGAACTTCTCGTGAGGTGAACAGGAGAAAACAGGAGTGCAGCTTCGTGAGATACACTGTCAATCCACACCTTGGCCTTTACGTTCGCAATGTGTGAGCACGCAGCGAGTTTCCGTCCGACTAAAACCACACTGACATGAAATACCTGGACCTAAATATAAATAATCATTTTCACTAAATTATTTGCTCTTTTTTGGACCAAAATAACTTTCTCGGTCTGTTTTCAAAATGGTCAGAAATCAGATTTGAATATTTGTTGTCACAGTATTTAAAAAACAAACATGTAAAAGAGTTGTAATCAGTCGTAGGGTCACATATTCACACCCCTGTAGTGTCTGTGTGGCTATTCTTACTTTTACAAACATAATAACTGACTGATTATTACTCTGACGGAGCTCCTCTCTGATTGGCTGGAGATTGATTTTGTTTTTGATCTTTGAACTTTGATGACTGAACTGCTTTGTGGTTTTAGTTTTCGTTGTCTAGCTTGAATTGCTGTGTTTATTTTACTTACAGTCCTGTTTTCACCTTCACTTATCAACTGCTCTCTGTCCCAGAGTGTCTGATTTCTATGGAGATGTGGACAGGAGCCCAGCGCGTGACACCTCGCCATACGCAGCCAACACACACACACACAATACACTGGGATGATGAACATTGCTGTGAGGGTCTGATTGTATCAGTGAGGTACTGATGATGAACACTGCTGTGAGGGTCTGATTGTATCAGTGAGGTACTGATGATGAACACTGCTGTGAGGGTCTGATTGTATCAGTGAGGTACTGATGATGAACATTGCTGTGAGGGTCTGATTGTATCAGTGAGGTACTGATGATGAACATTGCTGTGAGGGTCTGATTGTATCTGTGAGGTACCGGATGATGAACATTGCTGTGAGGGTCTGATTGTATCAGTGAGGTACTGATGATGAACATTGCTGTGAGGGTCTGACAGATTTAGCTAGATATTTCTTTAAAACAATTCTGATTTAAAATGTGTTCAATATTTTTTTGTCATCAGTCCTTTGAGAACCTCTCCAGAAATTCAGGAGGATGCAGTGAAGAGCGGGACGGCCTGACAGGTGTGTTTCTCTGTTTTCCAGTTTTGGACCCTCAGTCCATTCATTTCACATGAATCCTTAAAGTAGGCAACAGAAAATGCGCAGCAAAAACAGAACATCTGTGTGACAGGAAGACATTAATGGAGAGAAAATGAGTTCAGGAGGAGGAACACACCTCATCCTCATTCATATACACTTCTTTATTTAAATCATACCACTTTATTTACTCCACACCACCCCTCCTGCTCCCTGAGCTTTAATTTAACTAAAGGTCACTTTGGGTGACGGGTCGGATTTTTACTGTAAACAATAGTCTATTTTATCTTCAGCCTGGATTATAATGTGTGTGTGTGTGTGTGTGTGTGTGTGTGTGTGTGAGTGAGAGAGAGACAGGTGCAGTAATGATGGGTTAGACCACCACAGGCCTACACACACACTCGCTCATATTCCTGGTTGTTTTTGTGTGGAGTGGGAAACACGTGGACAGCTGAGCTGGAGGATTAAAATACCCCACCTGTGTGTGTGTGTGTGTGTGTGTGTGTGTGTGTGTGTGTGTGTGTGTGTGTGTGTGCGTGTGTGAGAGACATAATGATCAATATTTATGTGTTGTGTTTATTATAGAGCCCTTGTCTGTGGTGGAGAAGGTGGACCAGGTCCTGCTGAAGAACAACAGTGGGGTTGAATCTGCTCTGCTTTACGCCAAAGCCTGGTCCAAATACACCAAAGATGTTCTGTCCTACGTGGAGAAACGTCTCAGCCTGGGTGAGCCTTCACACACACACATGCGCACACACACACTCACACAGTTTAAACCAACCTCACACTCTGTGTGAGCTCTCGTCCCAACGCTGTTCGTCTCTTACAGATATGGAATGTGCCAAGAGCTTTGCTAAGATGGCAGAATCTGCTAAAGCGGTAGCGACCCAGCAGGTACAGAAAGCAGCCTCTCAGAACACAGAACAACCCAAAAACTGTCCCTCAACAAATGTGTCCATACATCGCACTGCCTAACGTCTTTCATCCCCTCTTGTCTATAGGACTACATGCCATTCAGGGACATTTATGTCTCCGCTTTTAAGAACGAGATCGATTACAGTCAGGTCCTCTTGAAGACTGCAGTAGCACTACAGACCAACAAATTCATACAGGTGAAGCACACACACACACGCACACACACACACACACACACACACACACACACACACACTGTCCAGTGTTGTTTTTAAGGCTGTGTGAAGTTCAGTTAGACATTCCTCTCCATCTCCTGCAGCCTCTGGTGTCCCGTAAGAATGACCTGGACAAACGGAGGAAAGAGCTGAAGGAGCAGTGGCAGAGGGAGCAGAAAAAACTGGTACGTCAACACTTCTGTGGAACAGAAACACTCAGTCCTGCTGTTTCATAACCATAGTTTGTTCAAATTAAGTTCAAATGTTTGTTAAAATGTAGAGAGCAATAAAGTCTTTAAAATAGCTCTTACTGGTGCCCAGTTCTCATTTCTTCCTGTTTCTCTATTTCTGTTGTATTTTTAATATGTTGTTTAGGAACAGTCATCCAGTTCTTGTTTGTATATGAGTAAATAGTGTGTGTGTGTGTGTGTGTGTGTGTGTTAGATTGAAGCAGGCAGTGCCCAATAAGTAAAGCTCGCTTGCTGTGGGATCAGCCCAGTAGGAATACGAAAAGCCCGAAACTCCACCAACCCCGCCCAGTGGGAGGAGCAGCACAGCACAGGAGGGAAGATTGTGGAAAAGAAGAGGAGGCTGGAGGAGGAGGCACTGCAGAGGGTACACACACACACACACACACAGACACACACACACACACACACACGAAAGGGAAGAAAATGTCCTTAAATGCGCATGCTTAAAGTTTCAAATGAAAATAAAGGAAAAATGCATTATTGTTATGATTGTTATTATAGTTCAACTGATCTCTAACCTGTCTTTTAAAACCTCTAGCCACCCATGTCATGCTCACTCATCTCTGATTGGCTCTGATGTCGTAGCCCCTCCCATGCTATTGTGTAACTACAGTATAAATACTGATCTCTGATTGGCTCTGATGTGTTGTAGCCCCTCCCCTGCTGTTGTGTTTTCTACAGTTTAAAGCACTGAACTGTGATATACTGTGAGCTGAGTGAACCCTCCCCCCTCTGTTTTCTCCGCCCCTTGTAGGCGGAGGATGCTCAGGATCATTATAAGGCATGTGTGGGTGATGCCAGAGCGAAGAGGTTGGATTTGGAAGATGCCAAGGTCTCATCTGCAGTCCGTGAGCCTCGTCTTCAGTGTGATCTCACCTCCAAAGCCAGTCAGTGTTTATCCTTCCTTCATCCCTTTTTATACCCGCCTTCTTCCTTCTCCTCTGTCTCTGTCCTCTTCTGTCACATCTGTGTCCCACTTTCTCCTGCATTAATTTATTTGACTTTTAATTTTTCTTAAACCACACCTTTACGTCTGAAAGTCCGTAGAGTGAATATTTATCATTTTCTCTGCAGCAAGAGAAGAAACTCAATGAATTCATCATTATCACAGTGTTTGTCTCTACAGTACTGGACTCGCAGCAGGCTGTGATATGCAAATGAGCCTTCAAAGAATATGTGATTTTGACCAGTCACAGCTGGTGTAATGATTTGAGGTGTAAAATGAAAACTCAGGTCAAGTTATTTCAACCCTTAAAAGCCTCTCATGTTCCTTTGGGTGTTTGGTCTTCGTCACCGTATTGAATCACGTCTGTATTAGTTAATGTAAGTGAATCACAGTTCGCAGCAGTTAATCACAATGAAAGAACTATATCATACAGTCCTGAGCTTTAACCTCTGACCTCTGACACTTACTGGGTCTGTTTGTCTGTCTGCCCATCAGATTGTCTGTTTCATTTGCCTTTGCGACACGCGCGTGTCACCATCCATCCATCTGTTGACCGTTGGTCTGTTGATTTATTCCGTCGGACAGTTGTTAACCTCTCTGCTGACCGTTTGCCTGTTTATTTTCTTATTGTCTGTCTGAAGAACATATTTTATTTGTTTATAGTGTTTACTAAGTAATAAATGTGTGTGTGTGTGTGTGTGTGTGTGTGTGTGTGTGTGTGTGTGTGTGTGTGTGTGTGTGTGTGTGTGTAGGTGACCGTGAACTGGTTCCAGCTGCTGCAGTCTCAGGCTGTGTCTGTTCCAGTTCAGTTCCAGGCTCTTTGTGATCAGGCGAAGCAGTATGAACCGGGTCAGTGCTACTCAGAGTTCGTCCACAGTTTACCGAGGCAGCAACCCGAAGGCATACGTTCGAGGACAGTTCTGGACCTTCCAGGAGAGGGTGAGATTCAAAATTCATTTATCAGACTAACTTCACACAGATTAAGATTAAGATTAATCAGACAATGTTTGGTGTCTGAAATGTGCTTCTTTAGATTGAACAAATCATGTAACTTATAGCCTAATTCAACTTCCTGTCCAGCCTTAAATAGGACAGTCTCACACTCCATACTATTACTGCTGCACTGTTTAAGGTGGAACTGAAAATCTGAGCAGGAAGTTGGCGAATAGGAAGCTGAACTTCACCAAAATGTAAAAGGCAAATGGTTTAATCCTGCAGTTTATACAATGCTGATTGGATGGATTTAACTTACCCATTCACCGTTTATTACATTTGTCCAGTCAAGTCATTTATGGTCCCAGTTTACCCATACACAGTGAAAGCAACCTTCCTCCAGGACCAGGGTTCTACATTTACATTTACATTTACGGCATTTAGCACTCTTATCCAGAGAGACGTCCATGTCCTGATTACAGGGACAGTCCCCCCTGGAGACACTCAGGGTTAAGGGTCTTGCTCAGGGACCCAGTGGTGTGGTGAGTGCTGGAGGTGGGATTGAAGCTGGGATTTCTTGAACCATTAGTTCATAGGCAAGTACCCACAGCTAGACCACCACCACCCCATCACCTTCATTCTACACATGAAACAGCATAGAACACTTGACCCAGAGCTAAAAAAGGCTAAACAGGGTGCAGACGGAGACATCATGCGGTACAAAGCAAAGATGCAGCAAAATTGCATTAGGTCAATACAGATCAGAGACCAGTCATGCATGAATCATGGAGACAGTAGCATATATGAATGAGACAGTGTGAGTATGAGACAGTAGTGTATATGAATGAGACAGTGTGAGTATGAGACAGTGTGAGCATGAGACAATAGTGTATATGAATGAGACAGTAGTGTATATGAATGAGACAGTGTGAGTATGAGACAGTAGTGTATATGAATGAGACAGTATGAAACAATTGTGAGACAATTAATAGTGTAGAAGTAGTGTATATGAATGAACGGTATGAAACAGTAGACAGTGTAGTATGAGTGAGTGTATATGAATGAGACAGTATGAAACAGTAGCAGGGCAGTGTATGAGAGTAGTGTATATGAATGAGACAGTGTGAATAAGAGACAGTAGTGTATATGAATGAGACAGTAGTGTTTGAGACAGTAGTGTATATGAATGAGACTGTGAGTATGAGACAGTAGTGTATATAGATGAGGACAGTGTAGTATGAGGTAGTGTATATGAATGAGACAGTGTGAGTATGAGAGTAGTGTATATGAATGAGACAGTGTGAGTATGAGACAGTAGTGTATATTAATGAGACAGTGTGAGTATGAGGCCGTGTGAATATGAGATAGTGTGAGTATGAGACAGTAGTGTATATGAATGAGACAGTGTGAGTATGAGACAGTAGTGTATATGAATGAGACAGTGTGAGTATGAGACAGTAGTGTATATGAATGAGACAGTGTGAGTATGAGACAGTAGTGTTCTGGGAGTTTAATACAGTTTTATATGAAACACGGTATAAATTGTATGAATATGAATATGAATATTTGAGGCTGCTGTTTAAACTGCTGTTTAAAGAGGGACGACGCTCCCGTCAGTGAAGAGCTGAAGTTTAAACAGGCACGTTTTTAGAAATCTCCCCGTTTCCTCCTGCTCTTGTATAAATTAGTGCTGAAGCGGTGAGAGCAGATATTGTACGTTCTTCCTGAGGAAGTGTGATGAAAACCACATTGCCTGATGAGTCTGTTTACTGTGTGTGTGTGTGTGTGTGTGTGTGTGTGTGTGTGTGTGTGTGTGTGTGCCCTTCTCTCTCTTCTTTAACATGATCCGCTTAAGTTGTGCTGTCTTTAGGGTGTGTGTTGTGGCAAAGAGAAAATATCAAAATATTTCATGTGAGTGATGGGGGAGAGGGAGGACCACTCTACACACCCAGAGGGAGAGAGGACAGTTCTACTGAGTGATGGGGGGAGGGAGGACTAGCCACCCAGAGAGAGAGAGAGGGACAGTTCTACTGGTGATGGGGGAGAGGGAGGACACCCTACACACCCAGAGAGAGGACAGTTCTACTGAGTGATGGGGAAGAAGGAGGACCACCCTACACACCCAGAGAGAGGGAGGACAGTTCTACTGAGTGATGGGGGAGAGGGAGGACTGCCAGTTCAGCAGCTTCAGATCAGAATGAATCATCTTTAAGAGTAAATAATGTATCTGGAAAACATAAAGCTGGTCAATATTTACTATCTTGAGATTTTTTTTCAGCAACGTAGTTTATTTGACATCTTTTTATTTGTATTCTGCGTATCTTATTTTTCTCATTTCTTTCACATTGTCACTGGTGGATCCGTCTGTCTGTGGTACCAGAAGCAGTTTCCGTCTTTCAGGTTCTGCTCTTTCCACACTGTCACTCCAGTTCAGCCACAGTTCACTGCTGGTGTTGTTTGTATTGAGGGAGTTAAAACCTGTGTTCTGTGTGTTTTCTGCAGGATATCAGTAGGTCGTTTCCCTGATTGGCACCCCTCTCACGGCTCCAGTACCGTCCGAGACGGGCTCGCCACTGACGAGCCGAACAGCCCCTCCCGTCTCCGGGGCAACAAGTCCGAAAAGCGGTCCAGCAGCACTGCAGATATTCCAGGTACTCACTTCTGAACATGCAGGGATTAACAGGAGCTTTAAATCCTGAGTACAGAACTCCAGTTCAGAGAAGAGCTGAACATGGGCAGAAAAACTGTAGAAATACTTTGATATTAGTCGTTTTAAAGACTTTTTTTATGACATTAATAAATATGTGTGATTGTGTATGACGGTCCACCTGCTTTGCAATTTTGTTATGCTGTGGTTTGATGATAATTAAGGTTTATAAACTGTATATTCTAATATTTTATCACATGGCACCTCTTTTCCATTCTGTTTTAAGAATGTGTAATAAAACTGTAAATTTTACAGTCTGATGGTAATAAGTGGGGTTTCGTCAAAATGCAGGCTTTCTGCAGGAATTGGTGGAAATTCTTCAGAGCCAATTGGCCAATCAAATCCCAAGCATTGCAAAACAGTTAATCCGGTTCCAGCGGGGAGAACCTCTCCAGCTGAAAGAGATCTGTATAATCCAAGGGTGAGAAGCTCACAGTCAGGCAGACTTTCGGTGTGTTTTAATTGGAGGGTGTAGACGAGAATGGCCTGGAGGTTTTCGACTGGAGTGTCATTTAAGAGCTCGTTGTGTTTTTTTTTTTTTTTGTCTTTGTGATCGTTATGGCGACCGTCCAGCTTCCACCTCAGTCAACGATGACAAATCAGCTCAAGAGCTCATTCCAGACATTTCTTCTACATGCTGTCGCTCTTCCGTATCGGTAACATGTTTAAGCAAAGAAAACGAAGACAGAAAAATGTGCGCTCGTTGGAAGAGGACTGGGGAAAGACATAGAAAACCAAAACTGAGTTTCACAGCATCAGAATTACATTTTTAACAGGATGATCAGGTGCTTGCTGGAAATTGACATTTATTAGAAACACACCGATTACAGAATAAAATTTTGATAATCAATAGGCCTACATTTGTACCTGCACTCTCACAAATCTTTCTGTAGAAGATTTTTAAAAAGCCTATATAAGGAAAAAAACTACTTTTCACAGCATGTGTGTGTGTGTGTGTGTGTGTGTGTGTGTGTACAGGTGTATTGAAACTGATGCCCCCTCAGGTGTGGTGTGAGTAGTTCTGTGGGGGGAGGAGGGCTGGGTAGTGACAGTGAAAGTGCCGGCGGCAGCAGCGAGACTCGCTCTGTAGACTCTCCAACCGCCAGTCCAGGTAACACACACACCTGCAGGTGTTTCCTTTCTATATTAGAATGAAGTCTGAACAGATGGAGTAAAACTCTGAATATATGGTATAAAAGTCTTTTTATTAAAAGTCTCTAAAAATGTGTATATATACATTAATTTATGTGTTTTTGTAGGTGATTTTAAACGCAGGCTCCCGAGAACTCCCTCCACTGGCACCATGTCCTCTGCTGATGATTTAGATGACCGAGAACTTCCTTCTCCCTCTGATAACGGTGTGTTTGTGCATTAAAACCACTGCCCTGTTCCTTCTTTACTGCAGATATGGTCAAACAGCCGAGGAACGTTTTTCCTGGTCCAGGCTGCAAAGTGTGTACAAGGTTCTAGATAGAGAGCTCCATCCATGGCGTGTAGCATCATCCAGTGAACTAATGCTGATCATCTGGATTCATCTGATCCTGGTTCTTCTCAGCCTTATCTTAAGTTAGGCGCTTTGTTCTTCTTGAAGGTTGGGCGTGAACTCACTGTATTGGATTAACCAACACAGAACTATCAAACTGTCAGGTACAGAGACTGGACTGAACATGAGACAACAACACTGTCCTTCAGGAAGAGATCTGGAGAACTGCTCAGGTACAGAGACTGGACTGAACGCGGAGACAACAACACTGTCCTTCAGGAAGATCTGGAGGAACTGCTCAGGTACAGAGACTGAGCTACAGACATGAGGAACAACAACACTGTCCTTCAGTCTGGAGGAACTGCAGGTACAGGGCTGGACTGAACCTTGAGAACAACAACACTGTCCTTCCAGGAAGATCTGGAGAACTGCTCAGGTACAGAGACTGGACTGAAAATGAGAACAACAGCTTTTATCCTTCAGGAAGATCTGGAGAACTGCTCAGGTACAGAGACTGGACTGAGAATGAGAGACAACAACACTGTCCTTCAGGAAGATCTGGAGAACTGCTCAGGTACAGAGACTGGACTGAACGAGAGACAACAACACTGTCCTTCAGGAAGATCTGGAGAACTGCTCAGGTACAGAGACTGGACTGAAAATGAGAGACAACAACACTTGTCGCCTTCAGGAAGATCTGATGCTCAGGTACAGAGACTGGACTGAACATGAGAACAACAACACTGTCAACTAGGAAGATCTGAGAGGCAACAGACACAGAGACTGGACTGAACATGAGAGACAACAACACTGTCCTTCCAGGAAGAGATCTGGAGGAACTGCTCAGGTACAGAGACTGGACTGAAGTAGTGTGTACTGTCCTTCAGGAAGATCTGGAGAACTGCTCAGGTACAGAGACTGGACTGAACATGAGAGACAACAACACTGTCCTTCAGGAAGATCTGGAGAATTGCTCAGGTACAGAGACTGGACTGAACATGAGAGACAACAACACTGTCCTTCAGGAAGATCTGGAGAACTGCTCAGGTGCAGAGACTGGACTGAAATGAGAGACAACAACACTGTCCTTCAGGAAGATCTGGAGAACTGCTCAGGTACAGAGACTGGACTGAACATGAGAGACAACACCACTGTCCTTCAGGAAGATCTGGAGAACTGCTCAGGTACAGAGACTGTCCCTCAACAGGACATCAAACATACAAGAAAGCTTTTTAGAGTGACTAAGGACTATTTCACGTTTCTGTATTAAGTCTCTTTCTCCTGCAAAGCAGATTTTTAGAGGATGAGCCCTATTTTCATTTCTCTAAATGTGTTCTGCTGAGTTTCCTTCACGGACTGTAAAGCTCATATGCTGTATGAAAAGTAGCTTTGTGAAGGTGTAGAAAATAACAGTGTGTAAAGTGCAGCTGAAAGACAGTAACTGTTTCACTGAGGAACTGAGCCAACATCAACCCTGAACTGAGCACAGAAACACACTGGGCCAGAAATGGAGATTCCTTCAGCTCAGACTCTCCTAAAGCCAGAATACTAATCACATCCCTCAAACCTGCACCCCCGCACACGGCCATGGCGTGTTGGGTTCGGTTAAAGATAATTAAAGCAACCCTCTTCTTATTTCACCATAAATTAAAAAAGAACGTTTTTAAACTTTCATTTCCATCATAAACTTGCCACCTTTCTGCTTCTGTAGAGACCACTAACATTTTGAATTTTTTTCAGCCGGTTCCTCCCTTCCTCTTTAAATTTACCCCAAAAATAAATACTATATTTACAGTCCTGTGCAAAAGTTTTAAGTAAAAAAAAGTGCTGTAAACAGAACGCTTTCAGAAACGGAAGTGTTGATCATTTATTCTCATCAATCAACAAAATGCAGTGAATGAACAAAAGAGAATCTAAATCAGATCAATATTTGGTGTGATCACCCTTTGCCTTCAACACAGCATCAGTTCTTCTAGGTACACTCGCGCACGGTTTCTGAAGGAACTCGGCCGGTCGGTCGTTCCAAACATGACTGTGTTTCTCCTCCGTGTGACGTTGATGATCACCGGTACCTGTTTGGTAAAACTGGTTGATCAGACAGCGACTATAATCCTACAGAATCCCTGACTGTGTGTGAGTGTTCCTAGAAGAACTGATGCTGCTCTGAAGGCAAAAGGTAGAAACACCAAATATTGATCTGATTTAGATTTTTCTTTTGTTCCTCACTTTGCATTTTGTAAATTGATCAAAAAAAACAATCATTATTGATATTTCTGAAAGCGTTCTTTGTTTACGGCACTTTTTCACACCTGCCTAAAACTTTTGCACAGAACTGTATTTAATCTCAGCAACTTATTTAATTTGTCTCAAATCATTTGTGTTTCACTTTAGATTGAACAGCATTTTGTTCAAATTTGTCTTGAGGGGCTTTTTGTTTTCTTAATAATCTTTTTAAAAATAGATTTAATCACATTTCATATCATCCTCTTGAGATCCAGCTAAAACTACAGAACCTTAGACATGGAGCATTGGACTGAGGGAACAGTGCTGGGTTTTCCTCTTTAACACGTGTATTTTTGGTCTCCAGGTCTGAGTGAGATGATCACAGAGGCTGCCAGCTCTCCTGGACCTTTCCGGAACGCTCAGATGTCCAAAGCTGCACTCACACACAAGCTGAGGAAACTGCGAGCCCCGTCCAAATGTAGAGAGTGTGACAGTCTGGTGGTGTTTCACGGTGCTGAGTGTGAGGAGGTACATCATCATCATCATCATCATCATCAGTTTCATCATAATATACACACACTTCTGCTTAAACAGCACGGGAGCGCAAATACAGGATGTGCGATGCTGACATCCAGTAATTGTCATGTTTGTATTTTATTTAATACTGTCCCTGTCACTGCTCCCCGGGTGCTGGATATGTCTTCCCCCTGCTGGATGATGTGTGTGTTCAATACAGATGTGTTGGGTTGGGTTCACAATGACGGTCACTCTACCTTTTCTGGTGTTCAGTGCTCTTTGGCGTGTCACAAGAAGTGTTTGGAGACTCTGGCCATCCAGTGTGGGCACAAGAAGCTGCAGGGCAGGCTGCACCTGTTCGGGATCGATTTTGCTCAAGCGGCGAAGAACAGCCCTGACGGGATTCCCTTCATCATCAAAAAGTGCACCTCGGAGATCGAGATCCGTGCCCTCAACATCAAGGTAAACGTTGGAGGGGTCACTGTTCTGTAACTGGGTTTTTAAAGGGTTGTTAAAAACATGTCAACAAACCAGGACCACCTTAAATCAGAAACAAAGTGGGTAATTGTTTAAGTGTTGACAGTGATAGACAGTCAGTCCAGCAGGGAAACACTAATGCGATGGGGACAGTCCTCACAGACACATCTGGAAATAAAAAGTGTAACAGTGCCCAATTTTTAGGGTATTTATCGCGTGAATGGAGCAAAGTCTCGTGTGGAAAAGCTGTGTCAGGCGTTCGAGAACGGTAAAGACCTGGTGGAGCTGTCGGACCTCCACCCACATGACATCAGCAACGTGCTCAAACTTTACCTGAGACAGGTGAGCTTCCTCGATGTTACTCATGTACTACTGACAGCACTTTTAAAAAGCATTCTGCATTTAAATAACTTCAGAAACTAAAAACGAGGTTTGTCACCTGAACCCCCCCATGAGCATTTATTTTACATAGTGATTATTTGGAAATAAGATATTTTAGTCATTAAAATACAGATTGTGAACATAGAACATGAAATATTGAAACAGGTTTGTGTGTGTGTGTGTGTGTGTGTGTGTGTGTTTTCTAGCTGCCGGAGCCACTGATCCTGTATCGTTTTTATAACGAATTCATCGGCTTAGCAAAGGAGGCAAAGAGCGTGCTGAGTGAGGAGGCGGAGTCTGCTCAGCCCATCTCTACAGGGGAGGAGCCAAGCCTCAGCATTGAGATGAACAGAATCGTCTTCAAAATACGAGACTTCCTCCGTCAGCTTCCGCCTGCACACTACAAAACACTCCACTTCCTCATCATACACCTGCACAGGTACACACACCTGTTTAGTGTTTTTTAACCCTAAATTTACCAGAAAAGGCTTTAAAAACCGATTCTACACAGTGCATACATGTCCAAAACTTACAAGTTACAAAGGTGGACAAGATACAGATCATAAAGAGATGAAAATGTGTGAGTGTAGGGCTTGTAAGGGGCTTCTTGAAGAGGTAGGTCTTCAAACAGCGTTCAAGTACAGAAGGGACTCATTCCAGCACCGAGGAGTCGGGATTGGAAAGAGTATTCATGCAGGCGGTTTTCTTCTTTTGAGGAGCAGAGGTTCAGGACGAGCAGTGCCGGATGTTCTAAGGAGATGAGAAGACACATTGCTTGATTGGTGCCTTCGAATAAGCAGTCTCTGGTTTGTTCTTGGCCTTGAAAGCAAGTGTTCAGGGTTTGAGCCTGCAGCCACAGGGAGTCCGTGCAGGTCCTATAGCAGAGGTGTGGTAGGAGAGAACTTGGGACAGATGAAGACGAGTCCTGCAGCAGCCTGGTGATGAGGAAGGAAGGATTCGTCACATGTTGGAGAGAGGGATTTAAGGAGCAGAGATTCAGGACGAGCAGTGTTCGTACTCAAATGCTTCACAAACCTGTCCTGGGACTGAGAATCAGTGCTGAAGCATTCGTTATAAACACCGTTTAATCATAAATAGATTTTTAAGTTCATGTGAAAATGAAGAGCCTCTCCTGTCTGTGTTCAGGGTGATGGAGCGAGTGGAGGAGAATAAAATGACGGCCAGTAACCTGGGCATCATCTTCGGGCCGACGCTGATAAAGCCACGGCAGATGGAGGCGGAGGTGTCTCTGTCCTCTCTGGTGGACTATCCCTATCAGGCCTTGATGGTGGAGCTGTTCATTACTCACCACAGCATGATTTTTGATGCTCCTCTGAGTCTCGCATCGCATTTAAACACTTCTACACCACATGACTCACCTTTAGCTCAGCCCCGAGATAAAGACAGACTCAGCAGACACTCCAGATCTCTACTGGACATCAAAGAGGTGAGTCTGAAGCAGAACAAAGAGACTGGTTTGATAGTTTTGGCTCATTTCAGATCAGGATGAAAGGAGCTGGTTTAAGAGAAGGGCCCAGTGGTTTAGGTGGTGATCTGTTTGTTGGTGTGTTTTCCTCCTGCAGAGCTCCAAAGCATACAAGAGACACTCCTCCATCATCCCTTCCTCACATTTGCTGGACGAGGTGAAGGAGGTGAAGGCAGGAGATGCTAAAGAAGGAAAAGAGGATGCAGCTGGTATTTTATAGTTCCTTCTTACTAATGTTTTCTACATCAAAGGGCAGTTCCACCTTTACTTTACAAAGGTGTTCAAGAGCGGCTTTGGTGTGAAACGCTTTGTTCTAGAAAAACTATCTGAAGCAGAACCGTCCCCAGTGTGTGTGAACGGAACCAGATTTCTGAATGTCCCTCACAGGCATGAACTGGTGGTGGAGACGCTGCCTGATGCCTGAGACGTTGTTTTAGTTTGGAGAAGATTCAACACTGAAGCTAAACCCGTTAATGGTGGAGAGATTCGTTTGGGGCACACGTTTAGAATTAAACTAAAAACAACAAGGCGTCATAATTTTCTGTTCTGCTGCTGAAGGCTAGAACCAGAAGATGTCCCATATCCTCAGATAAAGACTTTTCTTCCTGGTGCCTTTAGAACTTTAGAACAGTTTCATTTCACTTCAATTTGCACTTTTTAGAAATTACATAACTTACGTGTTTTTTAAATCTTCATTTATTTTTGTAAAGCCCTTTATGTTCCCTTTGTGTAAGAACCGTAAACACACACCTTGTTTATCCCCGAAACCTCAGACAGGTTCAGCTGGTTGACTGTAACTGGGCTAAAATGGGGAAAAGTTAATGTTCTGTCTGAACTCGAACCTGTTTTGTTCTCTTTCTGCAGCAGCTTGTTGTACTGATGGTCTGAACGGCGTTGGTTCTGCTGTGGAGGAACAGAAATCTACGTCGTTCTTTGGTCGCTCCAACGTGACTAGTATGACCAGTGGTTCTGTGCAGCTCCGCCCCCAGCGCAATCGCCTTTCCTCTCGACCAGTCAGTATGCCCGTAGACCGTCTGCTGAACGAGCAAAACAGACAGAACTCGACAGAGCGGGACAATCACCCTGACACCATTCAGGAGGTCACAGAGCCCGAAAAAACGGAGATCCGCTACAAGAGCCCCTTCATCCACACACACACACTGCGGCGAACGTGGGACAAGCAGTACAGGCACTACGACGTCACGCCGCGGACCGCCATGATCGTGGCCAACCTGCCTCCGTCCGGAGTGACGGAAAAAACCAAATCCACTGAGACCGCTTCAGGTTCCGGCAGCGCTTCGTCCCAAAACCTGACTATGGTCAACATCCGGCCATTCAGGACCTCCTGGAAGGACGGCGGCAGTGGAAAGAGCGGAGAAGGACCGATCGCGTTCAGGCCGCCGAGGACTCTTCAGCCGCCACCCGGAACTTTCTATAAACCCCCCACGTCCTCGCGGGCCAAGCCAGCGGACGGGGAGACGAGCATTACCTCTGCCGAGCCATCCGTCGTCTCTAAGATAGCGGGCGGGGAATTGCGGACCGTGGCCTCTTCAGCCGCGCCCGTCACCACAGCAACAGTTGTCACAATGGTTTCCGTGACAATGGGTGCACCGGTGGCTACGTTGACTGTTTCTACAACAAACGCGGCAGGAGGAGCCGCGCATGCGGTCGCAGCAGTGCCTCTGTCGAAACGGTCAGGAGCATCGGAGGACTGTCAGTCCGACAGCGGCTCTGCAGCATCCGATGCCGTCAGTTTGTCTGCTCTTTCTCCCCCTCAGTCTCCGTCCTCCACCCCGGAGGACAAGAGTCCCACCGATGCCAAACCCGTGTACCAGAGACTGCGCAGCAGCCACCAGGTGGTACCTAATGAGGAGGAGCGCAGGGAGGCTCACTTCGTATAAAACTTTACATTTATTTCCCTCAAATTAACCAAGCAGGGGTGTCAGCGTCACGTCCTGAGAGCCACGGCCAGCGGGGGGCATCACCCCAAAAATAACAGCTGAACTGTTTAACAGTTAAACTGGAGAAAAAGTTCAAAATAAATGACTCAAATTTAATGGTGCCATTCAATCAGCTTCCTGTTACAGCTGTCCCTGGTCCTTAATGTTTACAGGCTTTTTAGAATTGGTCTAAATGTGTTTTTTTTGTTTGGTTTTTTTTCAGAGACATGCTTGAGTGCTCAGGAGTGATCGAGTGCTTGAAAAGTAAAATGTGTGTAATTAATATTTATTTGTTTTAATTAACAAGACAAAACTGATTTTTCTGCATCTTCTAAAAAAGTCACCTGTCATCCTGTCTTCAAAAATGATCTTGTTAGAAGCTGATGCAGCCTGTCCCCGTTGTGTGTCCCTGTTAAGTGTTTGTTTTCAAGCTGGTGTTTTTGTTGTAGCAGCAGTTTAACACACTTGCCCATAAACATCACACACACAGTTCTAAACTGCTGCCTGAACAGATAAACTTATCAAGTCAGTGCTGTTCCAAGTGTGTGTGAACGGAACCGGACGTCTGAATGTCCCTCACAGACGTGAGCTGGTGGTGGAGACGCTGTCTGGTGTCTGAGACGGTGTTTTAGTTTGGAGAAGATTCTGGACTAAAACTGAACCCGTTCATGGTGGAGGGACACAAAGAACAGAGATTTAGTTCAGATGGACTATTTTACCGTCATCACCGTCCAACAGAGACACTCAGAGACACTCAGAGACACACAGAGACTCTCAGAGACACACAGAGACTCTGAGAGACACGGGACAGAAAATACACAGATCTGGGACGTCCAGTTCCGTTCAGCAGCACTGGGAAGGATTCTGACTCTAAACGCTTGAGTTTTGGGGCAAATTCCCTTTAATATCGTGGTGCTGTGGCCCATCAGGACT
>CM029387.1:229244-236744 GCA_017165825.1 Hepsetus odoe
TGTGTGTGATGGGGTGTGAGAGTGTGTGTGTGATGGGGTGTGTGATGGTATATGTGTGTGTGTGATGGTGGGTTTGAGAGTGTGTGTGTGATGGGGTGTGTGATGGTATATGTGTGTGTGTGATGGGGTGTGTGTGTGTGTGTGTGTGTGTGTGTGATGGGGTGTGTGATGGTATATGTGTGTGTGTGATGGGGTGTGTGTGTGTGTGTGTGTGTGTGTGTGTGTGTGTGTGATGAGTATATGTGTGTGTGTGATGGGGTGTGTGTGTGTGTGTGTGTGTGATGGGGTGTGTGTGTGTGTGTGTGTGTGTGTGTGTGTGTGATGGTATATGTGTGATGGGGTGTGTGTGTGTGTGATGGTGTGTGTGTGTGTGATGGTATATGTTTGTGTGATGGGTGTGTGTGTGTGTGTGATAGAATTGTGTGTGTGTGTGTGTGTGTGTGTGTGTGATGGTATATGTGTGTGTGTGATGGGGTGTGTGTGTGTGTGTGTGTGTGTGTGTGTGTGATGGTATATGTGTGTGTGTGATGGGGTGTGTGTGTGTGTGTGTGTGTGATGGGGTGTGTGTGTGTGTGTGTGATGGGGTGTGTGTGTGATGGGGTGTGTGTGTGTGTGTGTGTGTGATGGGGTGTGTGTGTGTGTGTGTGTGTGTGTGTGTGTGTGTGTCTGAAGCACTCCTCAGCGGTTTGGAGACTCTGACTTGGCGTTTGCTCCTCTAGGAGACGCTCAGGTGAGGAAGAGTGTTCAGGGTTCAGTAAGAGCTTCATCTGGACAGAATGTAGCGTGAACAGAGTGTCTGGAGGTGACGGTGTGAGCTCGGGGTGGGGGTGAGGTTCGAGTGAGTTTTCTTGAAGCAGGTTTAGTGTTAACTCTGTGGGTGAATTTGGCCAAAACATGAATACTTCAATAATAATTATTAAATGATTTAAATAAATATTTATAATCAAACTAACTGCCTTAACGCTCTTCTTCACCACAGCTTCAGTTTCATCAGCCAGTCTCCCACGGGGCGTTTAAATCACAACTAACTGCTTTAATCAGGCAGGTGTGAGGCCAGGTGAGCCCTGACATCACAATAAGTGGGTGTGGCTTCACGCCCAGTGTCTTCATATTGGTTAGATATTTAAGTGAGACTGTTTTAATTGAAATAGACTTGATGAAGGATCTGATATTGTACTAATCGAACATCGTAGCGCCCCCAGCTGGCCGGCAGCTGTGAGACTGTTTAGTGTTGTTGAGCGTTTTATGCTCATTTGATCCTCTTATCGGTTCCGAGTGAAGTGTTGGTGTGTTTCAGGTTCATCACCCCGAGGTGACCCCTGCCGGGGTTAAACTGGGGAGAGATGAACACCGCTGGACAGGTGCGTCTCCTGCTGTGGAAAAACTGGACACTCCGCAAGAGACAAAAGGTACCGAGGCCTATTGGTCAGTTAGACCAGTAAAATAAAGGCTCACACTGTGTGTGTGTGTGTGTGTGTGTGTGTGTGTGTGTGTTTTTCTGGACATGTCCAAACCAACTGTCTTGCTTCTGTCGCTTTGTCTCCAAAACCCGGCTGTCCCTCTAATATACTCGTCCCTAATCCTGTCCAACCTTGTCCCATAGCTGGTCTCACTACCTGCTCCAACCTGTATAACATAACTAATCTCCCTACCATCCTGTAAATCTTTTAATATAAATACATATAAAAATATGTAATGAAGATATGTGAACTGAAGCCGTTTGTTTTGGCTGAAACGCTGGTGTTAGTTGTGAGTGTCGTTTTAAACGGCTGAGCCGTTATTAAACATCACTCGCTCCTGTTCTTACGGTTTCTCTTTATTAATCCTGCTCTGATTTACACGTTTGTCGTTTGTTCTTGAGGGCTCAGATTTGTCCTTCTCCGTGTTTGTCTTGTTTTGACCTCTCTCTGTCTCCTGTTCAGATTCGGTTCCTGGTGGAGATCTTTTGGCGGTGATCCCTGTTTGTGGTCTGGGTTTGGCTGCGGAGAGCGAACCCACTTTACCGGCAACACGAATGTGAGACCCTGAACCTTCCTGCCGGGCCCACAGTCTCGGATCAGAACCGTCTCTCAGAATCAAAGCTGAGGCTGGAGGGAGTTTTTAGAGGGGATTGAAAAGCTGTAACTTTCAACGGTCTCTAAACCAGAGTCTAAACCAGAGTCTAAACCAGAGTCTAAACCAGAGTCTGACATTTAAACAGTCAAAAATCCAGCGGTTCTGTGTGTTTGGACTGATTTGTAATAAATAATAATTGTTTATACCCTGTGGTTCTGGACTGGTTAAATTTGGACTGGTCTTTATTCCTTCAGGTCACTTTCCCAACAAGGCCTTGCCCTCAGCTGGAATTCTGCCCTGGATCAGGGAATTTTCTGGCAACGCCAACAACCCGTGTTTCCGTTACCCAACTCCAGCCGAGTCTCCGGGTATTATCTCCAACTACAACAGCTCCATGTGAGTGACCTGCTGTCGAACTCGATGAGTGTCCGGCTGCGGTTCTAGAGGGCTGGGGTCTCTGTGCTCCGGTCCTGTAGGACGTTGTGATTAGAGCTGTGATGCGATCTGTATGATCTTTGTGTGGTTCCTCAGCCTGGCCCGGTTCTACGCCGACTCTCAGGAGCTCCTGTTTAAAGACCCAGAGTTTCGACAGCTGGGCCGGCTCTGGCAGGAAGCGTCCAGCTTCAGCAGCTTCATGGACGCCCTGAGGAAAGACCCGGGACGGGTAGCAGGTAACACACACACACGCACTAAAACTAATAATAACTAATAATAACTCCATCTGATACACATTGTTACATCAATATTACACTTTAGTGTGTGAATAAATGTGCAGAAATGTCGTTTATTTAATCCGAACATTTGAGCACTTTTGCTGAATCTCATTGGATTAATTTGACCAGTAATGTGTTCAGTTTTGTTATAAAACCACAGTGAGAAGTTAAAGTCACATCTTTACGCTGAGCAGCACAGAACACCCCGTCCCTCACTGTAGAACCTGTGTGTGTGTGTGTGTGTGTGTGAGATGCAGTGGAGGGAATGATTGATGGATGTATATCCTCTACTTTAGTCTTTCACTCTTTTCCTTCCTGCATTTTTTGTTGAACTCGAGGGGTGACATTTAAGACACACCCATCCAAAATCACTCCCACTGACCAATCAGATTCCAGAGTCTCAGAATCTCCTACCGTGAAGCTCTTTATTTTTTGTGAATGAATGTTGTGTTATCATAACGGATCGTTCAGAACCATGTATTCAGGGCAGCTCCATTACATTTTGTTCAGTCCAGTCGGATCCGGTCCAGTGCAATTAATATCAGCTTCATTAAGATCAGATGAATTCAGCGTTCAGTTCAGAGTTTGATTCAGTTCCGTTCTTTGTTTAGTTCAGTCTTCAGTTTAAAAACCTGCTTCTGGTTTTCTGTGTCCCTTTCCATTTCTCCCTGACTGTCCTCTCCTGGGGGCAGCGGTGTCCTAGTGGTTCGGGCGTTGGCCCTATGGTCGGAGGATCGGGGGTTCGAACCCCTTCCCAATAGGTTGCCCTGGTGCCGCGAGCAGAGTGCGATCCCCCGTCTCGCTCCTCCCTGCGATGGGCTGGAGACCTGTCCAGGGTGCGTCCGATGTCCTCGCCCTATGTGCGCTAGGTTGGACACCAGCACTCCCCCGCGACCCCGTTTGGGACAAGCGGCAGATAATGGATGGATGGATGTCCTCTCCTGTCCTCCTGTCCTGTAATGTCCTGGGCTTTTTTGGTTTCTCTGTCAGGGCGAGGACTGAGGGTAGAGGACATTCTAAAAGATGATGAGACTCTGACCTCGTTTCTACTGCGGGACGCCGGTATGTCTGACTCTGTGGTCTTTCAGCTCACCAAGGCGCTGGTGCGAGTGGAACAGGTACTACTCACCTTCACCTGCTGCTTCACACACCTTCACACACCTTCACCTGCTGCTCACACACCTTCACCTGCTGCTCACACACCTTCACCTGCTGCTCACACACCTTCACACACCTTCACCTGCTGCTCACACACCTTCACCTGCTGCTCACACACCTTCACTCAGCTTCACACACCTTCAAGTGCTGCTCACACACCTTCACCTGCTGCTCACACACCTTCACACACCTTCACCTTTACCTGCTGCTCACACACCTTCACACACCTTCACACCTTTACCTGCTGCTTCAGACACCTTCACACACCTTCACACCTTTACCTGCTGCTTTACATACTACCTTCTTGCTATGATCCACATTCGGAGATCAAATTCTAACAGAACCCGGTTCTTTAAATAAAGCAGGATGACACCTGAACACTCAAAACACCTTCAGGTGTTCACACACTTTCACTCTGTCTCTCTCTTTCTCTATCTGACTTTCTTCGTCCCTCTCTGTCTCTGTCTCTAGTTTGTGTATGGAGTTCCTGAGTTGTCTCTGATGGAGATAGCATGCAGCCAGGCTCTGCTTGAGCGTTTCATCATCTTCCCAAACCGCCGCGGCCTGTTCGCCGTGAGAAACGCCATGTGTTGCTCCCCAGCAGAGGCTGCAGGACAGTGAGGACAAACTCTATGCTAATGTGGACTTCTTCAAACTCTTCAAACTGGTCAGTCCAATTCACACCGTCTTCACCACAGAATAAAACACTAACACACTCACAAACCCAGATACAATCATTCACAGTGAAAGTGAAAATGACTATTCTAGTTATTATAAAGCACGGCACAGCACACAGTGAACCACAACCAGATTACACACACCGTCCAGCAGGGGGAGCTCTTAAAGCTGAACTATTAAAGAGCACAGGATCCATCAGAACCAGTCCACCTTTTCCATCACTCCCTGGCCCAGTTCTGATGGGCACTGTAGGAGCTTTGACACTTTGGACACTTTGTCTGGTCTGCAGCCCCATACGTAGCTACACTGTGCGTTCTCTTGTTCTGCTGCAACTTCATGTATAAACAAGAACTTTTTCAGCAGTAGCACTTCTGTGGGACCAGACTGTCTAGTCCTCCTCCCAGTGTTCAGCTCTCCGGTTCTCCTTTCTTGGAGTACTTTTGGTTGGCACTGACCACTGCACACCAGGAACCTCCCACAAGACCTTCTGTGTTCTTCAAACATGGACCTCAAGAACTGACTGGAATACCTAGTGGTTAGGGAGCCGGCCCCTGGATCAGAAAGTCATAGTAAATATGGGAAAAGAAACATGGGGACAGTACCCTTGTGCAAGGTACTGTCCCCATCACTGCTCCATGGGTGCTTTCAATAGCTGCCCCTGCTGCAGGTGTGTGTGGGTGAAATACAGAGGCTGAACTTCGTTGGGGTTCACTTCACAGATTGCTCTGAACAAACCTCATAAACATAAACAGATCAGTTTCGGTGGTGTGGAGTTAAGAGGTGGTTTAACACACAATCATGGAGCTTCTGTTTGTTCCCGTGCCGTACCTTTCAACAGGTGGACAATCTCCAATACACCTGGAGTCTGCAGCCAAGCCTGCTTAGACCAACTTACTGTTACATTTGGACCAGATCTCAGTCTAACTCTGTCTCTCTGTCTCTGTGTCTGTATCTCTCTCGTTCTCTCTCTCTCTCTCTCTCTGTGTCTGTCTGTCTCTCTCTCTCTCTGTCTCTCATGTCTCTCCTCTCTCTCTCCTGTCTCTCGTTCTCTCTCTCTCTGTCTCTGTCTGTCTGTCTGTCTCTCTCTGTCTCTCTGTCTCTCTCTCTCTCTCTCTGGTAGATTTAGGCTGAGTTGAGAGTCTCCTCCTCCAGTTAGCCTGGTGACGGTATTGGCCTAGGTTCTGTAATCAGCTTAGCCTCTACAGATGGTAATAGAAGTAGCTCTTCTCTGCTGATCTGGGACCAGTTTCTTGGAATTTTCCATAGTTTACTGTGGCTGGGATTTATTGCTTGGGGGCTGGTCTTGGGTCAGTGTTTAATAAAGGAGGACTCAGAGCAGTAAGGTGTGAGCCTTTATTTAAGCAGATTTTTATTTGGGAGGTGTGTCCAGGCTGAGCTCCTCTGAACTGTTCTGCTGAACTGCCCCACCTGACCTCAGCCTGAACACCTGACCTGAGATCAGTCCTGATGTGGAGACAAATCACTGCAACTCACACCTCCATCAGATCAGGGCTTTATAGAACTGGGACAATGAGAGCTGGAGCATTTAATGAACAACAACATCATCAACAATAACATTAACAACATCATCAACAACATCATCAACAGTAACATCAACATTAACATCAACATCAACAATAACATTAACATCAACAACATCATCAACAATAACATCAACAACATCATCAACAGTAACATCAACAACATCATCAACATCATCAACAGTAACATCAACAGTAACATCAACAACATCAACAGTAACATCAACAATAACATTAACATCAACAACATCATCAACAGTAACATCAACAATAACATTAACATCAACAACATCATCAACAGTAACATCAACAATAACATTAACATCAACAACAACATCAACAATAACATCAACATCAACAACAATAATATCAACAATGAGTGGTGGTGGTCTAGTGGTGGGTGCTTGCCTCTGAGATCAAGAGGTCCCGGGTTGAATCCCACCTCCAGCACACTACCGCCACAGATCCCTGAGACCACTGGTCCTAGTCGCTCCAGGGGGGACTGTCCCTGTAATCAGGACATGGACGTCTCTCTGGAGAAGAGCGTCTGATAAATGTAAATGTAAATAACATCAACATTATCATCAACAATAACATCAACAACATCATCAACAGTAACATCAACAGTAACATCAACATCATCAACAATAACATCAACAACATTAACAACATCATCAACATCAACAATAACATCAACAATAACATTAACAACATCATCAACAACAACATCAACAACATTAACATCATCATCATCATCATCATCATCATCATCAACAATAACATCAACAGTAACATCAACAATAACATTAACAACATCATCATCATCAACAACAACAATATCATCAACAGTAACATCAACAGTAACATCAACATCATCAATAACATCATCAACATCAACTACAACATCATCATCAACATCATCATCAACAACAACAACAATATCATCAACAACAACAACAACAACAATATCATCAACAGTAACATCAACAGTAACATCAACATCATCAATAACATCATCAACATCGCTACAACATCATCATCAGCATCATCATCAACAACAACAACAATAAATCATCACAACAACAACATCAACAACTAACATCAACGGCATCATCAACAACAACAACAATATCATCAACAACAACAACATCAACAATAACATCAACAGCATCACTAACAACAACAACAGCAACATCAATAATAATAGTAATAAACAGTAAACAGTCATTCTTCATCCAAAACCTGTGGATCAGTAATAGCAGTCATGGTTGCCTGAGCAACAAGATCAAAGGCGATTTCCGAATATCTGGGTGTCAAACTTCTTTCAACAGGTTTTATAAAGTTCAGCCAATCAG
>CM029387.1:241744-244244 GCA_017165825.1 Hepsetus odoe
ACACACACACACCCTGTGTCCCTGCCATGCACTGTAATATCATACAACCCTGTCTGTCCCACACAGCCCCACCCAAAACTCCCAGGTGTGATTTACAGACCCGAAACCTTCTAAGAGAACTTTGAGGTAGATCAGAGAAGGACAAATTGTAGACCTGCAGGCCTGGTGTTGGGGATAGAAGAGGTCTGAGTTAGGTGCATGTGGAAGATTGGAGCACCTAGGACGTCCTGCAGGATTGTAGATATTCTTGATGTGGTTCTGTGTTCCATAACCCTGGACATGTTATTCTCCACTGTTTCTCAGCTCCTCAGCAGACAGAGCTCCAGGGACCTGCTGCAGGTGTTGCTCCCCATCTTTCAGGAAGGTGGTCCCTCCTCCTTCAGCCAGCTGATGGCCATTGTCTCTGACCTGTTCTGTGGGTAGCCAGACGGCAGTGGTTCGCAGGTTCTATCCTTTAGCTGGTATGAAGACAACAACTACAAGGCCTTCCTGGGCATCAATACGTCCAAGAGACACGACAGCTACATCTACGATGAAACTGCCAGTGAGTTACGCCCCCTGGTGGTTCTGTACACATTTGAATCACTTCCGTTTACATTACAGATTAACCTGACGGTTCACATTAGTGAGAGGAAGCAACCCGTACCTGCCCAGGTGTGCCGTGAAAAACAACAGAAGAACGAGCGGCACAAACCTGCAGCTCTGAACACCAGCTCTGATCAGCTGCTCAGACAAAAAGAACGAAGGCTGTAACTGGTTTTACTCCCGTCCAGGTGTGCTGGTGGACAAACGAGTGAAATCTCTTCAGAGACTCAGGAGACGATCTTAGAACATCAGAGCCAAAATGTGTGATTAGAGCCATTTCAGCTGAATAATAATAATAATAGAATAATAATCATTAAACAACAATAATAACAACAATTAACAATACTCAATATTATGTCATTTTCATTCATTCATTCTTTCTTTTTTCTGTATCTGTTCTCTCTCTCTGTCTCTCTCTCCCCCCTGTCTCTCTCTCTGTCTCTCTCCCCCCCTCCCACCCCCCCTCTGTCCCTCCTCCCTCTCTCTCTGTCCCCCCTCTGTCCCCTCCCTCTCCCCCCTCCATCCCCTCTCCTCTCTCCCCCTCCTCCTCTCTCCGTCCCCCTCCTCTCCCCCCTCTCTCTGTCCCCTCTCCTCTCCCACCCCTCCCTCCTCTCTCTCTCTCTGCCTCCTCCTCTCTCTCTATCTCTCCCCCCTCTCTGTCCCCTCCTCCTCTCTCTCTCTCTGTCCCCCCTCCTCCTCCCTCCTCCCTCCTCTCTCTCTCTCTCTCTCTGTCCCCCTCCCCTCCCTCCCTCCCCACTCCCTCTCTCTCTCTCTCTCTCTCTGTCCCCCTCTGCCCCCCCTCCTCCCCCCTCTCTCTCCCCCCTCTCTCTCTGTCCCCTCCTCCCTCCCTCTCTCTCTCTCTCTCTCTGTCCCCCCTCCTCCCTCCCTCCTCCCTCTCTCTCTCTCTCTCTCTCTGTCCCCTCTGCACCTCCCTCCCCCTCTCTGTCCCCTCCTCCCTCCTCTCTCTCTCTCTCTCCCCTCCACCCCCCTCTGTCCCCTCCTCCCTCTCTCTCTCTGTACACCTCTGGCCCTCCCCTCTCCCCCTCTCTCTGTCCCCTCTCCCTCTCCCCTCTCCCTGTCCCCTCTCTCTGTCCCCTCTCCTCTCCCCCCTCTCTCTGTCCCTCCTCTCTCTCCTCCCTCCTCTCTCTCTCTCTCTGCCTCCCCTCCCTCTCTCTCTATCTCTCCCCTCTCTCTGTGCCTCTCCCTCTCTCTCTCTGTCTGTCCCCCCTCCCTCCTCCTCTCTCTCTCTCTCTCTCTCTGTCCCCCCTCCTCACTCCCTCCTCTCTCTCTCTCTCTCTCTCTCTGTCCCCCTCTCTCTCTCTCTCCCTCCCTCCCTCTCTCTCTCTCCTCTCTCCTGTCCCCCTCCTCCTCCCTCCTCTCTCTCTCTCTCTCTCTGTCCCCTCCCTCCCTCCCCTCCCTCCCTCTCTCTCTCTCTCTGTCCCCTCTCCCCTCTCTCTCTCTCTGTCCCCCTCCTCCCTCCTCCCCTCTCTCTCTGTCCCCCTCCCTCCTCTCTCTCTCTCTCTCTCTGTCCCCCCCTCCTACCCCCTCCCTCCCCCCTCTCTCCCCCCTCTCTCTCTGGCCCCTCCTCCTCCCTCTCTCTCTCTCTCTCCCCTGCCCCCCTCTGTCCCCTCCTCCCCTCTCTCTCTCTCTGTCCCCCCCCTCTGTCCCCCCTCCCTCTCCCCCCCTCTCTCTGTCCCCTCTCCTCTCTCCCCACTCTCTCTCTCTCTGCCTCCCCTCCCTCTCTCTCTTTCTCTCTCTCTCTTTCTCTCTCTCTTTCCCTCTCTCTCTCTCTCTCCCCTCCCTCCCTCCCTCCTCCCTCCTCTCTCTCTGTCCCCCCCCTCTGTCCCCCCCTCCTCTCCCCTCTCTCTGTCCCCTCTCCCTCTCCCCCCTCTCTCTCTCCTCTCTGTCCCCTCCT
>CM029387.1:249244-262386 GCA_017165825.1 Hepsetus odoe
CTTGCCTACAAAGAGAAATGCTGTATATGTAAATATTTAGAGATTCAACACAATATTTACATTTACAGTGTTTATCAGATGCTCTGATCCAGAGCAGCTTCCATTTCCTGATTATGGGGACAGTCTCTCTGGAGAAGCATGGGGCTCAGGGTTTTGATCAGGAGCCCAATGGTGGTGCTGGAGGTGAGATTTGAACCTGCTACCTCTTGGTCCATAGAGGAGTATCCTATAACTAGAACACTATCATGCAATATGATTACACGCTTCACTGCCTGGCCCTGAAAAAATGAAAGTGTCACACACTGGACCATCTCTACGTTTAAGATCTAGATTTCTTCTACCTTTCTAGTTTTTTTTCCCGAACACATTCCTTTCTGGAAGATGATACTTCACCACCATCCTTTTTTAACCCAGTTTTAGATGTTACTCTCCTTATTGACTTGCATCACCAAATCAGACTAAAGTGACCCCTCAGAAACATCTAGGGAACCAGAAGGTCGTGGGTTAGAGTCACAAACCAGTAGGTTGCCCTAAGGATCAAGGTACCGTGCTCCCTGGGTGGTGCATATGTCTGCCCCCTGCTGGACAGTGTGTGTGTGTGTGTGTGTGTGTTAAATACAGAGGAAGTATCTGGTTGAGGTTCACTGTGTTCACAATAACCAATAGTCACTTTCACTTTCAGCTGAAACAATACTCACTGCAGTTCTGATCCAGTGAACATGTTTAGCTGTTTGATTATTTAAATCCAGGTGGTGATTTTTTGACAGGGCGTTTTATTTTTCATGATATGGGCCCTTTAATGACCCCTGCAGCTTCACTGATTTACTGGGAATCTAAGGGTGAAGGTGAACTTTGTGCTGAGCAGACCAAGTCCATTCTTTTGCTCTTTAATGGCAGGTTCATGTTGACACTCAACCGCTGCTTCCCCATCTTCATGGTGCTGGCCTGGATCTACTCTGTGTCCATGATGGTGAAGAGCATAGTGCTAGAGAAGGAGATGAGGCTCAAGGAGACACTGAAGGCCATGGGGGTCACTAACGGGGTAATCTGGTACACCTGGTTCATCGACAGTTTCATCATGATGACCACCAGCACAGCACTGCTCACTGTCATCGTCATGGTGAGGAAAAGAACGATGGGAAGTACTGCTGAGTTTTGTACAGTGCTCATGTAAGGAGGAAGTGCTTAAAGCTCCTTTAGTGTGGAATCTACAGTTTTGGAGGCATTTCAGGGAAGAGGAATGATGGGAACATTCCTAGAAATGGGAATTCCTGTCTGATCTAACAAAAGATAATCATTTACAGATTCATCCAGAACAGGTTTGGCTCAGATTTCTCTCCAGTGTTCGTGAACGGAACTGGGCGTCAAACGTTTGTGTATTTTCTGTCCCCCAGTGAAGCTCCCCGTGTCTCCTCGTGTCTCTGTGGGACGGTGATGATGGTAAAATAGTCCATCTGAACTAAATCCCTCTTGTTTGTGTCCCTCCACCATGAACGGGTTCAGTTTTAGTCCAGAATCTTCTCCAAACTAAAACGACATCTTAGACATCAGACAGCGTCTCCACCACAGATCATGTCTGTGAGATGTCTCATGTCTCTTGTTCCACTCACCAACACTGGGGACATGTGCCTTTCTTTAGGAAGGCGTTTCACACCAAACCCTTTCTGAGATCCTCAGAAGAAAATAGGAAAGAAGGTCTTTTGAGCTGGTTTCTTTTTGTGGTGGAGTAACTGCGCCCTCTGGTGGATCTGTGCAGTCAGAGCATGGGCATCTGTTCCCCAGAAGTGTTCTGTTCCTGCTCTTTCCTTCCTTTAAGGCGGGGTTAAGATGCTTGGTTTAGATGGAAGGTTTTTTGATTTATTAAGATTTATAACATTTGTGTGCATCTTTTTTAGAATAAGGTAATCACTGCAATTTACAGCTGTTTTTTCAAAACTGGACCAGACATTTGTTGCTGCTGCAGTGAAGCAAAAATAAACAAGCACAACACAGGACGCCTGTCCAGTCTGTCTGCTCTGTGTCTAATTCAGAGGTAAAATGGGAACCTTTCTGGGAACTGTCTCTATAAAGCAGGGACATCAGAAGAGTCAGACTGACAGAGAAAATATTTAGAAAGGAAAGGTGCACTCATACTTTTTTTTTTTTTTTGCTCTGCTGGTTCTTCTCTTTCCTCAGACTGGAAAGGTACTGAACTACAGCAACCCCATCATCCTCTTCCTCTTCTTGTTGATCTTCTCTACTGCCACCATCATGCAGTGCTTCTTGATGAGTGTTTTCTTCAACAAGGCCAACCTGGCTGCAGCCTGCAGCGGCATCATCTACTTCACCCTCTACCTGCCTCACATCCTGTGCTTCGCCTGGCAGGACCGCATCACCAAAAACATGAAGCTGGGAGTGGTGAGCTCATCCATGCTGGACTGAAAGGCTTTCATTCTTTCAGTAGTTTTAGAAAAGTCTTCCGAATGCACTAATTAGTTATTTGTCTAATTTTAACAGTTAGAGCTGCTTTTTGTGTCAGATTTGCTCTGTCTGAACTTTAAAGGTCCCTTGTGATGGAAACTGAACTTCCCCCTTTATTGTACCTCACTTAATAGTCACTCCTCAGTCCAAAGTGTCCATGCATGCTTTCACACTCCGCTCAATAAAGCTCATAAGCATGTCAATCAAAAATGTGCAGGGTTCGGTTCATGAATGTTCCTGTGAAACGTCTCTTTCAGAGCTTGCTGTCTCCAGTGGCATTTGGCTTTGGGACTGAGTACCTGTCCCGCTACGAGGAGCAGGGTCTGGGGCTGCAGTGGGACAATATCAGCACGAGTCCTCTAGAGGGGGATGAGTTCTCCTTCCTCAACTCCATCCACATGATGCTCCTCGACTCGGTTCTCTATGCGGTTCTGGCGTGGTACCTGGATAATGTGTTTCCAGGTGAGTGTCTGGAGCTTCAGGAACCCTTGCTGGTGTGTTACTGACTGAAGCTGGTTTATTATAGTGAACATCCCTCGCGCAGCATACTGGGGCTCGGTTCCCCACCTGAAGAAAATACCTGAAAAATACTGTCACTCAAAGAGTGTCTGAAAATGCATAAATGTAAACACTGGAGAAACATCTCAGATTCTTCAGTTTTGGGCTTCGTTGAATTTGACTCAATTTTTGGTCAATCTTTGTAAAAGCATCTTCTTTTCCAGGCCAGTATGGGATTGGTCGTCCATTCTACTTTCCTCTCCAGCCATCCTACTGGAGGAGTCCGAAGTGTCCTCGCTCAGACGTGTCTGATCAGGGTAATGTGTCATGATTAAAGGGATTCGGCCAAAAATGCATTTTCACTGTTTATTTGTGCTTCAGTGAACACTTTATTTGAAATCATTAATTAAACAATCAAAGGAGCTTTTAGTCCAATTCAGAAATATTTCCAGAGTCATCTTTTCTTGAACAGCGAGATCTGCGTGTTTGCTTAATCTTAGACGAATGTAACGTCCTCTTCACCCAAAACATGAACCACAGACTCGTCCAGACGCTGCAGTCAGAGAACCGACACACAGGGATCGGAGAACACAGAACCCTGTTCCAGCTGCGCTCTACCAGCTGTCCATGTCATTTAGAACTGATTAGTTTTGAAATCCGGTTCCTGGTTTTTAAAGCTTAATGGATGGAGGCCTTCATCCACTGCAGAAGGTCTGAATGACTCTACTCCTGATCCAGACTGAAGATCAGAAAACGCTGCTTCACTGAAGACCCTAAACTCCAACAGAACCAGGGAACCTTTAGTTTTTATTCCCCAAAACTCTGGAACACACTGCTCACCAGCAACCGTCAGAAACTACCGTCAGTAGATTTAAAAATCAGATAAAAATGGTTTTATTAAAGAACTTTCTGTTCATACAGTTTTATTTTCTCTTTTATAAATCGCTTTGTTTCAGTTGCTCTCTTTTTCCCAGTGCAGTTACTTACCACAACAGATCCTCAAAAACTGTTGCGAAAACGCTTTGAGCTGCAGCTGAATGTATGAAAAGTGCTCCATAAATAGTGTTTATTTTTATTCTAAAAATGCTCCATCTGGTCTGAATTAGTCTGTTTATCTCTCATTCTCAGCTCCTGAGAAGCCTCCAGTAGAGAACATGGAGATGGAGGAGAAGGGACAGGAGAAGGAGGAGAGAGAAAGTCCTGCCGTGGAGCCTGAGTGTAACGGATCTCGAAAACAGTGCAAACATCAGGACAAACGGGAGAGGCTGGAGAGAGAGAGGGAGGAGCAGCTGAGGAGAGAGGGAGATCCTGCTCCTGTGGAGGAGAAACAGGCAGAGCTGACAGGTGAGGGAGACACCTGAGACCTGACCGAGAACTCCTCACCTGTGCAGGTTGTAGATGTAAGATGTACAGAGACACTGGGTGTAAATGAAGGAAACTCTGTTAGATCGTTCACTGTTGAAGTTCCCAGCTCGTGTTCTGGGTTCTCCACCTTTCTCTTTATGAGAACTGGGATTGACTCCAGCTCCCACACCACCCTGGTCAGGAGAAACATCTAAACATCTCACATGATGGATGGAGGGATGGATGGATGGAAGGACAGATGGAAGATGGGTGGATGGATGGGTAGATGGATGGACAGATGGATGAATGAATAGTTGGATAAGCAGATGGATGGATGAATGGAAGGACAGTCAAACTGGCAGATGATTGGACAGATTAATTTCTTTATTAGCCTCATGACTGTGTCTGAGTTTGTATGAATGAAAGTATAAAACTACTCTTTTCATAGAGAATCCCTTCTTCGAGCCTGAGCCGGAGGGGCTGTTGGTGGGTGTGTCGGTGAAAGATCTGGTAAAAGTTTACCCTGGAAGCTCGAGACCAGCCGTGAACTGCCTCAACATCACCTTCTACGAAGGCCAGATCACGTCCTTCCTCGGTCACAACGGGGCGGGAAAGACGACCACGCTGTAGGCTCTTTATTGTTTTATTTCAAAAACATGAATAATAAAGACGGCCTTTTCTCCAGGCGTCTCTCATCTCAGTGTTCTGATTGGCTAGATCCATCCTCACCGGCTTGTTTCCCCCAACCTATGGAACAGCCATGGTCAATGGGAAAGACGTTCGGACGGAGATGGACGCTATAAGGCAGTCTTTGGGCATGTGTCCCCAGTACAACATCCTCTTTCACCAGTGAGTCATTCTGAGCACTTTATTTTCAGAGAGGCTTTATTTCAACATTTTGGAACCTTCAGTATGAAAATCTATGCCTCAATCTTCAGTCACAAACATACATCTACACAGCTCTACATGTCCATTTCTACGGTCCTTAGAGAAAGGAGCTGGTCTAAGGGAGTTGTGCTGTTCTGAAGAATAACGGTGGTGAATATGGACTTTAAAGCTGGTTAGAATGAAACTCTCTTTGTGTTTAGACTGGAGTTACATGTTTTTTGTATCACTGAACCTACTGTCTCACTTTCACACAGAACAGAGAGAAAAGAGGGGTGAAGACTTTTGCTCAGAACTGTAAATTAGAGCATTCAGTAATCTTTTAAACCTCAGTGAAGGTGTTTGCAGGTGGCGTCCATTATGTACCTCTTTCTGTTTCTTCAAACACAGTCTGACCGTGGAGGAGCACATCCTGTTCTACTCACTGCTGAAGGGTCGCGACCGCAAGGAGGCAGAACAGGAAGTGGAGGACATGCTGCAGGACCTGGGACTACCCAACAAGAGAGACGATGAGGCACAAAACCTGTCTGGTGGGTCTGAATGGATTCATGAGGGTCACCCTTTGGGTTGTGGGTTTCTACTATTTCTTCTCCTCTGTCTTCTTCTTCTTCCGCTTCTTATTCTTCTTTCAATTGCTCCTGTTAGGGGTCTCCATATCCTTCCTATCTTCTCCTTCTTCCTTTTTCACATTGTCCCTCTGCATGTTCTCTCTCACCATGTCCATCACTGTCTCCAACCTGTATAACATAGCTGGTCACAGATCACTCCAGCCACTCTTCTCCACCCATTCCAACCTGCCTGCACTCTCTTCTTCTCCTCTCTTCCACACTCGCTGTTACTCTGAACTGTCCACCCCGAGTATTTAGACTCCTCCACCTTTACCTCCATCCATCTTCTCCACTCCACTGTCCTCACTTTCATTCACACTCATGTATTCTGTCTTAGAAGGAGAAGCTCGGCATTAACCAGGAGCCCAGGAGCTTTTCTGTAGATCTGTACTAACCTCACAAACACACCTTCATCACAGTTTCTTCTTATGTTCAGGCGGGATGCAGAGGAAGTTGTCGGTCGCCATGGCATTTGTTGGGGGATCTAAGGTGGTGATTCTGGACGAGCCAACCTCAGGAGTGGACCCTTACTCCAGACGCTCCATCTGGGACCTGCTCCTCAAATACCGCTCAGGTTAAATCATGACTGTCCTCTTCTTTTCCTCTTCAGCTTGTGTGAGAGGTCTTCAGGTTTGGAGCAGAATTCATTTAGTAAAAATCAAATCTTTACTGTTTCTTGTAAAAAGTTAACAAACAGATCACAGACTGTTCAGAGATCAGCAGTGAAAGATCTGAAGCTATAGGTGACGGACTCATCACCCTGTTCTCAGATTTTATTCATATTTAAAGGTCAAAACATCTTCATATATTCGTGAGTGTTTGACAGAATCAGGTGCTTCAGACGATCCAGCGCTGCTTAAACATCCCAACAGTGAAGTAATGGAAGCAGCAGCTTTTATTCTTATATTTACCAAAGATTTGGAGCAACCTGTCTTTAGATACTCACTTTCATTATTTTTTTAAACAGCAGTTTTTTTTCATTAAAACGAGCATTTTATTGCCTTTATAGATTATATTTATATATATGTATTGTATACAAGAAAGAATAGAATAACTAGATAAACAAAAAAATACAAGTATTTATTCATATATTTATTGCATGTATTATTTATTTATTATTTCATCTTTCAGTTTTTCACATGATTTGTTTTATTTGGTATTGATACTTTCTGTCAAGCAGTTTGGATGAATGTTAGTTGCGATGTAAAGAAAGTTGTATTTATTTATGTATTATTATTATTATTATTTCTTGTTTGTGAACACAGAACAAAAGAAAGTGATTCAGTGTTTAAATCAGCTGATTGATGCTTCTGAAGCCTTTTCTTATAGAATGAGAAGAAGGAAGGGCTGATTCTGTGTCTCCTCTCAGGACGCACTGTGATCCTGTCCACCCACCACATGGATGAGGCGGATCTGCTGAGTGACCGGGTGGCCATTATATCTAAAGGTCAGCTGCACTGCTGTGGTTCCCCCCTGTTCCTGAAGAACTGCTTCGGTGTGGGGTTCTACCTCACACTGGTGCGCCGCATCAAGGATTTACGCAAGAAAGAGGTCAGTGGCGGACTCTGCTCTTCCCACACCCACACCCCAGACTTCTCAGACCAAATAGTGTCCAATATGTCCCAGCGCTAATTACTGATGAATTTGAGATCCATCGCTGTCTTTGCAGAACGAGTGTGACTGTGCCTCGGAGTGTTCCTGCACCTGCTCCACCTGCACCAAATACAAGGAGGAAACTCAGGGACAGTACATGGAGAGAGCGCTGGACGGTGAGGCCAAACTCTGACCCCATTCTCTGATCCACCCAGACACTCTCCATCCATGATAAAGCTCTCGTCTCTTCACAGGCGACGTAGATAACATCACAAGTCTCATCCATCACCACGTACCTGAGGCAAAGCTGATAGAGATGATTGGTCAGGAGATGACCTACCTGCTCCCCAATAAGGGCTTCAAGCACCGCTCTTATGCCAGTCTGTTCAGAGAACTGGAGGAGACCCTGGGGGACATGGGTCTCAGTAGCTTCGGCATTTCAGACACCTCACTGGAAGAGGTACATCTCCAGATTCAAGAAGTCTATTTTTCACAAACGAGTACAACATGCAGTGAAATCTACCCCTAAGACTGTGCAATGACTTAATAATTCTAGAGGCTGACTGACCCTCACAGACGGAGGTGATTAAGGTGGAAGTGTTTAAGGTGGTAAAATGTTTGTTGTGTAGTTGGGATGGTTTCACTGTTCCGATACCACCAAACTGGCAAGCTGACCTTAATCAACAGTTTCGTCATGAAGAAAATAAACTACTGTCCTTCCACAGATCTTCTTGAAGGTCACTGCAGATGGAGAAGCAGCCAATGGTACCATCAATCCAGGTAAATGTTCCTCACCTGCTAATTCCTCACCTCCTGTTTCTGTCAGTGTTTTTTAACTCATGGATTCATTCTGATTACTCAGAACTCATACAGCAAAAGTCTGCAACCCCTCATTTCTTCATATTTTGCTTCTAGACTTTTTTCATTTTCAAGGAACAGCTCTCCAGTTCTTCCTGAAGGAGAGCGTTTTTTTTGTTTAATTTTCAGTATGGTCCCGATGATAAGGACTTTGATTAGTTTACTGCTGATGCTGAACGTTGAGTGGTTGGAACCCCTTTATCTAGAACTTTGTATCTTTAGGACACTTTGCAGCACTGAAACATCTCCTCATTCATTTCATGTCCTGAATATGACAAAGATCAGAGATTTACAGCATTTAGCTGATGCCAGAGCAACTTCCATTTCCTGATTACAGGGACAGTCTCTCTGGAGCAACTCAGGGTTCAGGCTTTTGCTCAGGAATTCAAACCTGCAACCTCTTGGGCCTTAGCTGAGGATCCTACCACTAGACCTCCACCAGCACCCCAGATGTCAGACAGTCTGATAGGCATGAAAAAGTAGTTTTGCAGCACCAAGGAGATTCCCTGTGAAATATAAAGAAATTAGGGGTGAAGACTCTTGGACAGCTGTGCATTTACATTCAGAGTCATACAGCTGCGTAAATGTTACAACGATGATGACGTCAAATGTTCTTCAATTCATCCAGAGGTGATTTTCTGTTTTGCTTTACATAACCAGGTGTTCACATTTCCAGAGAAATCTAAACCCAGTTAGTAGCAAACTGAAGTCTTCCTTTGCTCTGAGATACACAGAACATCCTGTCCCTCTACAGGCCAACTCAACAAACCTGAGACACCAGACATGTCTTGCCTGATAGGGACAATGAGTTTTTGCCTTTTTAAGTCCAGGCCTAGTCTTCAGACTGGTGTTGTGCTAATCTTTGATTGTGTATCTGATCGTCTCCCTCAGAGCAGTGGATGCTACAGCAGAGGAGAAATGGCAGGGAGCCCAGTGCTAAAGCTGAGGGCACTGAAGGTGAAGACCTAGACAGTTAAGAGTTCTGCTTTGCTTAGGGTCCTCAAGTGGCAGATGCGAAGTCAGGCTATTTGGTACCAGTTTCCGAGGTGCTGTTAGAGGCTTTTTCAGGCTGTGCTGGCTCAGAAATGCAGTCATAGCTCTGCTAGAACTCCCAGGATGTTCCTGAGAGGTTCCTCTGTCTTTTAAAGCAGGTCTGGAAGAGGATGGGGTGGGAAAGCACTCAGACAGCAGTGCAGGAAAAGCCTCCAGGCAGGTGAAAGGCTTCAGTCTGGTCCTGAAGCAGTTCTATGCTTTGCTGGTGAAGAGGCTGCACCACGCCACCCGCAGCCACAAGGACTTCCTCGCACAGGTACCACCCAGAACCACACAGAACCGTGGAAAGGTTCCAATCACCAGATGTCACAGCTTTATGGTGGAGCTATAACATTTTCAGTGTAAACATTTTAATCTTCTTTCAGGTGCTCCCATTATGTTTCCACACCCAATCCTGTCCTCGGCATCTTCCTTCTTCACACTGACCACCTGCATGTCCTCGCTCACCACATCCAAACCTCCTCTTTGTCCTTCTTCTTCCCCTCTTCCCTGGCGGCTCCATCCTCCTTCCCGTAACCTAAAATGTGTTGACATGTGCCTCAATTGCCTGAAGTTATTCTGATTAAAATCTGGTGTGTTCACACCTTCCTGTTTAATCTGGATCAGTCTGATCCAGATCTTACCCTAATACTGAGATGCAGGAAGTGACCACATCTGGCATTTTCAGGAATGCCAAAAGAAACATTGTCATTCTCTACCATTTGTTCTGTGTTCATAGATTGTTTTGCCGGCCAGTTTTGTGTTGATAGCTCTGGTCTTCACCATGATCGTCCCCCCATTTGGAGAGTATCCCAGCCTGACTCTCAGCCCCTGGATGTATGGACAGCAGTTTACCTTCATTAGGTGAGCAGGCCATTCCTCTCAGAGACATTTATCTTCAAGCCCTATTGACTGCAGCCCAAATCCCTCAAACTGTGTCTGCTTTACAGCAACGAAAGACCAGAACATCCAAAGATGAACCAGTTTGTTCACATGATGCTCAGAGAGCCAGGAATGGGCACGAGATGCATGGTGGACCAGCCGCTGGAGTAAGTACTTTTATCTGGTTTTAGACTCAAGTACAGGGTGATGATATGGAGACTGAAGAGGTCTTCAGCCCCTCATTTCTATAGATTCTGTAGTGAATCTCCTTGTTGCTGTAAAATCCTGTTTCCTGTCAGACGGTCTGATCAGATTGAATCATTTAAATGAAAGAAAAACATGCTTTAGAGATCCAGGCTGGGAAGTGTCCTAAAGATACAAGGTTCTAGATAAAGGGGTCGCACTCAGTGTTCAGTATCAGCAGTAAATGAATCACATGATCATCTGGAATCATCTGCACCTGTTTCTTCACTGCTTCCTGTCTTAAATTAGACGCTTTGTTCTGCTTGAAGGTTCAGACGTAGATCACTGTGTGGATTAACCAACACAGAACTATCAAACTGCTCAGGTACAGAGACTGGACTGAACATGAGAGACAACAACACTGTCCTTCAGGAAGATCTGGAGAACTGCTCAGGTACAGAGACTGGACTGAACATGAGAGACAACAACACTGTCCTTCAGGAAGATCTGGAGAACTCTTCCTCAACAACACATAAAAATACAATTCTGGAAGAGAAAAATGAAGAAATGAGGGGTTGTAGACTTGGTTGTAGCCTCTATGAGTTTCGAGTAATCAGAATGTGTCCATGAGTTAAAAAATACTGACGGTAAACAGAAGCAGCAGGTGAGGAACATTTACCTGGGCTGATGGTAACATAAGATGCTTCTCCATCTAGTGGGTAGTGGTGTCCTCGTGTTTAGGGATGAGGTACAGGAAGGTTGTGGGTTTGAATCCCAGACTAGTAGGTTCCCCTCAGGTTCCCTTGACATAGGTTCTGGATGTGTCTGCCCCCTGCTGGACGGTGTGTGTTAAATACGGAAGGTGTGTTAGGTTGTGGTTCACTGTGCTGACAGTGACAAAAGTCACTTTCACTTTCACTATTAGTTTTAACCCTTCCCTGTCTGTGTGTTTTGCCTCCGGCTGTCAGGAACATGCCCTGCAGCAACATCACATCCGACTGGGAGGATCCTCCAGTGTCTCCCGTGGTCAGTAACATCCTTCTGAGCCCCGAGTGGACAGAAAGAAACCCGTCCCCGTCCTGCCAGTGCAGCACTGAGAAAAAGCTGATCATGCTGCCGGTCTGTCCAATAGGAGCGGGAGGACGACCCCCTCGCCAGGTTGATTTTGGAGATGTTTTTAATAAAATGATTGTGGTTTCTTCATCTGTTTGCCATAACTGAGCACGTAAAAGCAAGATTATTTTAAAGGCCAAGGCCACGCCCACTTTATCCCACTGTTGTGATGTCAAACCTTTGAGGTGTTTAATGCACTTTTCTGGGTGTGAGCTTTTAAAGTAAAGTGGGCGTCATTATTTAGACACGCTGATGAAGTTGAGTGATGTTCAGCGCATTTTAANGCTGATTACAGAAAAAGTATCTGAAATGACATTGATGATCACTCCTCCAGGTGTTTCCATGGTGATTTATTTTAAGAATTGAATCCAGCACTACGTAATTCATCAACTAGTGAATGAGCCGCATGTGGGTGGAGCTGGTAGCAACCACGCCCCCTGATTTATCTTGAGAGCAACACACCCAGGCTGCACACACACTCACCCCTAGGCCAGGCTCTCCAGGAGGTCCAGGGTTGCCCGCTTCGCCCGTCTCACCCTGCAGAAATCATCAGATTAGCATTACTGTAACCATGGCGACAGGAGCTGCACGTTACAGAAACGTTTCAGGTGTTGGATGAACACAAATACAAAAAACATAAAAAAAGAACAAATATAAAAACACGCAGATGAAGACAGAGACAGAGACAGAGACAGAGACAGAGACAGACGGACACGAAAGACAGACAGATAGAAACTGCGTTGATCCTTGTTTTTAATGTCATGCTTTTATTTTATGTTACACTTTTCTTCATGTGGCTGCGCTGAGGGTGCGGTTTAACAGATAAACACACAAACAGAGAGATAAAACTGATTCTTTTGATTCTGCATTTGTTTTACACAATCAGCACAAATAAACAGATGAAACAGTATTTTAACCTTAAAATGTAAAACATTTTGTTCCCAAGAAAGAACTTCCCAATAATAATAAAAAAAAACTACATTTTTATTTTGTGAATTTTGGTTAACATGTTCTGGTAAAATAAAATTTAGCTGCTAAAAACACTGGACATTGAATCACACCATAAAAAATTTTTCCTTCCAGTTAGAAAGTTTTTTATGTTCAGTATTTTTATCCTTTTTCAGGTTAACGTGCAGAAACTCGTACCTTTTCTCCATTTCCTCCCATTGCACCGATACCACCGGGAGGACCTGGAGCACCCTAGAAAAAAATTAAACACTCAATTAAAACAAAGACACAAGTGGTCAGCTGTAAGCGTAGAGTCGCGTCTTTCAGAAAACTGACTCACATCAGCTCCGCTGGGTCCCTGAGGGCCTCTCGGTCCAGGAGGACCTGGGGGACCCTGTTAGAGACACGAGGAAAAGACATCAATACAATAAATCAGCTAAAGAGCATCTGAAGATGTTCATGTTGGTGAAGATGTTTATGGACCAACCATAGCGCCAACATCGCCGGTCTCTCCTTTCTCACCCGGGGGTCCAGGTAATCCCTGAGGAAGGAAAGAAAAAAAGCTTTAAATAAATAAACAAATGATCAGCAGACTACACTTCAGGTTTACTCATGTTCAACCTGAGAAACGTTCCGTCAACGATTCAGAAAGCCTCGTTTATAAAGACGTGATGCTCAAAGGGGTCACATCAACCCAGACACCCCAAACTTGTCCCCCGGCGTCCCCACATCCCCCGG
>CM029387.1:262886-267886 GCA_017165825.1 Hepsetus odoe
TGGCGGTCGTTGTTAACCCGGGCCTCGACCGATCTGGTATGGAATTCTGTATCGTTGTCCGCATATTGACTTGGCAAAGTTTTACACCAGATGCCCTTCCTGACGTAACCCTCCCCATTTACCCGGTACTGGGACCGGCACGAAGAAATACACTGGCTTGTGCATCCCTAGCGGCTGGGTTAGTACAGTTTATATAGTATATAGTGTATATAGAGACAGTTTATATAGTGTATAGTGTATATAGTACAGTTTATATAGTATATAGTGTATATAGTACAGTTTATATAGTGTATAGTGTCTATAGTACAGTTTATGTAGTGTATAGTGTATATAGTACAGTTTATATAGTATATAGTGTATATAGTACAGTTTATATAGTGTATAGTGTATATAGAGACAGTTTCTATAGTGTATAGTGTATATAGTACAGTTTATATAGTGTATATACTGCAGACAGTACTGCACTGATTAGTTCTCATGAGATCAGAAAGAGAAGTTCACTGCAGCGGTCCGGTTAATTTTATGGGTGATTAGAAGATTATATATCTAAGATCAAAAATGTCTCAAAAACTGCACTTTCAGTCAAAACAGGAAGTGATTAATAACGGAATAACAGTGTCTTTTTTTGTTACCTTTTTGTTGAACAGTCTGTAATTAAATGGATCAAATAATCAGAATCCAGATTGAAATTGAAATCTGTTTTTTTACACTGCTTAAGATTTTCATTTCTATTGAAAGAGCATGAATTGTGGAATTACAACACATGGAGAGTGCTGAGTAATCTGTCTCTCTCTCTCTGTCTCTCTCTCTCTCTCTCTGTCTCTCTCTATGTGAAAGTGTTGGTTAACATAAAGACTGAAGACTGAGGTCTCACCAGAGCGCAGTACATCTCCGGGGGGTCTCCACAGGTGATGTTGGGGGGGTCCAGTGTTACTCTCAGGTATTTGGTCATGTCGGTGGCCTCGGGCTGGCAGGCCATGTAATGCCAGGCGAGTCCGTCCTCTGTATAAACCTGCGACTTGCACACGTCATAGTGCCCCCATGAGGCCGGGTAGTGCTGCATGGCGCAGACCCAGCTGAGCCAGCGAACCGCCAACAGCAGCAGGAGCCGCATGGCTGCAGAACCGCGGGGCGAGAAGGACGATGAGGAGGGACGAGGGAGGGCAGGGACGGGTCTCAGACGAGCAGGGAGTCGGGCAGCATCCCGGCGCTGATTCCAGCGACACTGCCAGACATTTCACACATACAGGCTGGAAAACAACAGGACACTGTCTGTACGTCCAGGCCGGGTCAGTGTCCTCCAGTCAGCATTTCATTGGGCACTCCATCATCTACAGGGAAAACGAAGAGAGGAAACAACACCTTTAATTTTACATTAACGTTCTCCGTTCTCACCTTTAACAGAAAAGGTCAAAAGGAAACAGCAAAAATGACAAAGGATAAAAATAAATTAAAAAAATAAAACCTGAAGAACCTTTACTGCTAATGGCTAATCTGAAGAACTCGTATTGTTCACTATTGACCTGAAGAACTTTAATTGCTAATGGCTAATCTGAAGAACCCATATTGCTCACTATTGGGCCAGCGGTGTTCTAGTGGTGAGGGAGTTCCCCCTGCATCAGAAGATTGTGGGTTCGATTCCCTCACCAGTAGGTTGCCCTGAGGTACCCTTGAGCAAGGTACCATCCCCGTCACTGCTCCCCGGGCGCTTTCAATAGCTGCCCACTGCTGCACGGTGTTTGTGTGGGTTAAATACAGAGGTCCAGTTTGGTTGGGGTTCACTGTGTGCTGTGCTGTGACCTCGCAATGACAAGAACAGTCACTTTCACTTATTGAAGTGAATGTGAAGAACCTGAATTGCTAATGGCTAACCTGAAGAACCTGTTTTGCTAACTGCTAAGCTTAAGGCTTCTGAATGCTCCTTAAGAACATTATTGCTAATGTTTAACCTGAAGAACCCAAATTGCAAACAGATAACCTAAAGAACCCATACTGCTAAAAACTAACCTGAAGAACCTATTCGCTAACCTTACAAGAAATGCTAATAGTTCATTTGGCAACAAAACACTGCTGTACTTGTGTTATCTAGAACATCAGCGTGATCTAGCTAGCTGTCTAACAGGCTCCTGTGTTAATGTTCTGTACTGATGGTCAGTGTGAAACCACACATGGTTCCTTAAGGCCTGCTACTGTCACGTGTTCTGATGTCTTGAACCAATAATTAAAAACTCATATGAATCAGGACGCCCCTGAAATGTGTCTCAAAGCAGAACAGAAACTGACTTAATGTGTCCTTTTCCATGTACGCTGTCCTGCTCATTCAGATCTGCTGAACAGTATTTAAGGTGGAACAGGGCCATTTAAGGTGCAATGGGATACTCTTATTCTCTCTCGATATTCAGACTTCCAGATTTTTATTAAGAAATCCACCATCACTCCTTTCTATTGTGAAAGTGAAAGTGAAAGTGACCATGAAGGATAAATATAGTGAACACAGTGAACCACAACTAAACACATTCTCTGTATTTAACACACACACACACACACCGTCCAGCAGGGGGCAGACATATCCAGCACCCGGGGAGTTCTGATGGGCACGGTACCTTGATCAAGAGAACTGCAGAGCAACATACCGGTCTGGGATTCAAACCCACGACCTTCTGATCCTGCGGTCTAGTCCCAGGAAGTCCCAGGTGAGAGAGGAAAATGGAGAGACATAGACAGAAAAAAAGATAGAAATAGAGAAACAAGGAAAGAGAAAGGCAGACAGAGACAAAGAGAGACAAAGAGATAGAAATGGAGAGCCAGAGAGAGTGATAGCAATGGCATGGGGAGAGAAAGAGAAAGGGGGGAGAGGGAGAGAGAGAGAAAGAGAAAGAGAGAGAGAATGAAAGAGAAGGTGTTCCTGTCAATCATGAAAACGACTAACGAGGAGCCAATTAGGAGCGAGTGGCGGCTGCACTGCGGGATGTGATTAATTAGACATTACTTTATGGAGCTTTTATTAAAAGACTTGGCAGGAGGAGTTGATCTAGAGCCTGGGAGGAGGAACATCAGCACATTGGTTCTGCGGGTCGAAAGAGACACATGGAGACAGTCGGGATCACTCCAGCCCTCCTGCTTTATCACTCTCTCCATCACAGTGACAGTCAGAGCTGCTCATTTATTCAGATTTTACTCAACACTGCCGGTCAAGCTTGATCCCTGCAGCGGGGAACCACTCTAGAGGGTTCTAGATATATGTTTAAGAGCAAGTGAGAGATTAGACTGAGCTATACAACGCTAATCAGAGAACACTTCAGAGAACTGTTAAGTACATCCATGTAGAGTTAAATGCTGCATACAATGAATAAATATATAATGACTTTAATAAATTAACATTTTTTTAAAGCAATTAAAGGTTTAGCACTTTATTTTACTTTATTTATTTATTTATATAGGAAATGATTCAAAACAAAATATAATTTTTTCAACAATCTTTCTGGAACAAAATAAACTTTCCACAGTTTTACAAGCTGTTGTTAAAAACTCACTTTAAAACTCTTTTGGCCTGGAAGTGTCTTGAACACCTGAAAAGTATTTACATGTGTGATACTTTTAAAGATTTTAAAACGCTGACTATCCCAGCATCCAGGCGTCCTGGACGAACACACCGGGCTACATAATAAAAGTCTTCAGCAACAGCTGTAACGCGATCTCGCTGTTAGTCGTCGAGGATTCGAGTCCGTCAGAGAAAGAAACATAAACAGCTTTAACAGAACCCAGACGGAGGAGGAACACTCGCCTGATGGTACTATTAATTTTACCTGGCAAAAAGGTGAAATTAACCATGTGATTTATTAACCATGTGATTTATTTAAAAAAAAACATATTGAAATCCTATGTATTTTCTTTTATATTTATCTTCAAAAATGCATTTTTACAACTAGTAACTGATAACTTAATATAATGACCTTTTTCTTGAAATATTGTCCTTTAACTTTAAACATTTTTTATCATTAATTACTTTTTCTTGAACAAAATGTTTCTTTTATTTTATTTCTTTTTAGGCTTGTCAGGTGCAGGACCAGAGCTGGGAGCACTGGTGTAGAAATTCACTTCTAATGAAGATCTAAAATAAAATATTGGTTCTTGGTTCAATAATATATTTCTTTCATAATGAAAGTCCTTCACCGGCACGGTGCACACGCTCTGACCTGTGTTCCTGGGGGAGTTTGGTTGTTTTTAGGTCAGCTGTGGTAAAATAAGAGTCTTTGCTGTGTTCAGACCCATCAATGTTTTACAGCTGTCCCAGATGTGGCTCCACTGCACTCCACTGCGGTTTTTTAGAGCCTCTGAAACACTCCCCTGTGTCCACTTGCATTTCTGTCCCAAGGCTGCTCAAGCATATCGAAGTGGTTTAAAAGTCAGAAGGTGGTCCTGCCCTGAGCTTCATCCTCCCCAAAGCCCATCAGCCCCACCACGAAACCTCCATTTCTTTCCTGCAGCCCTCTGCTGTGGCCATAGCTCTGTCTGTCCCTGCTTCCTCTTCTCCATTCTGGGGGAAACCATCCATTTGGGACTTTATAGACACCATTAATGCATGTCTCGATGCTTCACAGCGTAGAAAATGTTCATTACTAGCTTTCTTCAACAGAAATAAAGTGGTTTTATATTTGAAGGCACTTCCTGGCTGGTCACAGTTGTGCCTCTAAAGAATATTCAGTCACATCTCAGATTCAATTACATTTGTAGGTCTCCTGGTGTTCAAGGCGTCAGGATGAGGTTGTGAGTTCAAATGCCCTGAGGTTCCCTTGATCAAGGTACTGCCCCCATCGCTGCTCCCGGGTGCTGGATATGTCTGCCCCCTGCTGGACGGTGTGAGTGTGTCAAAAACAGAGGACGTGTTTGGTTGTGGTTCACTGTGTTCACAATGGCTAATAGTCACTTTCACTTTCAGATTCAACTACACTTTAAAAATTCCATCACTGCATCCATTCATCCATCCCAAACCAGATTTC
>CM029387.1:270386-282886 GCA_017165825.1 Hepsetus odoe
AGAGTGACAGGAGTGATCTGTGACTGACGGGGACCAGCTAGAGTGAAAGGGAAGTGTTAGAGGATGATAGAGAGACTGGCTATTTTACACCTGTTGGAGATGGTAGTGAGACCAGCTATGTTATATGGGTTGAGATTGTAGTGAAACCAGCTATGTTATACAGCTTGGAGACGGGATTAAGACCAACTATGATATACGTGTTGAAGACGGTGACGAGAAGAAAGGCAGCAGAGCTGAGGTGTCAGAATTAAAGATGCTGAGATTTGTGTCAGGATGGGGCGAGAATGAACAGAATTAGGGACGAGTATATTAGAGGGACAGCTGAGGTTGTATGGTTTGAAAACAAAGTGAGACTGTGCTGGTGTGGACGTGTCCAGAGGAGAGACGAGGAGTAGATCAGGAGAAGGATGTTGAGGATGGAGCTGCCAGGAAAGAGGAGAAGAGGAAGGACGAAGAGGAGGTTTATGGACGTGGTGAGAGAGGACATGCAGGGGACAGTGTGAAAGTGGAAGACACTGAGGACAAGAAGACATGGAGACAGACAATCCACCGTGGAGAACCCTAACGGGAGCAGACAGAAGTGGAGAAAGGAGATTGCACCTTCAGTGTTAATCTGCCTGCTGGAGAGAATTTGGATTGAATGTGTTTTTTTCTGTCCACACTGCAGACAATCGGATCGGATCAGATCAGCGCTGCCTGTGTGAACAGAGCCGGACCGCCGGGACCGCCCCGGACTGAGCTCGGCCGGCCCACTGCCAGCTTTTTAATGAATGTAACCATTTAAGGTGCAGAGTCACTAAACAACTTCAGCAAAAAAGAAATAACGAAACAAACAAACAGATAAAAGACCCAAAAAGTTCAAATACTTCTATGGCGTTTAAGGTGGAACAAAGCCATTTAAGGTGGAATGAAACACACAAGTAAGAAGATTCACAAAACCAACTTCCTAAATAAGTAAATAAATTGGATTTAATTAACACTTAAGGTAGATCAGATCCATTTAAGGTGGAATGGGATGTTAAAATGGGGCTGAAATGAAGGCTGAGCTCGATTAACTAAATACTCCATCCATCCATTTTCTGCCGCTTGTCCCAAACGGGGTCGCGGGGGAGTGCAGGAGTCCAACCCAGCGCACACAGGGCGAGGACGGGGGACGCACCCTGGACAGGTCGCCAGCCCATCGCAGGGAGGAGCTGGACGGGGACGGCACCTTGCTCAAGGGCACCTCAGGGCAACCCACTGGGAAGGGGTTCGAACCCCTGATCCTCCGATCATGTGGCCGACGCCCGAACCACTAGGACACCACTGCCTCATTAACTAAATACTATAAAATATAATATAATATAAAGTGATATAACATTTTCATTCTAGGGTTTTTTTCTGCTACAGTACTCTCATTATGATGTCAAAAACCGCGTGGGGTGCTGGTGGTCTAGTGGTGGTACTTGCCTACAGACTTATGACTCAAGAGGTCCCAGGTTGGAATCCCACCTCCAGCACTACCACCACTGGGTCCCTGAAACCCTGAACCCTGAGTGTCTCCAGGGGGGACTGTCCCTGTACTCAGGACATGGAAGACTCTCTGGATAAGAGCGTCTGATAAATGCTGTAAATGTAAAAACCCATCAATTAAACATGTAATTGAGGTTGAATCATGAACTAGTTTGATGCTTTTTTTTGCACATTTGGATTTTCCCTTAAAAATATCCACCAATGAGAGCTGCTCTACAGTCAGACTGGGTTTTAGTGAACGATGGTGCTTTTTCCAGACACTGTCTTTATCCGAGTCAGGTTAAACACTTTTATGCTCTGTAACGTTCTCATTAATGGTGCCTGAATTCTCACATCGGTACCCGTGAAGTTCATTCATACTCATCCAAAATAATCTGTGAGCAACACTGAAACTGTCAGCCCACCTGACGCTCCGCCGTGAACACCAACCAGGTTCTGAAGAGCAGGGCCTTCAGCGCTGGTTACAGAAACGAGCTGAAACGGTCAATAATGGTGGATGTCCAAGGGGACAAAGTGTCAATAGGTCCCTGACCTTTGCGTCCCTCTGTGTCACTGTCAGGATGGAGAGTATTGGACTCTTCGGGGCCCATCTTCAGTCCTGATCTTTCGAGACCATACTCCTCACCCTGATGGAGCCTCAGAGAAAGGAAGCCTTAATGGAGAACTGCACAGCTCTGTTCCAGACTCATTCAGAAGGATTTCATTTACTTTCATTTCATTTCATGAGACTGTCCAGGACAAGCTGGAGCTTCACCTACACAACCAGATAGATAGACAGATCGATAGACAGATCGATAGATAGATAGACAGACAAATAGACACACAGATAGATAGATAGACAGATAGATAGATAGATAGATAGATAGATAGATAGATAGATAGATAGATAGATAGATAGATAGATAGACAGACAGATAGACAGGCAGACAGATAGAGAGATAGACAGACAGATAGATAGATAGATAGACAGATAGATAGATAGATAGATAGATAGATAGATAGATAGATAGATAGATAGATAGAAGATAGATAGACAGATATATAGACAGATAGATAGACAGACAGACAGATAGATAGATAGACAGAGAGATAGATAGATAGATAGGTAGGTAGATAGAGATAGACAGATAGGCAGACATATAGATGGACAGATAGAGAAATAGACAGGCAGACAGATAGACAGATAGACAGGCAGACAGATAGATAGACAGATGGATAGATAGACAGACAGACAGACAGATAAGCAATAAGATGGACTGCAGTGTGGATATTTGGCCAAACTGATGAGATGTGAAGAGAGAGATGTATTGAGAGAGAGTGAGAGAGAAACAGAGAGATAGAGAGAGAGAGACATGTTGAATAAAAGAAGGTTGTTCAGCTCCTGCACTGTAACATCATACCTCCCTGTCCTCCCCCAGTCCTCCCCTGTCCTCCCCGGCCCTCCTCCACTCATCCATCCTGGACAGAAGCCCGCAGGTCCTCACAGGTACTGATCAGTCTCTCCATTTATATGCGAGAAAGAACCACGAAGCCATTAAAACGTTGCAGCACAATTTCCATTCTGATGGAGGGGATTTCGCCCGAGTCGGGTCATGAATAGCTATTAACTAAATCCTACACCCTGGGACGTTGATGCTGCAATAAAGTGCTTGATCTCTTCATCTGTTTTTTCTGTTGTTCACTTTAAGGAAGAGATTCCTTTTACAGAATTACAGAACGACTCAATAACAAATCTCAATCAACAAATTCAGCCTGGCTTAAATAGAATTACACAATTTAATACAAACTAATGAACAATAAGGAGACTGTACTGACACTCTAGAGCTTCAGCTACACAACCAGACAGACAGACATGACAGACAGGCAGATGACAGAGATAGACAGATAGATAGATAGATAGATAGATAGATAGATAGACAGACAGACAGACAGACAGATGGATAGACAGACGGCAGACAGACAAATAGACAGACAGAGATAGATAGATAGATAGATAGATAGATAGATAGATAGATAGAGAGATAGAGAGATAGATAGTAGAAAGTCCTAATCCTTCTAGATCAGGGTTCTCCTCACCTTTTGGAAGCTGAGATCTTCAGGGGTACGACGGGGAGCAGGTACCTGAGCTGATCTAAACTTCATGTTTAATAAACATGTTTTAAATGCTTTTTTTAAGATCTTGTCATTTTCAAATCTCTAAAACTGTAAATGTGATTAAAGAAGAACAGCACCAGGATCAAATCCTAATTTAGACGCTGCTCACTGGTGAGCTGTGTGATTTGTGGACCAGCTCCGCGGGCGACTCATGCTCCTTTGGGGCGTCCTGGTGCCCGCGGGCTCCATGTTGCTGAGCCCTGGTCTACAGGCTCCACTGAATGAAGTGTTTTGTGTCCGAGTGTGAACAGCAGGACGCGCTGACTCACATTTCTGTTTGCATGTTAAACCTTAAACGAGGACGCCCTCTTACAGATTTCAATATTTGCGGAACATTAAAGAAGCTCCTCTGGGAGCAGAATAATCAGAGAAATAACAGAACTAAATGTTCAAGCGTGAGGCTGCCGCCAAACAGATATGTTGCTTCCACATCAGAACAATGTTTTTTTTGGTTTTTGTTTTCTGGAACCTTCAAAGAATCGTCCACCTGCCACGGCTTTCATCAGCACCGACTCGCTGCCTCTGCCCTTTTTTGTTACTTTGACATTATTCTACCCGTTCCAAACAAAGACTCGCTGTTTTCTCCTGCAGACCGACGCTGATCCTCCGACTTTTTTTATTAAATGCATTTACAGATAAAAATCGATACATCAAATATCCTAAAACCAGAGGTTTACACTTCGGGTCAATTAGGTCATCCAGTTGTCAATCAGGACAGTTCTACTGAGTGATGTGGGAGGGGGAGGACCACCCTACACACCCAGGGAGAGAGAGGACAATGATGTGGGAGGGGGAGGACTGCCCTACACACCCCGGAGAGAGGACAGTTATACTGAGTGATGGGGAGAGGAGGACCACCCTACACACACAGAGAGTGAGGACAGTTCTACTGAGTGATGTGGGAGAGGGAGGACCACCCTACACTTCCAGGGAGAGAGAGGACAGTTCTACTGAGTGATGTGGGAGGGGGAGGACAACCCTACACACACAGGGAGAGAGAGTGACAGTTATACTGAGTGATGGGGGAGGGGGAGGACCACCCTACACACGCAGAGAGAGAGAGGACAGTTCTACTGAGTGATGGGGGAGAGGGAGGACCACCCTACACACCCAGAGAGAGAGAGGACAGTTCTACTGAGTGATGTGGGAGAGGGAGGACAACCCTACACACACAGGGAGAGAGAGGACAGTTATACTGAGTGATGGGGGAGAGGGAGGACCACCCTACACACGCAGAGAGTGAGACAGTTCTACTGAGCATAGGAGAGGAGGACCACCCTACACTCCAGGGGAGAGAGAGGACAGTCTCTACTGAGTGATGGGGAGAGGGAGGACCACCCTACACACCCGAGAGAGAGAGAGGACAGTTCTACTGAGTGATGGGGGAGAGGGAGGACCACCCTTTACACCCAGAGAGTGAGGACAGTTCTACTGAGTGATGGGGGAGAGGGAGGACCACCCTTACACCCAGAGAGGAGGACAGTCTCTACTGAGTGATGGGGGGGAGGAGGACCACTCCACACACCCAGAGAGAGAGAGAGAGGACAGTTCTACTGAGTGATGGGGGAGAGGGAGGACCGCCCTACACACCCAGAGACAGAGAGGACAGTTCTACTGAGTGATGGGGGAGAGGGAGGACCACCCTACACACCCAGAGAGAGAGAGGACAGTTCTACTGAGTGATGGGGGAGAGGGAGGACCGCCTTACACACCCAGAGAGAGAGAGGACAGTTCTACTGAGTGATGGGGGAGAGGGAGGACCACCCTACACACCAGAGAGAGAGAGGACAGTTCTACTGAGTGATGGGGGAGAGGGAGGACCACCCTACACACCCAGAGAGAGCGAGGACAGTTCTACTGAGTGATGGGGGAGAGGGAGGACCACCCTACCCACCCAGAGAGAGAGAGGACAGTTCTACTGAGTGATGGGAGAGGAGGACCACCCCACACACCCAGAGAGAGGACAGTTCTACTGAGGATGGGGAGAGGAGGACCACCCCTTTACACCCAGAGAGTGAGGACAGTTCTACTGGAGGATGGGGGGGGAGAGGAGACCACCTTACACCCAGAGAGTGAGGACAGTTCTACTGATGATGGGGGAGAGGAGGACCACCTACACACCCAGAGAGAGAGAGAGGACAGTTCTACTGAGTGATGGGGGAGAGGGAGGACCACCCTACACACCCAGAGACAGAGAGGACAGTTCTACTGAGTGATGGGGGAGAGGGAGGACCGCCCCACACATCCAGAGAGAGAGAGAGACAGTTCTACTGAGTGATGGGGGGAGAGGAGGACCGTCCCACACACCCAGAGAGAGAGAGAGGACAGTTCTACTGAGTGATGGGGGAGAGGAGGACCACCCTACACACCCAGAGAGAGAGAGAGAGGACAGTTATACTGGAGGAGGGGGAGAGGGAGGACCACCCTACACACCCAGAGAGAGCGAGGACAGTTCTACTGAGTGATGGGGGAGAGGGAGGACCACCCTACCCACCCACAGAGAGAGAGGACAGTTCTACTGAGGATGGGGAGAGGAGTAACCACCCCACACACCCAGAGAGAGAGATGTGTCTCTACTGAGGATGGGGGAGAGGAGGACACCCCACACACCCAGAGAGAGAGGACAGTTCTACTGAGGATGGGGGGAGGAGGGAGGACCACCCTCTACACACTCCAAGAGAGAGAGAGGACAGTTCTACTGAGTGATGGGGGAGAGGGAGGACTACCCTACACACCCAGAGAGAGAGAGGACAGTTCTACTGAGTTATACTGCCACTGTCACTAAGATTGGATGAAATATTTACAGTGCTGTGAAAAAGTGTTGATGCCCCAATTTATTTATATTTTGTTGGGAATCATCTTTTGGTTGCAAAAATCCAGTTTTCTGCCTCTCAGACTGTCAGAATGTTGAGTAGATTAAGTGAAAGGAAATTAAACTAGAAGAAATGTTATAGAGCTCCAGGCTGCAAAGGGTCCTAAAGATACAAGGTTCTAGATAAAGGGATTCCACCCACTCAGCGTTCAGCATCAGCAGTAAATGAATCACCTGATCATCTGGAATCATCTGCTCCTGTTTCTTCACTGCTTCATGTCTTAAGTTAAACACTTTGTTCTGCTTGAAGGTTCAGACGTAGATCACTGTGTGGATTAACCAACACAGAACTATCAAACTGCTCAGGTACAGAGACTGGACTGAAAATGAGAGCCAACAACACTGTCCTTCAGGAAGATCTGGAGAACATAAAGCAATGAGGGGTGGCTTTAAAATTGTGTGTAGTGCTGTATATCTGATGTTGTTTCCCTCCAAATAAATATAATAATTTGTATTGAAACAATTTCAAACACTGAGTCCCCGAATTGTTTCAGATGCTGTAATATTGCATCATCTCTGACACACTTTCTGACAGGTGTGTGTTCTTTCTGAGCTGGAGGACAGTCGGTAGGGTGTCCATCTCTCAGGGTCTCCTGCCTCACTCGCCTCTACATGATGGATGACATCATTCATTTTAACTCTCCGCCACAACAGAGAACTCCAGCCCTTCCTCATCCAGAACCTTTTCCAGCTTTCATTTCAGAGTTCTAAATACAGACAATAACTCACCAAACACACTACACAATACACACTCCAGCTGAGCACACACACCGCCCAGCTTTCCCGCCCAAATCTGTAAAATTATCTACAAGGAAAAGAGACTTCATCTTCTTCTTTTCCCTTCATTTGACCCTGTGTGGTCTCCACAGTGGTGGTGTTTTCACAATCAAAACATTTTACCCAAGAACATGTCTGGAACAAAACATGCCTTTAACATGAATGGTGGTGCAGTGGTACGATATTAGTCCAAGAGACCAAGAGGTCATAGGTTCAGATCACACCTCCAGGACCAGCATTGGGTACCGGAGCAAGAACCTTAACACTAAGTGTCTCCTGGGAGACTGTCCCTGCAGTGGAAGCTAGATGAGAGTGTCTGCCAAATGATATAAATGTAACCATGCTTACAGTCAAACATGCTGGTGGCAGCATCTTGTTGGACCAAGCAGATCAGCTTTTCAACCCTTTTAAATGATCCTGCCAAGAACCTCAGGAGAAACTTGGATCATTCCCAACATAATTTGAGGCTGTGATTGTTCTGAATACGTAAATAGAGTCAGAATGCTTGTCCAAACAGGATATTTCAGTAATTTCTACTTAATAAATGAACAAAGTGGTTCTTTGGAACATACACCCCCTCCTCCGTTAGTCAGACCCAATCAGAACCCACTGCCATTCCTTCGTCACGCTATACATTATCACACCAGAACTGAAGAGGCCCTCAGGTTGACTCCAAGACAGAAACAGCCCAGCAGTGAATGTCTCGCCAAGTTGGCAATGGCTCAGAAACTGAGGATGAGTTGACCTTGACTCAACTTTACCTTGAGCAAATCAGAGCCAGTCCCTGAGACGATAGGAGCATTATAATTGGGGAATTAGGAGGGTGTCACCAGAGTAAATAATGAACGACGAGGCCACAGGGGACGACAGACCGCGGAATGGCCTCCCGGAAAAACAAAGCCTTTCACCATCCACACTATACACATCACAGATTCCCAAAGAAACCATAAACGCTCTCAGAAAGACCTCCGCACACCGAGTCCGCCTCATTTTTCCACACTTCTTCTCTTATTTATCCTTTTAGGCACGACTACAGCCTCGCAGAGCAAAATCAATCAGGCACAAAGTCTAGGAACCCACAGCTCACACACTAGCTGTTCGTTTTCTTGTTTTTAATCTTAAGCAGCCCTTAAGCTGCTGTAGTTGTGCTCCTGCCCTGGAGTGTCCTTGCTGGAAGGTGGTTCAAGTTCCTCAGCAGCTGTTTGGAGCATTTGCACAGATCACTTACCCACAATGCACCTGCAAACGAATGTTCAAGGATCATATTGAAAAGCACTAAGCTTTTGATGCGCTGACCAAATGTTTAATATTGTTCTACGAGGTCTTCTCCTTTACTGCCAATGTTTGTTTGTGTTTCTTTTTAATTCTGGAATCGGATTACAGGACATCGTGACGAGTGACAGAGGACAAAATAGGACACTAAAGTGTCTCGGTCTCATGTTTCTGCTCTAATAAGAAGACAGCAGCTGCTGTCATATTCACTACATTCCACTGCAGGTGAATATTTTAAGGTGGACTGTTTCTTTACTCCCACAACACGAGTCCATGTTTTCTAATTTTCTGCGTTACTTCAAAACCTCCCGTAATGAAAAGGACAGGAAAGGACTGTCCCCTTTCTCCTGGACAAACATATTTAAGGTACAAAAGGATCATGCTGTCCCTTTGACAGAATATTTATCCAGTTTTTACCTTCATGAACCAAAAATGTACCTTTATTTCTGACAGTACAGCCAGTACAGTACAGCCACAAGATCGGAGGATCGGGGGTCCGAACCCCTTCCCAATGGGTTGCCCTGAGGTACCCTTGAGCAAGGTGCCGTCCCCGTCCCGCTCCTCCCTGCGATAGGCTGGAGACCTGTCCAGGGTGCGTCCCCCGGGTGTGTCCGCCCTGTGTGCGCTGTGTTGGACACCAGCACTCCCCCGTGAACCCGTTTGGGACAAGCGGCAGATAATGGATGGATTTCTGACAGTATAGCTTCTCTGTGACTAAATGTCCTCAGCACTTTAGTGAATATATGGATCTGTAAAGATCTTACCCAGTTCTTACCCAGAGCTGAGACAGATCTTACCCAGTTCTTACCCAGAGCTGAGACAGATCTTACCCAGATCTTACCCAGAGCTGAGACAGATCTTACCCAGATCTTACCCAGTTCTTACCCAGAGCTGAGACAGATCTTACCCAGTTCTTACCCAGAGCTGAGAAAGAACACATAAAAATTGAACAATTTTATCGCTTATTGGATGAAACGGGTCAATAATTATTACATCAGTCGTGTTCTGGATATGTTCCAGTCAGCTCTGTAGTTTAAAGGAGTTAAATCGAGAGATTTACTCCAGACCATGTTAGTGACTCAGATATTTTTATTTTCTTACATTTATATTGTTTATTTTATTAGCACTGGAAATTGAAGTATTGTGCAGAAATAAAAAGCCTAATTTTTACAGTCTAACATTTTTGGAATGCTAAAACCTGTGCATGGAGAGATGGACAGTAGATGTAATTATTGTGTAGTAATTTATTAATAACATTGTAATAACCATGTAATTACATTTAGGACAGCATTTCTAGCTCCTGCACTACAACTTTTTCTGTCCATATAGTGGAGAGAAAAATGAAACAATTATACTTAAAAAAAGTTTTATAAAATTTGTTTCTGAGGTCATCATACCTGTGAAGAACTGTTTCATTCATCGGGGTGTTTATTATTATAATTACACATTATAATAACTTTATATAAATATATATGATTTTATATCTATGAGCAAATGATAAAGTAACTCATTTTATAACAGCAATATAATTGTGTAATTTATTAAAATAGCATAATAAAAATGCTTAATGTAAATAAACTGCAGTGTTTTCTCTCCATCACTTTAAGGTTTTGTGTTCTTCTCATTTTAATTCCCAGGAGAGACATTAAAGCAGCTTCATTTTGCCCCACATGACCAGGTACGAGGCGGGATGTCCCCCAAATCTCGATGAGTTCTCTGCGAGAGGCCGTTCTCTTTATTCTTGGTTGTAATGGGAGCGAGTGAAGATGAGAAGATCTGATGAAAGCTCTCAGGCCACACAGACCAGATCGAAGGGATTTTAATCTGGGTGAAAAGAAGATGTCCTCTAAAGGGCCCCTCGACGTCCCCCTGTGCTCCAATTTAGAGAAAGGAAGGGATTAAACTGCGTTCTTTGATGAAGACACTTACCTCAGATTGCAGGCCAGTCTCTACAGCTCCTCCTTCAGACTGGAGATAAACCGAGACAGATGTCTCCATCGTCCTCTTTAATGCTCTGGCATTCTTCATCAAACGCTTAAACAAATAAAGAAAGACCCACGTGCTCACAAGAAGTTACACAATAAATGAATAATCTAATAAGACCAGGCTGGGTGGAGACAGCGGTCAGGGATGTTACATATTATTCAATCATTTATAGCTTTTATTACATTTCTACATTTCCTCACTTCTTCTTCTTGTATTTTTAATGTGTTGTTGAGGAGCAGTTCTCCAGATCTTCCTGAAGGACAGTGTTGTTGTCTCTCATGTTCAGTCCAGTCTCTGTACCTGAGCAGTTTCAGAAGCAGTGTGGGATCATCTTCACAGAGAACAAGACGCAGGCGAAGAAGAGCTTTGGGACGTCCTTCATGAAGCCTGGAGAAGTGGTCCTGACTTAAAGAAAGCAGCTGGTCTAAGAGAGTTAAGGCTGTGCTGAAGAATAACGGTGGTGGTTTGTGTTTAGACTGGAGTTACATGTTACATGTGGAGTTACAGTCTCTGTACCTGAGCAGTTTGATAGTTTTGTGTTGGTTAATCCACTTTGGATTGTTGGTTAATTCACTTTCATAAAAACAAAAACAACTGATTACGTTTCATTGATTCACTACAATTAAGAAAAACACAGAATGTATTTTTTAATCAGCGGAAAAAATAATAAAAACAAAATGCTGTAAAAAAGAATGCTTTCAGAAATGGAAGTGTTCATCATTTATTTCCGGCCACTTCTTCCAGCTCCTCCGGGCGGATCCCAAGGTGTTCCCAGGCCAGCCGAGAGACATAGTCTCTCCAGCATGTCCTGGGTCTTCCCCGGGGTCTCTTTCCGGTGGGACGTGCCCGGAACACCTCACCAGGGAGGCGTCCAGGGGGCATCCTAATCAGATGCCCGAGCCACCTCATCTGACTCCTCTCGATGCGGAGGAGCAGCGGCTCTACTTTGAGCCCCTCCCGGATGGCTGAGCTTCTCACCCTATCTCTAAGGGAGAGTCCAGACACCCTGCGGAGGAAACTCATTTCGGCCGCTTGTATTTGCGATCTCGTTCTTTCGGTCACTACCCACAGCTCGTGACCATAGGTGAGGGTGGGAACGTAGATCGACTGGTAAATTGAGAGCTTTGCCTTCTGGCTCAGCTCCTTCTTCACCATGACGGACCGATGCAGAGCCCGCATCACTGCAGAAGCTGCCCCAATCCGCCTGTCGATCTCCCGCTCCATCTTACCCTCACTCGTGAACAAGATCCCAAGATACTTAAACTCCTCCACTTGGGGCAAGGTCTCACTCCCAACCCTGAGAGGGACTCCACCCTTTTCCGACTGAGGACCATGGCCTCAGATATGGAGGTGCTGATTCTCATCCCAGCCGCTTCACACTCGGCTGCAAACCGATATATATATATATATATTTTTTTTTATTTATATATCAGCAGCCGTCCACTTCCTCCTCCACAAAATGACACATTATATGGAGTCTTATTTTATCTCTTTATTCTTGATTGTAAAAATGGCTTACTGTGGAATAAAAACTGATAATGTTTATGTTTTCTGAAAAAACCGGATGCATATTTTGCTGCATCATTAATCCAAAAATAAAAAAGTGCACTGCTGCATTTTCACACCCCTGCTTTTCCTGCGTGTTCCTCTCGCAGGTGGATCTAATTTTTAATCTACATCATTTAAATACAAGCCTCGGTGAGGCGGGTTATTGCAACTGTCAGGCGCCCCAGGACCAGGCTGGAGCACTAATATTAAACTGGTCTGTGTAATAACATCCTGCACGTCCAGCAGGGGAAATGACTTCACACCCATCAGCTCTCTCTCCGCCGGACTGACAGCCCTTCCACAGAGGATTATTCTGCCTGGCCTGGCTTTATTTTTCATTTTCTTCTAAGGCCGGTATCTGTAAACTGTCCACACGGCT
>CM029387.1:287886-337886 GCA_017165825.1 Hepsetus odoe
AAAATGAGCTATAATTATAGATCTATAGATCTACAATAAGATCTTTAATTGTCTATTTTTATACAATAAAGGTACAATTTCCATACTAATTAATTAATTAATTGTAAATAAAAATAAGGTTACAAAATAAAATTCTTTCAAACCATTTTTATATTTTTAAATCGTTCTTCTGACTCATTATTGACAACACCAGGTTTTGCCCCACCCTGGCTGAGAGGGACACTATGATGGCTGATGTCCCACAAAATGAGTCACAATATTTTTCCATTTCAACTGATTTTGGGTAAATCGAATGTGATGTTCTGTGGCACTATGCAAGAAGACCACAACACACACACACACACACACACGCACACACACACACACACACACACACACACACACCGAACTGATACACACCCCAGTGAGGACCAATAGCCAGTTAGAAACTTATAGGGTCACAGATCAGGTCATCACTGGGTTCATTGGGTGTTACAATCAGACTGAACCTCTTTTTGATGAAGATTAGCACCAGGGAGGAAGGCGGGATAAAACATGATTTAAAAGACTTGATGAGCAGAAAAAACAACAACAGCAAAATGGCACAGAACACAGTAAAAAATGAAACAGCTGTGTACAAACACATGTAACTCCAGTCTAAACACAAACCACCACCGTTATTCTTCAGCACAGCCTTAACTCTCTTAGACCAGCTCCTTTCTTTAAGTCAGGACCACTTCTCCAGGCTTCATGAAAGACGTCCCAAAGCTCTTCTTCGCCTGCGTCTTGTTCTCTGTGAAGGTGATCCCACACTGCTTCTGAAACTGCTCAGGTACAGAGACTGGACTGAACATGAGAGACAACAACACTGTCCTTCAGGAAGATCTGGAGACCTGCTCAGGTACAGAGACTGGACTGAACATGAGAGACAACAACACTGTCCTTCAGGAAGATCTGGAGAACTGTTCCTCAACAAGACATTAAACATCTAAGAAAGTCTGGAACAGAAATATGAAGAAATAAGGGGCTCAGTTCTTTGTGTGTCAACAATGTATCTGGAGAACCCTGCACACTAGAGATGTCCTTTGTTGAACAGAGGGAGGCACTTTGTTGTTCCAGTGAGAGCTTGTACTTGATCTTATCCCTTTTCTGGAGACTAAACCCAAAGATAAACCCAACACTGAATGCCTTCCAGGATAAAGAAACTATTTCTCTGGGTTGTTTTTGTTAACGTGGTTGTTTGCCACCATCATTCCTTGAATCTGTGCACCAATGTCAGGACTTGAGGTGTTCTGTTGTTGTTTTATTTCGTTTTACTCACAGTAGAGGGCGCTCTGTTCTGATGGAGCACACCTGAGCTCATGAAGGCACAGGTGTGCTACATTGAGGCTCAATGAGTCAGAACAGAGCGCAGCTCATTCACTGTACTTTTGTTATCGTTACGGGTGGTTTTGTGTCTGAAGTATTCCAGTTTCGTGCCTGGATTTTGGTTTTGTTCTTGTTCATGGTCCAGTTTCGTGTCTGGACTCCTGTTTGTTGAATAAACGTATTTCTAGAACCTCTGGCTCCACCTTGATGTCCTTCCCGCTCCCTGCCACCGTGACAACCAATCAGAGGCTGCGTTTCAGACTGGGTGTGGCTCTGATCTGGAATAACATCTGATAAAACTCTCCTCTCTTGAGATCTGTACTATTAGAGCAGCTGCTTTCTAGTCTAAACTGAATATATAATGTGCCTACAGGGTTAATAAAATGGAATATTTAAAAATTCAGTTTTTAAATGATCAATCCTGATATCTGGGTGTCCTGCAGCCCCGACATCCTTTGTCCTTGAGTGCGTCCGATCCAAAAAAGCAGAGATTTCTCCAAAAGCGTCAGAAGCGAGGCCCGCGGGTCAGACGGTCTCCACTGTCTGCACTGTGAGCTGTTTCAATGTTATTTTAGACAATAAAACCGGAGACAGGCAGACAATACAGCGACGTCACTGAAGGCTCTCCACAGTATTATCTAATATTTACAAGAGCTTCACCGCTGCTCACGCTCCAACAATGAAGATGACTCACATAATTAATGTGCAAAAGCAAAGACAAACAAGAGACCCAAACACTCTTATCAGCCCTCAATACTGACGTTACAGAAGTAGAACAGGCTCTCCATGCATCACACACACACACACACACACACACACACACACACACACATATACATACACACACACATACACACATACACACACACACACACACACACACGCTCACAAATATATATACACACACATACACACATCTACACACACACACATACACACACACACACACTCACACACACACACTGCCTGCGCTGCTACAGATGGGTCAAAGTTCAAACTGTGAAAGATTATCAATAGCATTAAACAATAGTTCCTTTAACACCTCGGTACGTGTTAAAATGAACAGATCGTCTCTAATATAAAGACGTCTCTAAAACGCTTATTGTCTTGTGTCAGGGACAGTCGTACACTTAACAAAAGTGTTAAAGCATGTGTTCAGCAGAGCTACTGTTCCCAGAAATGTGTGTGAGCACTTGAGAAAAACTGTAGACACTTAAAATAAAATAAACACTTTTGTTTTCTCTGTGGAGATGATCTCACACTGCTTCTGAAACTGCTCAGGTACAGAGACTGGACTGAACATGAGAGACAACAACACGTTCCTTCAGGAAGATCTGGAGAACTGCTCAGGTACAGAGACTGGACTGAACATGAGAGACAACAACACTGTCCTTCAGGAAGATCTGGAGAACTGCTCCTCAACATTAAACATACAAGAAAGTCTGGAAGAGAGAAATGAAGAAATGAGGGAATCAAAACTTTTGCACAGCCCTGCTGACCTATTTATATGAACTTTTTATGTTTCGGCCACTTCAGAGCTATAAACAGGTTTAAAACAGATGGCACGCTGTTCCGTTGGGTCTGGAGGTAGAACTAGAAGCAGAATTTGAATTAGAAGCTGAAAAGGAACTTGCTGTTGAAGCTCATTAGCATTAGCTTTAGCAACTTCCCATCCACAAGTGCGACCCAAGTGTTACAGGCCGGCGTCGCCAGCGGGGAATTAGTGAGGATTTCTGTGCGGTTGTTTATGTGGCTGGAAGGAATCTGACTTCCTGTTTATGTGGTTTATTTTGTTTGTTCTGTAAGTGGCTCCTGTGGGAGCGAACACTTTCCGCTGACGGGTTCACCTTGACAGCAGCAGAAAGAGCATCTCTGCTAAGCGAGAGTGGAGGCAGGACATCTTTCCTTTGTCTGGAGAGAGAGTGCTGGAGAGAGAGTGCTGGAGAGAGAGAGTGGGATGGAGAGTCTAAACAAGCTGAAAGTCCTCTGGGCTGGAAGTGTATGTTTTTCACTGCAGTACAAACAGAGCGAGCGAGGACTGTAAACGCAGCGTGGTGTCAGTGCAGCCCTCCGGCTCCACCAACGCTAATACGGAAGTTTCAGTCTCAGCGTTCTGATGCAATTAAAACATGACGAATGCCGTCTATACTGACCCAATAAAGGCTGCTGAGCTTGTGGTTTTGGGACGGATTTAGAAAAACGTGTTTATCACCTGCTCTGCTGTTTCCGACTCTGAAACTTTCGGAAAGTTACCCCATTTGTAGGCGACCTGCCGAGACCCGAACCTTGTTGAGTTGTCAATCTGTGTTCTACTTCCACAAACTCTGTTCCCACAGCACAGCAGAATTACACTCCTGTAGGACCTTCTGGTGGAAGAGCTTCATTCGTGAACACCTCTCTTCATCACAGAGCTCTCTCTCTGCTTAGCCTCTGACTGAACTAAACAAAAAAAAGGAAAAATGAGAGCAAAAATATCTGTAGATATTTGGTGTCTTCTTCCTCTTCCTCTTCTTTTGGCTGCTCCCGTTTAGGGGCCACTATAGCGGATTATCCATTCCCATTTCTTCCTGTCATCTGCATCTTCCTCCTTCAAACCGACCACCTGCATGTCCTCTCTCACCACGTCCATAAACCTCCTCTTTGGTCTTCGTCTTTCCTGGCAGCTCCATCTCCAACATCTTCCTCCCAATATAATCCTGGTTTCTCCTCTGGACATGTCCAACCCAACACAACCTTGCTTCTCCAAACCCGAGAGATATTTAGTGTACACTGCAAAACAAAAAAGACATTCTTATTTCAAGGCAATTTTTTTTTTTGTTCCCTGTTTTTGCTTATTTTTTGTGTATTTCCCTGCTCTTACCCCATTGGTTAACAGAATCATCTCTCCATCACTTTCAGCAAATTTCCTCCGGTGTGAACGTACGTCATTCAAGGTGCTTCACTAAATTTCTCACAAGAGCAGCTCCAGTTTTTCTCCATTATTGCAGGGATGAACGACAGCATGGCAGGGCTAATGATGTGAAGAGGCTAAACATCGGAGGCTCTGTAATAATATAAAGGCTGTTTGTGCGCCGATATGGAGGATTATACCCCCCGCGGAGGGATATTTCATGCGGTTCCCGTGATTTTGCAGAGCTTTGATGAATTGGAAACAACGACAGGCCGCAGCCTCTGGAGCACCGGCATAAATCATTCACTCTGTGCTGCAAACGAGTGTTTTAGTGCTTTAATGAACGTTGTTTGACTAAACGGGCATCAGCTTTGTGAAGCATTAGAAGTCTGCAGCTGTTGTTGTCATTATCTAACATTCATCTGATCGAAGATGTTTATTTAAATGCAAGGTCATTCGGCTGAGAACTAATCAGACATCATCATGAAGACAAACAGCCACCCACTCCCCCTACCTGTGCATGCCAGAAGATACAGGTGTAAGCTTGATAAATGTCCAAGATTAGCAGTTTATGAGAGATTTTAAGGGAAAATGTTAAGCCAACATGTTTAAAAGCTTGATATGTGGGTAATCTTCATTGTTTCCTACTGCAAAGAACCTCCACAACGCCATCATTGGACTGGTCTTCTTGAGAACTATGCTGAGTCAGAACCATTCTCTGTGGTGGTGAATGGTACCAGACGTCTGAATGTTCCTCCCAGACATGGCGAAGGAACAGTGAGACTGTGAGTTTGGAGAAGGTTTTGGACTAAAACTAAGAACGGGCTTGCTCACAGTCATTGTTAGAAAACTCCAGGTGATACAAATTGTTGTATAATGTGTTCAAACGTTTTCCCAACAATCAACAGCCACTGGTTCTTCTGAGCAGCTGTTTAGCACTTCAGTAGTCAACAGCTGATGCTCCAACGCAGGAGGAGGTAATAAGAAGACACCAAAGTGTTTTCAGGTCACTGTTTCCCCAGTTTGTAATGTTCTTAAGGTGCAGTTAACAGGAACATTGGAAGTCAAGATGAGCTCTGGAAGACCAAGAATGGACAATTTTACATCATCATCATCCCTTAGAGACACCCAGAGACACACGGAGCTTCACTAGTTCCATTCACCACCACTGGAAAGAAATCTGAGACTAAACTCACCTTGATTCTCAATTTTTAGCTAAAAAAAAGACTCTAAAAGAGATGCTGGAACAGAGGTGTAGTTCGAGAAGAACCTCGTTATGTGCAGGTACTGGAGGAATAATGCCTAAAGCATCGCTCTTACGGACCCTTTTAGGTTCCAAACCTTTATGTTTTCGAGTGTCCTTTGGTTACAGTCTTATCAGGCCTGTAGTTGGGAGAAAAAAAGTCTTCATCTAAATGCAAATTCTGCACGTCCATTCTCCGGGTTAGTTCGATGATTCTCTCTTCATTTTCAGCCTAATTTATTGCAATATAATCCCAGTCCTCCAATCCTTCACCTTTCCTCTGCTTCGCCCTCCGCCGTGACAAACATTTCCCCGACGTTGTTTGAAACACAAATCTCTCTTTCGGCTCAGGCTCACCGATACCCGACACTCACACTCAAGGTTAGGCCTCAAGCCCAGGAGGGATTTATTCTACTTGTCGGACATTTTGATCTGGGATACTTCACTCCTTGAGCTGGATATCGGATCTTATTCTGTTTTATCTTCAAAGTGACAAAACAGCATGGGTGATCACCTGCTCTGAAGCTGAAGACAAGACTCCTGCAAACTTCCACTGCATGTCCTGCAGTGTTCGGGATGTGTTACACAAAAAAGAGAAATATTTATCCGTGTCTTCATTTGGTTAATTGACATAAAAACATCTTTTGTTGTTTCTGAGAAACCTTTACATAATCATTTAAAAATCCAGAAGAAAAACAGATGGCACTAAAGTCAATGTGTGGCAAAACAGAAGTCTGTGGCTGAAGTTCTGTCCTGCTGTTCTTCAGGGAAAAGATACAGATCGACCATATCTTTTAAACCCCCCGTTTACCAGCGCTGACAATTAGGTGTCAAAATAATGAATGCAGGACCCAAGGTCATTGCAGATCATCGTCCATTGCCCATTGGTGCATCTCTTCTCTAGGTAAGGACACACACATCTGGTGGGCCATGTGATGGAAAAGAGAATGAGATCCATCAGAACCAGTCCACCATCCATCACTCCATGGTCCAGTTCTGATGTCCAATGCAGGAGCTTTTGGAGATCCATCAGTGCTTTGTTTTGATCCACAGCAGCTTTGCAAGACATTACCAGACTGACCTTTTACAGCTGGAAGTGTCAGTATGGTCGAAGCTCTCCAGATTAAGAGGAAAATATTCTTTAAAATGGATATCCTTGTTATTAAAGAAAGAATAAAAAGAACATTGGCCAGGATGTAGGGGTGTACTCGCCTTTGGTCCTGTGGATCAATAGCTTGCAGGTTCAAATCCCACCTCTAGCACTACCACCACTGGGTCCCTGAGACCCTGAACCCTGAGTGTCTCCAGGGGGGACTGTCCCTGTACTCAGGACATGGACGTCTCTCTGGAGAAGAGCGTCTGATAAATGCTGTAAATGTAAATGTGAATGATTCCCCTTTGATTATTCCAGTCTCATCAACTTTGTAGATGCTGCTGAGACTGGAATGAATGTGAAGTGAAGCCCAGATGCAGCACCTCTGACTCCCCCTGTCTGAGTGTCCTCCTCTCACCAGACGCCGCCCAGGTGTGTTTGTTGTCAGTCAGGAGACTAAGATAAAACAAGAAGGAGTCCTGAGCTCAGACTGGGAAACTGTAATGCTGTCCAATTCTGTTTCAAGTGGAAGATCTCTTGTAAGAGAAACAGATGAAAGACAGAGTAAAGGAGGGCAGAAGGCTGACGTACAGAAAACAGCCGCGGAGCTCGGGTGGCGGCGGAGGAGAGACCGGCCTGCAGCTCGGCGCCTGTTTAACTTACTAAGACTGTCGGGGGCACACACCTTTATTCTGGACTGTAGTACTGAACACACACCGGACTGTAGTACTGAACACACACCTTTATTCTGGACTGTAGTACTGAACACACACCGGACTGTAGTACTGAACACACACTGGACTGTAGTACTGAACACAACTGAACACACACCGGACTGTAGTACTGAAATGTGTTTTTGACAGTAGATGGTTCCTGTAAGTGGAACCCGTAGGGAACCGAGGTTCTGAAGTAGGTCAGCTGATCATCAGAAGTGACGCTGCGAGTGTTTGAGGAATCTGGACGAAGCGGAGGGTGAATAATGGAGGCTTTTGTCATTTCTTATTCACTGGAACAAGGTGTTAGCACTTTCAGCTCTGACCTTCAACACACACACACACACACACACACACACACACACACACACACACACACACACACACACACACACAGACTTGAAATGTCTTTTTCCTGAAAGCTCTTAGCTTTAGTCACTTTTCCACCAAAATAAAAGTCTGGTGGAAAATGTAGGATGTGCATCAAACTGTAGTTTCATTTCTTTTGATTTTTGCTGCTTGTAGAAGATTTAGAGGATTGACTGATGTGTGTTTTTATAGATATTTCAGAAAGTCTTCAATTTCTTTCCAGTTTTTTATTGTTTTACACTTTTACTATTATTTAAGACTATCATTTAAAGAAATAAAATCTGACTTTTTTGAGCATTTGCTTATAATTACCAGTATTTCAGTTCTGCTCCTCATGGGCTAATGTTTTAATATTTGAATATTTTACTGCATGAAGTTCTTCCGACTCACAGTGAATTATAAAACTGTTTTCTTTTTGCTCCTCCTCCTCCGTCTTGGTGCTTCATTTAAAAATGAATGTTGGGGATTATATAATAAAGTAATTACTGAGGAACGCTCCCATAAACCACCGTCTGATTATCCGTCCCTGTAATACCGTCTGACTCCCAGCTCACCATCTGTAACGGAGCTGCATTGTTACTGAAATGCAGCGGAACCAGTAAACACCCCTTTATCAGGAGCTGCCCAGACGCCGAAGGTGGATATTCACTCGACCGCGGCTGAGCTGGAGGTTCAAGCAGAAAAGAACGATGTTACACAATTAAAACAATTAAAACAATTAATCAACTTCACACTTAATCAACTTAAACACATTCACATCCGGCGCACAGTCACAGCCAGTTCGGAGGAGTATAGTGTCCTCATGTTCAGGGACGGAGCTCCAGGATCAGAAGGTCGTGGGTTTGAATCCCAGACCAGTAGGTTGCCCTGAGGTCCCCTTGAACAAGGTACCGTTCCTGTCACTGCTCCCCGGGTGCTTGATATGTCTGCCCCCTGCTGGACGGTGTGTATAGAGTGTTTGGTTGTGGTTCACTGTGTGCTGTATCAGAAATGTAAGGATGTATTTAAAGTTGTAACAGTATCAGAGTTTTAGTGAAATATAAACAGACGTGTAAATAAATATTTATCCCGAGTTCCCGTCCAGGAAAAAGCAATAAATAAAAGCTACATTAATACAATTGATTCATTTACATATATAGAAATACAAACATAAATACAGGAGAAACACTATATATCACTAAAAACAGCTATTGGTTACATTTTATTCTTAATGCTTTAAATGATATTTAACAAAACTGTGACAGTGTCGTTTATTTATGTTTTCATTTATTAAAACAAAAAAAAAAGATTAAAATAAAGATTAAAAACAGTCACGGCTCCCAGTTCTGCTGTAACTGACGATCCAGGAGAGTTTGTTTCTGTTTTCAGAGCCTCGGCCCTCATCACAGTGTGTTCCACACACTAACCTCGCGTCCTTTTAGTCTCTGAGACGAGTTCAGGAGGGGGCGTGCTCCAGTGTTGGGGTTCATGGTGGTTCTGAGGATCAAAACTACAGAAACGTTCAGAAGATTCCCTTTTCACCACATCGAGCTGCTGTAGATTCACAGCAGAACCCTACTCCAAATACAACCAGTCTTCTTCTCCACAGCGGATCATCCGTCTCCATGTCTTCCTGTCCTCTGCTTCTTCCTCTCTCACCACGTTCATAAACCTCCTCTTTGGTCTTCCTCTTCTCCTCTTTCCTGGCAGCTCTCTCCTCCGTTCTCCTGATGTGCTCCTTGGGAGGGTTTTATTTTGATGGATGATTTCTAGTGTTGCCAACATCACCTCCAGCTCTAAACTAAAGGAGATAAACTGGAATCTGGACAGAAGAGGTGAACATCTGTGGAGGTGGACATCTGTGGAGGTGGACATCTGTGGAGGTCAGTTTCTTCTGTAATCTTTAGGAAAAGCTTGTGATTATTTTATTTACTCTTCATTGAAAAACATGAACAATTCATATTATACCAATGAAATAACACATTTTAATGCAAACGGAACATTAATTTAGTCTTCATTCACATCTTCCCCCTGAAGAGTGAACTCCTCCCTCTCTTCCTGCCAGTGAGAGATTGCTGTAAACTCTGAAATGTTCTTTTTCAGAAATTCCAGGGTGTTTTCTTTTATGTCATTAATGTCCAGTTTGATGAACTTGAGGTAAAATTGTGCTGAATGTCACAGAAAAGTCCTGTTAATAATTGATGAATTCCCCACAAAGGATTGGCATTAATATTTAATGTGTGCTGTGGGTACAAACCACATTGTTGTGTTTGCATCAGAAATGAAAGGATTTTTCTTTGTACTCTTCCAGAGTGGCCTCGTTAATGAAATATACTTTGTTTAATATCTTATTTGCAGTGTTGAGTCATTTTAATTTCATGCTTATCTACAAACGAGCTTCATAATGTATGCATAAGCACAAAATAACATCGTTATAAAGCAGAAACAGGCTGTTTGTTGCCAGTAAGAAGACGTCTTTACGTTTGAGATCTTTAAATCCTCCGCCGAGCACAAATATGCTCTCTGTCTCATTCATTTAAATTCGTGCTTCATTACAGCATGACCGTTTCTTTAAAAGCCTCTTATGTCATGGGTTCAAAACCCAGACTAGCAATGTACCGTCCCCATCACTGCTCCCTGGGTGCTGGATATGTCTGCCCCCTGCAGGACGGTGTGTGTGCGTTTAATACACAGGATGTGTTTGTTTGTGGTTTGCAGTGTGTTCACGGTAACACGTGGTCACTTTCACTTTCACTTTCCCGTAAACAGGCTTGTTTAGCTGCTCACGGAGCTGATTGGCAGGGAGGGGGCGCCGTGTTCAGTTAGGAAGGTGCACATTTGCATTCACAACAAGATCCCTGATGACAATTAGGCAGCTGTTCACAGTTGGAGCCGCCCGATGAGCATTCAGACGGTCTGAAGCAATCAGGTAACTTCGCTCTCCAGGTTTAAACGGAGTTCCTGGACATTCCTCTGAAGCAGCCCTGCGACAGACACTCCAGAGTCTCCGGCCTGGACACACAGCTGGTCTGAGCAGGAAATGTCAGAAGGACATTATGGCTTTAATTGGAGCGGAGCTGAAACACAGCTGGGCTTTTTTAGAGCATCAAAGAGAAGGAGCCACAGAGTTCACCCTCGGAAAATGTCAGAAGCATCCCGCCAGCGCAGATTCTTCATCCTGAAGAACTTTCAGTTTTCAAATCAAATATTAGTGTTCTGTTTATTAACGGTGTGTGACGCCGCAGATGATCTTCTCCTCTGGTTTTAGGGACGGGAGAATGTAAACCTTTTTGAAAACGCATGTTTTACTTTCTGTTCTAATCTTGATAAAGCACGAATATTTCTGAATATAAATACTTCAGTAATTAAGAAGAGTGTTCAGGTGTCTGTTTCCACACTTCCTTACAATTTACCCTCAAAATCCTTCCTTCCTTCCTTCCATCTTCAGAACAGACTCCTTCCTGCCGGAACATCTGAGTTGATCCTCCATTATTTTTATCCTCCTTCACCTTCCCGACATCCAGACCCCTTTCAGACGCAGACGTCCCTCTGTGTGTCCATCTTTGCAGGACAGATGGAAGGAAACGTAAGAGAGAAAAGGCGTGATTGAGAGTGACGTCCTCGTAGAGGCATGATCAGAGTTATGAGAGCGTCCTGGACCTGAAGAGAGCTGGAAGTCTGAGGGCTGGTGCAGTTCTGCTTGGCTGCCACTCAGGCCTCCTAAATTACACTTTATTTTCCAAACAAAGCAGCCGTTTGACAGCTGTATCGATTTCCTGATTAATCTGGAAGACCGCTATCGACACTCGATCCTGGAGGCCTCGTTTTCATGGGTGCATGATGAATCGCTGAATAAACAAGATAGAAATCCCTCAGCTGGTATTTTTATTTCGCTACTGGTGGACTTTCGTCCCGCTTGTCAGCTGCCAGTTATCCCCACATTGACGCCTGTGTTATTTCCAGAGTGGAGAAAATCTGAGTGACTTCGGTGTGGTGGACCTTTCAAAACAGCCAGGCTGCAGCTTCAGAGAAATTCGTTCTATTAAATTAATTCAGTTTTTTATTTTGTCCACAAAAAAGGTGGATTCAGTGCCGCCTGTCGGATATAAATGAAGATAAACTGATAAAATCCATCCCGTAATGGCACTGCATAATTACATCACAAATAACTCCGCCCTCCCAATGTGATTGGTGAGCAAATCTCCATTTACATAACTCCACCTTATTTGTTTGTATCCTAGCAACAAAAAACCTACTAAAACCATAACAGCTCCAGCAAAGTTTACCAGGAATAATAATCAGCTAAAGAGCTTCTGCTAATAACGTTGTCCAAACGGCGAGAGACGGATCCAGAAGTCTCCACCTGTGACCGACCCGTCTCCACCAGCCGCCAAGAGCTGAGCAGACTCTGTTTCTGACACCTCACATCATGCTTCTGTTCCACCTTAAATCCTGAAGTGAAGCCAATGTATTTATTTCATAAATACTGGTGTTCCCCCTTAAACACTGCAGAGAGGGCAGTTTCAGGTCTGCAGTTCCACCTTAAACGCGGCAGTGGCGCCAGTTCAGCTCTGTTTCCATTCTCGTCACGATGGTTTAAACTGGCTGTAAAGTTATTTTTGTGTTTACAATTTTGTGAAGAAAAAGTTCTGCAGAAAGGACAAAAAAAAGATTGTAATTGTGGAAGTTTTCTCTCCTGTACAGCGAGAAGTGAAGAGTGAGGGAGTGCAGTGCTGGAAGGTCGAGTGAACGAAAACGTTCTGCAGTTCTGAAGGCCCTCCAACAGCCTTGCTGAAGTTTTTACTTTGTGCTGTGAAGGTCGCAACAGTCCGGGGATCTGCTCGTCCTTTAGAAGTGAAGTCGGTGAACTGAGCTGAAGACTCCTGGGCCGGTATTATTTTTCATCCAGTGTTTGTAAAACTGTCCGTTCACAGATCAGCCAACAGGTCAGAGAAGGAAATCATTTTTCGCTTTTGGAACAGAAACGTACATTTGTAGTTTTTTTTTCACATTTTTGTGATTTAAATCTGTATAATGACAAAAACTTTACCGTCAAACTTTCATACACCATCTTCTCAGAAGTTCAGAACACCTGATCCTCCAGCTATTGTCCTGAAATCAAACAATTCTTCAAGGTTTCAACGGTTATTATATTATAATCCTCCCTCCTCCAGGAGAAGAACAGATGTAGGAAAAAACAAAACTTGTGTAAAGACTGGAAAAAGTAAAAAACAGGAGTGTACTGAGAGTGTAAAGTAAAAGTACAGGAGTGTACTGAGAGTGTAAAGTAAAAGTACAGGAGTGTACTGAGAGTGTAAAGTAAAAGTACATGTACCGAGAGGAAGTAAAGTACAGGACAATGAGAGTGTGTAAAGTAAAAAGTACAGGAATGTACTGAGAGTAAAGTAAAAGTACAGGAATGTACTGAGAGTGTAAAGTAAAAGTACAGGAATGTACTGAGAGTGTACAGTAAAAGTACAGGAATGGACCAAGAGTGTAAAGTAAAAGTACAGGAATGTACTGAGAGTGTAAAGTAAAAGTACAGGAATGTACTGAGAGTGTACAGTAAAAGTACAGGAATGTACTGAGAGTGTAGAGTAAAGGTACAGGAATGTACTGAGAGTGTAAAGTAAAAGTACAGGAATGTACTGAGAGTGTACAGTAAAAGTACAGGAATGTACTGAGAGTGTAGAGTAAAGGTACAGGAATGTACTGAGAGTGTAAAGTAAAAGTACAGGAATGTACTGAGAGTGTAGAGTAAAGGTACAGGAATGTACTGAGAGTGGGAAGTAAAAGTACAGGAATGTACTGAGAGTGTAAAGTGTACAGGAATGTACTGAGAGTGTACAGTAAAAGTACAGGAATGTACAGAGAGTGTAAAGTAAAAGTACAGGAATGTACTGAGAGTGTACAGTAAAAGTACAGGAATGTACAGAGAGTGTAAAGTAAAAGTACAGGAATGTACTGAGAGTGTACAGTAAAAGTACAGGAATGTACTGAGAGTGTAAAGTAAAAGTACAGGAATGTACTGAGAGTGTAGAGTAAAAGTACAGAATGTACTGAGAGTGTAAAGTAAAAGTACAGGAATGTACTGAGAGTGTAGAGTAAAAGTACAGGAGTGTACTGAGAGTGTACAGTAAAAGTACAGGAATGTACTGAGAGTGTAATGTAAAAGTACAGGAATGTACTGAGAGTGTACAGTAAAAGTACAGGAATGTACTGAGAGTGTAGAGTAAAAGTACAGGAATGTACTGAGAGTGTAAAGTAAAAGTACAGGAATGTACTGAGAGTGTAGAGTAAAAGTACAGGAGTGTACCGAGAGTGTAAACAAGTGTCTCATCTGAAGGACATAATTTAGTAATAAAATAATAAAGGTTATTGATAAATGTGATCTAAAGATTGTTAAATATATTTTTGGAAATATCATTCAAAGGAAACTTAATCTTTATTACTTTTGGTTGTTTTGAATGAAAGGTAACCAGGCAGTATTAAGATTCAGTTTTTTATCAATATATTTGAAAATGATTGGATTTGTTGAATATGTAATTATATGTAAATGTTTGTAATTGTATTAGATAAAAATACCTTGTTTAAATAAAACATGTAAACAGGCTTCCTTGAGACACTGACATAGTTAAACTTCTGAAAGGGGAATTAAAATCGTTGCTTAAATATATAATTGGATATGTTCGATAAACATCATGCAGTAGAAATATCGCTGAATTATATTCCATTAAAAATAGTTCAAATGATTTCTAAAAATTGATTGGTTGTATTTGTTTATCATAACCAGCTTTCCTTAAAATGTTGAAATATGGATCTAAAACAATAAAATCATTCAGATCTGGAAGGATTACTCAACAGAACTGCGGTCTGACTCTCCAGGCCCCTGTTTGAACACCGCAGTGTGACGTTCTGCAGGGAACTTGGAGATGGTGGTGCTGAAGGTCCTGAACGGTGCAGGAAACTCCAGCCTGCTGATCCATTTAGCGGCGCTAGTCTTTTCTAAACCTCCTTGGTTTTTGTAATTTAGGTGGCGTGTAGTGATGCCGGGGGGGCGGCGGTGTTAATGACTTCAGGGCGGATGTTTGTGTGTGTTTGTGTGTGTGTGTGTATGTTGGGGGTGGAGGGTGTTAATGTGTGGGTTGATGTGCTGAAGATGTTTTATATGCAGGAGCAGCTATGTCTGAGAGGGATAGCTGATTACTGCTGGGATCAAGGCCACGCAGCGTATCTCCATCCAGCAGCGTAATCATGAGGAGGCTGTTTGGAATTCAGCTCTTGAGACGAGGAGCTGAGGCTAAACGCTGGTGCTAATGCCCTGCAATAACCTTCAGCTCATCAACATCTCGCCCGGCGAACACTGGGAGCCAAAACTTTATCTCTTAAAATATCTACACTACATTTTTAGCTTCTGAGGAGAGCAGTGATGGGGATGGTAACCTGATCAAGGGAACCTCAGGGGAGCCTACTGCCTGGGAGATTCAAACCCACAACCTTCTGATTATGAGGTACTAGACACGGCTGAGGCCATAATAATAATTCTTAGTAACTCTCCAAACAAGCTACCTGAAAACACAATGTTATTTACTTTCATTTACCTACTGGTTGGACAGAAACACTCTGCTGTGTGCAATTTAACATCTCTAGATGTAAAAAAAACAGGAAATTAAAGCTGATGATCAAATCTCTCATCTCAAATTCATCTTTTGATCTCAAACCTAAATTGGTTCCATTCAGAAACAAACTGGATTTGCAGTTCCAATCATTCAATTAAATGTAGAACATTAACATGTGTGCACACACTAGATGGAAAACTACACATTCTCTGATAGGCAATGGAAGGATGGAGAAACAAACAACTAAATTAAAGAATAATAATAAAAGCCTGTTCTTCCAAAGAGAACAAACTCTGTTGGAAAGCTGATTGCTTCGAGTAAATTGCTTTTCAGAAAAGGTAAAAACAGCAACTGTCATGAGTTATTTTCGGTGTTTTTCTCTCATGCCGATGAGAAATGTTGGGCTAATTGGCTTTTAAGGGAGGCTTGGGACTTTCATAGCATCCTCAACTTTTACTTGACTTCTTTCTGGACTCTATTCTTCAACAGATAAACCGGCGCTGTCTGAGGAAAGACAGCAGAGGATGTGCTGCGAGTTGAAATGTGTCTTGAAGCTTGAAGTGAAGGCAGAGATGCTTTTGACAGAGACATGAATGTAGTTTCACTTCTTTGAGCCACCGTCGCCCCGGGGCCTGCCCTGAAATTCGTGTATGAGCCGAAGCATCTCAGGAGAGTTCCTCAGAGGGCCATTGTGTCTGTAGATATGAAGGAAATGATCTCAAAGTGCAGAAGAAACGTGACGCTGAAAAAGCCTGGGACTTTCTGTCCTGTAAAGGAACAGATCAATAAAATAAAATAAAAAACTAATCGAAGATGAAACTATCAGGCTGGTGCCTGAACTTTGCTCCTCCACATTTTATCCTAAACATCTGACCTCCTCCTTCCATCTCCAGAATAGACTCCTCACTTTAGTCTGAACATCTGAGCTGATCCTCCATTGTTATTATCCTCCATCACCTTCCCACCATCCAGACCGTCTCACAATTAAAACAGACACACACACAGTGGAGAGACGTCTCCTCTTGTGTGTCCATCGGTGCAGGACAGAGTGAAGGAGAGGAGAGAGGAGGACAGGGAGAGTGGACGGTGTATTGTGGAGTGTGTGTCCGTGATGGAGAACTAGTAGAGACGGTGATGAAAGTGAAGCGGTGAAGTTCATGTGGATTATTTTCAGTAGATTGTTTTTATTGGAGTTGAAGTTCGAGGCTTTAATAGTCTTTAATTCTATTAATATGGAGTGAGATTCAGTTCACTTTCACACAGACAGACGCTCCAGACGTCCTTCAGAGGAGACACGCCTCACTTACACTCAGCAATAATTCTGCACTTTTACTTTACACCTCAGTACACTCCTGTACTTTCACTTTACACCTCAGCACACTCCTGTACTTTACTTACACCTCAGTACACTCCTGTACTTTACACTCTCAGTACACTCCTGTACTTTTACTTTACACTCTCAGTACACTCCTGTACTTTTACTTTACACTCTCAGTACAATCCTGTACTTTTTACTTTACACACTCCATAAATTCCTGTACTTTTTACTTTACACTCTCAGTACATTCCTGTACCTTTTTACTTTACACTCTCAGTACATTCCTGTACTTTTACTTTACACTCTCAGTACATTCCTGTACTTTTACTTTACACTCTCAGTACATTCCTGTACTTTTTACTTTACACTCTGAGTACACCCCCCCACATTTTGTAATGGAAGCTCAGCCCTGCAGACTGGGATGTGTGTGTATTTATTTGTCCCCCAAAAAAGAGAAAAAGCCGCTGTTTCGTTCACCTCGTCACCAAACAACAAGTCAATCAGAGCAGCTGCAGTCAATACTCAATCAAGAAATGCCTGCTGGTGGCTGATGTTTGGGCTTGATCCTGGATAATAATGATTTCTAGCTCCTTACTGAGGGAGTGTGTGTGTGTGTGTGTGTGTGTGTGTGTGTGTGTGAGTGTGTGTGAGTGTGTGTGTGTGTGTGTGTGTGTTATTATACCTGAGATATTCAAGATTGCTGGTAGACATTAATCCTCCTCACATGAGACACGCAGGATCAGTTTGAATCCCAATGCTCTTCACGCTCGGACAAGACACATAAAGGGACCAAGATTTACTTTGAGAAGGTTATTTTCCACATGCTGGCTCATTTACTTTACTGACCCTCAGACTTTAAAAAATAAAGGTGGCTGGTGGATTCTTGCACTATTGTAGAAAAAGCTTGTCCAGTTCCCTGCAGAACCTGGAGGTTCTCCACAGAACGCAGTCTTTACACAGTCTTTGTAAATATGGAGTCAGTTTTCTTTTTAAGCTTTAAAAACTTCCTTATTGATTAAACGTTCTCCTCTAAACTGTTCTCCCAAAAAAGAAATGTTTTAGAACAACACAATACAAATGACTCAAAGTCCTAGAAATATCAATGATAAGCAGTCAAACATTTAAATTTAAAATACCAGAAATATCACAGACCATGCTGAATGTTTTTCTCCATTATTCTGGAAATCTGAAAGCTGTTCTATGAAGCAAAATGTATAATTCAAAATCACAACTGTAAATTCATAAATAAATCTGGTTTATATTATATATGTATATTTATTTAGCAGATTGGCCTGTGATAATAGAGCTGCATTAGATTTGCAAAGCACACAGTGAACCACACACCGTCCCTTTACACACCGTCGAATTTTACAGTACGTGTCAATGTTTTTATTAATATAATGATTTTTATTTTGTGATTTTAACTTCTTCTCTAAGCATATTTTGGCTTTCTGTGATGTCTGATTGGTAAATACAGCTCAGTGCTTTGCTTTCCTCTCATTATGTGTTTGTAGATTTCTTTGCTGTTACCAAGTATGACGATGCCATTTTAATAGGAAAAACAAACATGAAAGCATTATTTGTTTATAATTTCAAATAAAATTTTAATCTGAGTGATCAGAGTTTAAATTAAATGGTAATTAAAATTCAAATTAATTGAAGCGTTCTAACCTAGTAATTAATATTTAAAAACAAGAAGAATTTAGGAACCTAAATAGCAGTAATATAGAGATGCAGAAATGTAGCGCATGAATAAATAAAAGGACACGAGTGTTGGTCAAACAAAAGCTGAGCCGTCCATCAGAGCTGCGACTGAAAAACAACAATCCAGAAACACAGCTGTTCAAACCAGCAGCTGGAAACAGACAACTCAACCCTGCAAAGCAAACCAGCGTGAGAGAACATCATAACCTGAACAAACAACAACAAGAACTGTCCAGAGAAAGAGCGCTGAAGACGAGACGGACCCTGAAGGCTGGACCCAGAATCGTACCAGGAATCTCTCAACACCCTCTCATGATCAACAGGTTTTGAATCTCAGACTACTTGGCGAGTGTTTCTTCATGGATGACGTCTCATCACTTGTCAAGAACGAGCTTCTCTGCATGGAAGGGAATCCAGCCACCTAGAAAGGTGCTTTCCACCATTCTTTCAGGAACTCACTTTGTCCTCTCTTTGCAGGAAGCTTGGCATCAAATTTGACGATGATCTTTGATTCTCCTTTCCTTTCCTGATTCTTACTTTCTCTACAACATCTCAAGATGTCGCTGTCTCTCTTTTGGTGGGTCTTCCATTGAAGAAGACAAGAGAAATTCTGTTGATCCAGAACCCTGAAGGAAACACTCGCCTTCAAGGCCAAGATGGGACCGTCTAATTAACGTGTTTCTTCTTGTCTCCTCAGAACATCAAGCACTCTTCATCCTGAACCTCAAGAGAAGAGAAAGACCTGCAAGGAGACTCTTCTCAGTCCTGGCTCCTCAGTGCTGTGATCAACTTCCTCTCGTGGTCAGAACTGGTGAGTCCCTTGTGTCCTCAAGTGTGGTCTGAAACTAGCCCCATCTACACTTTCTTCTGGTCCATAAGCTCTAATTTTGTGGCAAGTTAGATATTGACTTCTTTTGACTTGTTCAGTGATGGCGGCGCGGTAACACGCAGCGGCCGCCGGTCCAAACTTTGAGCAAAGTCTGTAAAAAGTCTTTCATCCACTACTTTTCAATGCAGTAAGACTTGCATATGAGCGCCACATCCTGACAATGCTCTTAAATCCTAACCACAAACACTGCTGGAGCTGAGGAATCAGCCAGGATCAGTCTTCCAGCGACTGTCTAAGACCAGGCCTTCAGTCCCCGAGATCGCCTGCTGAACCTGGCCGATTGGGAGAGGACAGGAAGCGTGAGAGGAAACAGAAACAGCGCAAGCGTGCTGTGTCCGGCTCAGCTGCTAACGCTAGCCGGATCGCCATTCCGCCCGCCCTCCCGCCAATGTCCGGGCTCCCTGGATACACACTGGACTGTATACGCACTCCAGCTGAACACCCAGCGTGAGTACAGAGACTGCTGTGTTTCTGTTTTTACGGAGACATGGCTCAGCGACAGCGTTCCGGACACCGCCATCCAGCTCGCCGGACTCTCCACGCCATGACAGAAACCCGCTCTGTCCGAAAGACTGCGGAGGGGGCTGTGGCAGGCTAAACACACAATGGGTGTACAAACGGGCTGTGCTTGGAAGTCTCAGTACACTGCTCAACACTGCTGGAGGTGATAACAGCCGTGCAGACCGTTTCATCGGCCCAGGAGTTCTCTACAGTGTTTATTTCGCGGTATACATCCTGCACCCAGCTGCTTAGTGCTAACAGCGCTAATGTTAACAGCGCTGGCTGAACTTATGGAATTAATAGCGACTCCCAAAACTTCCACCCAGACGGATTATTTATCGTTGCCGAGATTTCAACCATGCAGTCAGTTCTCCCAAATTCCATCAACATGTGAACTTTTATGACGAGGGGGAAACACGCTGACTGTGTTTACACTGAAACCTGGCCGGGCGCGTACAGAGCGAGCCCCGCCCCACCTCGGATACTCAGATCACATCTCTGTGCTGATCCCAGCAAGACAGACCATCGTCAGGCGCGTGAGACCCACCCTGAAGCAAGTAAAGACCCGGCCCACAGGAGCCATCTCTGCTCTTCAGGACTGCTTCGAACGCACCGATCACACATGTTTAGGGGAGGCTGCAACCCACGGGGTGACTCCAGCATCAACCTGGGAGGAGCACAATGAAGCCTCAGTGACTGGCTGCACTGCAAGTACTGAGGATGTTACTGTCTCCAAGTTCATCATAACACGATCGAACAAAAGCCATGGATGACCGCGGGAGCTGCGTAGACCCTAAGAACCCACGCGCCTCAGTCAGGGACGAGGCCACCTAAGAAAAGCGAGGGCAACCTGTCTCTGGCCATCAGATACAAACGAGCTCACGCGAGAGAGAATCCATGGCCACTTCCAAGAACACTGGAAATACACGGCGCATGCAGAAACCAGGCCCTCACCAACTACAGGACATCTCCACCTGCCTGTGACGGTGACCTCCCTCCCAGATGCGCTGAACCACTTCTACGCACGGTTTGATGCAGCTAACGACACGAGAATGAGGAAGACCACCCTCCTCCAACGACCAGATTCTCCGCCTGACCACAGCCGAGGTGAGAAGATCTCTCTCAGAGTCAACCCACGAAAAAGCGCCGGTCCAGACAATATTCAAGGTCGCAGTGCTCAGAGGATGTGCAGAACAGCTGGCAGTTGTTCTCACTCGACATCTTCAACACCTCTCTCTGAGCACCACTGTTGTTCCAAGGTGCTCAAGACCACCTGCAGCATCATTCCAGTGCCTAAGAAACCATCCATCTCTCCTGCCTCACCACCATCGTCCTGCCGTGACTCACACCCATCATCATGAAGTGCTTCGAGAAGCTGGTCATGAGGCACACTGTCCCAGATCCTCCTCACTAGACCCTGCAGTTTATGTGATCGCCCCAACCGCTCAACGGACGATGCAATTCCCACCACCTCCACCTGGCCCTTTTCTCACCTTGACAGAAAGGACAGTTACGCCAGAATGCTGTTCATCGACTACAGTTCAGCATTCACCTCATCATCCCTCAGCACCTGAGTGAGAAGCTGAGGCTGCTGGGCCTGAACACCTCCCTCTGTAACTGGATCCTGGACTTCCTGACTGGGAGACCCCAGTCAGTCAGGATCAGTAGCAGCACCTCCAACACCATCACACTGAGCACAGGAGCCCCCCAGGGCTGTGTGCCCAGCCCACTGCTGTTCACACTGATGACCCACGACTGTGCAGCCACAGCTCGAACCACATCATCAAATTCGCTGATGATACAACCGTGGTGGGTCTGATCAGCGGAGACGAGGCAGCTTACAGAGAGAGGAGAGATACAAGAGCTGACGGACTGGTGCAGAACCAACAACCTGTCTCTGAACGCCGACAAGACTAAAGAGATGGTTGTTGACTTCAGGAGATCACGTCGGGACCACACTCCACTTATCATCAATACCTCACCTGTGGAGTTGGTCCAGAGCACCAAGTTTCTTGGTGTTCACATCACCGACAACCCACGCGGGTCCTCAACACCAGCTCCATCACAAAGAAAAAGCCCAGCAGCGCCTCTACTTCCTGCGCAGGACCGAGGAAAGCCCATCTCCCACCTTCCATCCTCACCATCTTCTACAGAGGAACCATCGAGAGCATCCTGAGCGGCTGCATTACCGCCTGGTACGGGAATTGCAACGTCTTAGACCGCAAGTCCCTACAACGGGTAGTGAGAACAGCCGAGAAGATCATCGGGCCCTGCCTCTGTACAGGACATTTCACCGTCGCTGCATCCAAAGCAACCAGCATTGTGAGCAGATCCCTCCCAATTCTTCCCACACAATCTTCTCCCTCCGGCCATCCGGGAAAAGGTTCCGCAGCATACGGGCCTCCACTTCCCAGGATGGGGAAGGTTTCTTCTCTGGCCATCAGGGACTGTTGGAACTCTGGAACCACCAATATCATGGACTCTTTAAAACCCACCAATAATGTTGAAACTTAAACCCACCACTTCACCCACCACTTCACTTTTCATTCCTGTATTTATTTATTTATCTCGTTGCACTCTTTGCACTTCTTTAAATACAGTAACACTGGCCCACCACACTGCTACACCATAATGTGCCTGGGTTGCTTTGTTCACAACACTGCAGCCTTCCACGGATGAATGTACCGTCTGTCGTGCCGCCTTGTTGTTAGTTCGTCTTGTCTGTCTTGTCCGGGCACTTGCTGCCCCGTGTTGTGTCTTATGTTGTCTTGTGTCTTGTGTTGTGTCTTGTCTTGTGTGTAGCACCACAGGGTCCTGGAGGAACGCTATTTGCTTCACTGTGTACTGTGTATATGGCTGAAATGACAATAAAATCCTACTTGACTTGACTTGATGGGTTTGTAAATGTTACTTGTGTGGAAAATAGATCATCAGTAGTTCGTTGATTTGAATGTTTGGGGTGCTGGTGGTCTAGTGGTAAGATAATGGCCTACAGACCAAGAGGTCACAGGTTTGAATCCCACCTCCAGCACTACCCTCACTGGGTTCCTTAGCAACACCCTGAACCCCAAGTGTCTCCAGGGGGGGACTGTCCCTGTAGTTAAGGAATGTAAGATGCTCTGGATAAGAACATCTGCTAAATGTCGTAAAAGTCAATGTTATCAGGTTTCAGGAATGAAGAACAGACGTGGAGATGAATTTCTGATGCATGACGTTCTAACTGTAATTATCAATAAGATGAAGTGCAGTACTTTTTTATACCAGGCCTGAACTGGAGGCAAAAAAGACATTATTGTTCCTTTTCCTGAGAATGCTTCGTCTTTTTGAGAGCTTTCTTCTGAGAGCTTTTCATCAGCAGACTTTATGACAAGGTCGTGTGATTAGGTGGCTCCTCTTTCTGAGAGGGACGCTGGTTTGGGGTGAAGATGCGAGGTGGGACTAGACAAGCATGGATTAATGGAAGCAGTATGGGGCTTTGTTCAGGGGTAACATATTGATCGGGTGGTTAAGTATGCGAAACATTCTTTGCACTTTGAGCAGAAACACATTTCACCGCACAAGAACCGGCTGGGTGATTAATAGAATCAACAGTAACGTGTCAGTGCAGTAAACAGACCGCCAGCCTCCTTCAGACTCCTATTGCATTATTCCCCACAATGTCTGGTTCTATAGAGAACCTCCTGCACAAGTTCCGCCAATATGATATTCTGGTTGCTGTTTTTGCAGCTATAGAGACAAAAAAGTGGACCTGCTACACACCCCTGAGGAACTCCACGCACACTCATGTAAAGAGAAGCTTTCAGTAATAAAGTGTAGTCTGTTTTGTGGTCTCCATATTGATTTGGCAAAGTTTTACACCGGATGCCCTTCCTGATGTATCCTCCCCAATGATCTGGGCTTGGGACCGGCACCGAAATACACTGTTTGTGCATCCCTAGTGTCGGGTTAGTAATAAAATGTAATAATTACAAAATAAGAATAGTACACCCCAAACTGTTGGACACCGGACGTGTCCAGAGGAGAGACGAGGAGTATATCAGGAGGAGGATGTTGAGGATGGAGCTGCCAGGAAAGAGGAGAAGATGAAGGATGAAAAGGAGGTTTATGGATGGGGTGAGAGAGGACATGCAAGGGGACGGTTTTAAGAAGGAAGATGCAGAGGACCGGAAGACATGGAGACGAAATGGATGGATGGAAGAGTAGAAGAAGAGGAAGGATGGAAGAAGACTATAATTTTTATTTCTTTTTGCTAGTAATAATAATAATAATAATATAATAAATATAAATAAACAAATATATTTTTATTATGAAAATACCCAGATCAAAAATACAAAACAGTTCTGTAATAAAACACGTGGATTCAGTGGACTGGATGTTTTGCAGAGTAAATGATTTCTATCGTCATTTTTATTATTCTTATAGTTGTGTGTAAATAAAGAACCATATATTTATGCTCATCGCCTTGAGCATGTATGCATGCATGTGTGTGTGTGGGTGTGTGTGTGTGTGTGTGTGTGTGTGTGTGTGTGTAAAGGTTGCACAAAAGAACCTTTATTCAGAATTCCTCACATCTTTTCATGAAAGGCTTCTGTAATCAGGAATGCACTTTTGTTTTACTCACCCCCAGCTGAGTGTCACACACACACACACACACACGCACACACACTAGATAAATAAGGCACCTTGTAGATGTGTGTGTGTGTTTTTTAGGTTGGATTCTTCGGGGGGGCTCTTTGAGCTCAGCCTCTCTTTCAGGAGAAATTTGAGCCGAAAGAATGAAGAGCAGTGAAAAGCGAGGACGTCGACTGTATCGTTATTTTCACCTTTACGGCCTTTAATTTAAAAAAAGACTATTTGTCCTCTTTTTTGTTGTATATAATCACAGTTTCAAAACCAACCATAACCAGTCCTTATGGTCAATGTGAGTTGCGATGTCACAAAACCAACATGTGCACCAGTACTGTCCCAGGATTTAGGACTGAGGCTCCAGGATCAGAAGGTTGTGGGTTTGAATCCCACACCAGTAGGTAACCCTGAGGTTCTCTTGATCAAGGTACCATCCCCATCACTACTCCCCGGGTGCTGTATAAGTCTGCCCCCTGCTGGACGGTGTGTGTGTGTGTGTGTGTGTGTGTGTGTGTGTTTGGTTGTGGTTCACCATGTTCACAATGCCTAATAGTCACTTTCACTTCAGCCCAGTTTAGCCCCAACATTCAGGTCATTTTCATGTCATTTCTGGCAGCACGCCGCCCTGACTGGGCACACCTGCTGCCTCGTTAGTGTAAAGGTGTATAGAGCTCAGTGAGTCAGGGCAGGGCGGTTGGTCATTGGTCATCGTCTGGATGGTTGTTGATTTGAGTCTGGTTAACGCTGGTGCGGTTCATGTTTATCACACTGAAGTTCACAACAGCCAAGTGAGTGTGTTTATTTATAACTATTTACTTTAAAGAAAGAGACAGACAGAGAGTGAGAGAGAGACAGAGAGAGTGAGAGAGAGACAGGAAGAGAGAGAGAGAGACAGAGAGTGAGAGAGAGACAGAAAGAGTGAGAGAGAGACAGGAAGAGAGAGAGAGAGACAGAGAGTGAGAGAGAGACAGAAAGAGTGAGAGAGAGACAGGAAGAGAGAGAGAGAGAGAGAGGAGTGAGAGAGAGACAGAAAGAGAGAGAGAGAGACAGAGAGTGAGAGAGAGACAGAAAGAGTGAGAGAGAGACAGAGAGAGAGTGAGAGAGAGACGGAAGAGAGAGAGAGAGAGAGAGAGAGAGAGAGAGAGAGAGAGAGAGAGAGAGGGGAGAGAGAGAGAGAGAGAGAGAGAGAGGGAGAGAGAGAGAGAGAGAGAGAGAGAGAGAGAGACAGAGAGAGGGAGAGAGAGAGAGAGAGAGAGAGAGAGAGAGAGAGAGAGAGAGAGAGAGAGAGAGAGAGAGAGACAGAGAGAGAGAGAGAGAGAGAGAGAGAGAGAGAGAGAGAGAGAAGGAGAGAGAGAGATGAATTAGTGGTCAGATTTTGCTGAAGTAAGTTCTGAAGTTGTTTTAAATGAAATCCTAAAGCAGTGCTGATCTCTTTGTGGTGAAGATGAAAGTGTTCAGGTGTGTCTGTTTCCTGTCTGTGTGTTCAGTTCGGTTTCGGTTCGAGCAGGTCGTCGCAGGTTGTTGGCCGGATGGAAGCCGTGACTTAGCCTCGGGCCGTTTGCTGAATGTGTCCTGTCTCCGGATGATGAGGGTAAATATCTTCATGAGGTGCTACAGCTGACATTACTGCACATCTCCCCTCGTTCAGCCCTCGGGTCTTCTACACTCGCTGTCCCCACGGAGAGTGTCTCCACCGCTGAGGACGGAAGAGTGGATGTTTGGCTATATAATTAATATTATTTATTTATTTATGTATTTATTAGTGACCAGGTTGCCAAGCATCACTGAACAGAACTGTAGTTATATATTTACATATTTATAAATATTTATAGATATTTATTAATTTGACAGGTTAGGCTGTGGTTGTTTATTCTTCGCATATCGCTTCCGGACCATCTGGACATTATTTAACCTGCAGGACTAAAGCAGCTGCTTTCCTCTTTCTTTTTAAACGTGATTATATTTCAGGACTTCTTCAGTTTGCTGATTAACTTTCAGCAGAAGCGGGTTGAAGTTCTTGCTTCCTATGTTTATTCTGTGTCAAATAACGAGAAAAGAAAAAGCTTAAAGGATGTTTTTCTGCAGAACGACACAGTCAGGAAGACGCAAACATGCAAAAATAAATGAATAAAAATGGAAAATCATGTCTGCCGCCACAACATTTCACATGAACAGAATTGTGGGTAAAAATCCTGCTATTCACAGCCTGCTGTTCACGAACCCTAACCGCACTGAACTAACCTGCTTCCAACGTCATTAAAGACACGAAGCCCGATTCTCCCGTTGTGGTGAACAAACACAAACCGGCTCAGATTCTCCAGCGTATCCAGACTTACAGTCCTTAACTGCCAATCAGATACTCCACAAAACACCCAAAATATTCTAAACCTTTAAGATTTCGTGAACTGCTGGACGGCTGAGCTGGTCCTCCTTTACAGAAGGAGGCGCTGTTTCTCTTTTGCAGCAGTGTCAGTAGATGCAAATTTTCTTTCTTTCTTTTACACTTGTGAAAGGCATCTGCTCCGTGGGACAGCTCTCACAGCTCTGTTTTTGTAGAAATGCTACATTTGTGTTTCGTTTTTGCAGTTTATTGTGTTTGATGTTTTATGTTAACCAGGCTGCACCAATGAGGTCACAGAATATTCCGTTTCTGTTTAAACACCAAAGCTCTAATTTTCTCAAATATGAACCAACCAATAGAAAAGCAACAGAATAATTCAGTCACTACTCCTGCACAGCAACAAACCCTCTATTTCGCAGTGTTTCTCCTCCACACTGCAGACTTTTACTGCACCAAGCTGGTGAGATGCTGGAGAGACAGTTAGTTTTGTGCTGAAACAGCCATACATTATTTAGAGGAGCGCTAAGAGGGAAGGCTTGGAGACTGAATGCATGACACGCTACTCCGGAGCACAGCCTGTAATGGCCCCCAGTGGTTTTACTTCACAGATAAGATTTGCTGTGTTTACCCAATCTGCTTCTGATAACCTGTTATTTTCCAAAATGCCTTGACCTTGGGCTCTCCGCTAAAAGACTATCATCGAGCCTGGCTGGCTTACGCTCCAGCAATTCACAACATTGAAGTGACTGGAGGCAGGTAGGCCTGTTTTTTGGGGGACCGGTTGGGAAGCTGAAGTCAGTATAGATGAGCAGACTCTCAGGGGGAGGCTGCCTGAGCGTCCGACAGGCACAAGGGTGACGTATCTATCACTCCTCCATGACCGTGGACCTTAAAGACCTCCGGGCGCTCATTAAGGTGGGACTCATTCATCCTGTTTTAATTGCTTCCAAATTGCAAAGAGAGGCATCGCGCACCGAATGCAGGGCGACGTGTTCCGAGGGAAAATTCCCGACACGGCATTTACAACCGAGGCAGGAGGTCTGGAGCGGCAGGTTCACCATAAACCTCGCTGTGCATCAGAGGCACACGGTTACAGGACGGAAGGACACCCGCACCACTGAAGGAGTCGCGAATATAAACAGAAACCAGAACACCGAGAGATGATGCCCAAATAAAAACGTATTAGAGCCGAGCAGAGACGTTTACTTTCACACGTGTGAAGGTGCTCCCACATCGAATTCATACATCGGCTTTAAAACACAGACAGACGGGATCATAACGAGACGTGTTCAGGTCTGAGTTCTGTCATTTGCACAATGTCCAGGACGGTGTAGCAGGTCAGACGGTGTAAAGGCAGGTCAGGAACGGTAAAGGCGGTCGGCGACGTAAAGGCGGGTCAAGGACGGTGTAAAGGCAGGTCAGGACGGTGTAAAGGCAGGTCAGGGACGGTGTAAAGGCAGGTCAGGACGGTGTAAAGGCAGGTCAGGGACGGTGTAAAGGCAGGTCAGGGACGGTGTAAAGGCGGGTCAAGGATGATGTAAAGGCAGGTCAGGGACGGTGTGTAAAGGCAGGCCAGGGACGTGTGTAAAGGGTCAAGGATGGTGTAAAGGCAGGTCAGGACGGTGTAAAGGCAGGTCAGGGACGGTGTAAAGGCAGGTCAGGGACGGTGTAAAGGTGGGTCAAGGACGGTGTAAAGGCAGGTCAGGGACGGTGTAAAGGCAGGTCAGGGACGGTGTAAAGGCGGGTCAGGGACGGGGTAAAGGCGGGTCAGGGACAGTGTGAAGGCGGGTCAGGGACGGTGTAAAGGCGGGTCAGGGACAGTGTGAAGATGGGTCAGGAACAGTGTAAAGATGGGTCAGGAACAGTGTAAAGGCGGCTCAGGGACGGTGTAAAGGCAGGTCAGGGACGGTGTAAAGGCAGGTCAGGGACGGTGTAAAGATGGATTAGGGATGCTGTAAAGATGGATCAGGGACGGTGTAAAGGCAGGTTGATCCTGGCGTAAAGGTGGGTCAGGAACAGTGTGAAGGCGGGTCAGGGACGGTGTAAAGGTGTGGGTCAGGAACAGTGTGAAGGTGGGTCAGGGATGGTGTAAAGGTGGGTCAGGAACAGTGTGAAGTCGGGTCAGGGACGGTGTAAAGGTGGGTCAGGAACAGTGTGAAGGTGGGTCAGGGATGGTGTAAAGGTGGGTCAGGGACGGTGTAAAGGCGGGTCAGGGACGGTGTAAAGATGGATTAGAGATGCTGTAAAGATGGATCAGGGACAGTGTAAAGGCAGGTTGAGGCCGGTGTAAAGATGGATTAGGGATGGTGTAAAGGAAGGTTGAGGCCGGTGTAAAGATGGATTAGGGATGCTGTAAAGATGGATTAGGGATGCTGCAAAGATGGATCAGGACAGTGTGTAAAGATGGATTAGGGATGCTAAAGATGGATCAGGACGGTAAAGGCAGGTTGAGGTCGTAAGATGATTAGATGTGTAAAGGAAGGTTGAGGTCAAAGATGGATTAGGATAAAGATGGATTAGGATGCTGTAAAGATGGATCAGGGATGGTGTAAAGGAAGGTTGAGGCCGGTGTAAAGATGGATTAGGGATGCTGTAAAGATGGATCAGGGATGGTGTAAAGGAAGGTTGAGGCCGGTGTAAAGGCGAGTCAGGGATGCTTTAAAGGAGGACAGGCCTGTGTGTTAACGTGTCACAGAGGCCAAGTGACAGTTTCAGTGGGAACACCTGAACACAGCGATTCCCTCACACTGAGATCTATTGGAAATCTTTATCTTCTCATAAGATTGAATGAGTGGAGCAGAGTAATCTCATTACAGAGCCAGCGATCAATCCGTCACACTTCTGACTGCCTACAGTCGCGGCCCGATCGCAAATCATTTTTCCATCATCGTGGCAGGGAGCACATGTCACTCTGTGATTAGATACAAAAAATATAATCAGAGCTCACATCGCCACCACGCTACCACCAGCAGCCTCTAACGGTACTTTATAACAGACATTAAAATATTCGCACCTCAAAAACGACAGGAATACAGATCAGACATCAGTAAGGAAAATCATGTGACCAAACACTAATAAACGCTGGCCAGCAATTAGCGGCACATCATTTGCATAATGCTAATTGTTGGCTCCTGTCTTCCATTCATCACTTGGACAAATTCCTCATAAATTCCTTATAAACTGTCTGTGGTTCCACTTTCATTATTTAAGAGAAAGAAGAAGAAACTTTATTTCTGGAGCACTTTTCATGCATTTACCTGCAGCTCAAAGTATCCTCTACTCTTGGAGCAATTTTTAAAACAAGTTTATTTGTTAATTGTTGTAAATAACTACACTAGGTAAACAAAGAAAAAATGTAGCGAGTTATAATGTGAAAAATAATGTATGAACAGAAAGCTCTGCTAAATACAAACCAAAGGTCTCCAAGCATTAAGAGTTTGAAACTAGAACCGAATTTTATAATCACTTCTAAAATCACATTTTAAAAAGTTCTTATTTACAGTGGAAGCTTGGTAGTAAAATAAGTGATAAGGGTTGATTAGAGTTATGATAAAACATGACTTCTTTGTGACGTGCTCATATTCATGTGTTTAGACGTTTAATGTTCCAGCAGTTTTCTGCTTCATTAGATCACATTCTAAACATGTTGAGGTTTAAAAAAATGAGGTGAAGGTGAAGTTCTGCCTCTTCTGCTATTAAAGAGCAGCACTTCAGTCTGCTGGAGGAATCAGGCAGGTGTGTAGCAGCCTTTGTGAATTTTCATTAAAAACGTATGTCACCCCCTCCCTGCTCCCGCTGTAGCCACGGGCCCTATACTGAGCCTCCCACATACCAGAGAAGTGAATTACCTTCCAGACGAGAGAGAGACAGGCCGATTTCCCTTGTTTGCTCCGCCACACTTCATAATCCGCCTCAATCACCGAAATGAGACTTTCACAGAGACACGAAGCCCACAGGATTATAATCCTCATTCTGCAGCACATATCAAAAGTTCATCTAATTTAATATCGAACATCACTGAGGTCACGTGTTCTTATACATCTCACTGCAAGGACACAACCTGCACCGACAAAGTCTCGCCGTAATTTTAATCAAATGACTTCTGACTCACAGCCGATGGAAAGTGCAGATTTTAAACCCTCAAACCAGCCAAGCATTAGCGAGTCGGTCGAAGAGAAGATCATTTGTTCTAATCTGAATCTGATGGACAGTTATTGTATGAAGACAGAAAAAACGGCCCTCACATCTCATTTTTTAGAATCTGCAAATAAACCAGTCACAACATGCCTGATAATGTGGGACCCCCTCAAGACCCCCAAAAGAGCTCTGACTGTCCAGGTCTGCACTCCACAGTCTCTTGCAGAGACGTTTAGCTGTCAAAGTGATGTCCACATGAATGCAGGTCCCATGGTTTCACAGCAGATCATTGTCCAGAATGTTACACGGTGTCTGCCAGCTTCCCATAGTGCTCTGTGGCGTCTCACCCTCATACACCCGTCTGTCCAATTGATGGAAAAGAGAACAGGGTTCTTCCATCATTCCATGGTCCAGTTCCGACTTCCATAGGAAGGAGCTTGCAGTGGTGGAAAGGGGACAGCATGGACATGACTGGTCTGCAACCCTGCACTGTGTGTTCTGACACCTTAATATTAGAACCAGCTGAACCTTTTAGCAGTTTGTGCTGCAGCAGCTCTTCTGAAAGAAAAGACGGGCTGGACATTGCCCACAAAACCCATCAATCATCCTTGTCTCCCTGTGATCCATCCATCCATTTTTCCTGCTTCCAACATCAACTTCAAGAACACGCTGTTTTTCTTACTGCCTAACATCCCCCCCTACGGTCAGGAGAACCTGGAACCACATCACAGCGATGGCCTAGTGTTTAAGGACTAGGACTGTGGATCTGAAAGTCTTGGGTTTGATCCTCGGCCAGCAGGTCACCTTGAGGTTCTCTTGAGCAAAGTACCGTCCCCATCACTGCTCCCTGCATGCTGCGTATGACTGACCTCTGCTGGACGGTGTGTGTGTGTGTTAAGTACAGAGGATGTGTTTGGTTGTGGTTCACTGTGTTCCCATTGACTAATAGTCACTTTCACTTTCAGCAGGTCTCACCTGCAGTGGGGTTAATCTTGGCTCTAAGATCCTTTTGGGTAATTAGGTTTATGCACAGCAAGCCAACAATGTTGAGGGTCCAGCAAAGATGTACAAAACTCCCCCAGCCTGTAGTGAAGAGCGTGACCAGCATCCCATCACTTCAGAAGCTCTGAGAGGTTAAAAGGGATCATCAGTAGAAGTGTCTCCAAAGGGAAGAATGGGTCCAGGGAGAAATGAAGTGGTCAGCAGGCTGCCAGCGGACAGAGACCCGACACCGCTCAGTGGCCTGGCAGCTGTCACTGAGGTGCCGATCCACTTACACCCAATCAATGAACCCGAAAACAGCACCGCTAAAGAGCAGAGACTGAAGAGATGGCTCGAGACTCAGACACTTTGTGTCAAGAACCTCAGCAAAGTGTGCCGTCGTCGGAGAGGCTTGTGAAATCAGGAGCTGTTTAATTCACCCAGTGAAGTGAATTAAAGGGAAAACTGATTCTTCCGGGTTGACGGAACAGATCTGCTGAGTTAACGCCTAAAGGTTCTTCAAGTATCACTGTTAGTTCATTAGTTTCAATTGTTTTGATTAAAGCGATGCATTTTTGACCAAGAGCTGTTGTTAATCTCAACATTCATTTTGTTTGTGCCTTTGTGTGCTTTAAACACCAAACATACAGAAATGATCAAATGCAACAACTCAAGCAAGAAGAGGAGAGATGCTCAAATGTACAGATGGAGGAAAAACAGACAAATATTCAGGTTTCTGATTTCAGCTGCAGAAACTGCGATGTTTACAGTTTTATAGTTTCAGTTTAAGATTGCATATCTATATTAAATCTTTTTTATGTGTAACTGTTTATGTATATATAATTTTATTGACTGTGCAATTGTACTCAGTCATTCTTATCCCTTTCTACCTTTGTACTTGGTTTTTAATCCCTGTGTATAAATAAAACATGTATCATCATCATCATTATCATTATGATGATGTGATGATTATTATTATTATTATTATTATTATTATAAAAGGCAAAACTGTGTGTGGCTGCTTTAATTCAGTCTATATAATGCCACAGGATGGCACTGATTATGAATAAATGGAAAAAGAGGAGGTGGATGAAATGATAAAGTAATAATTCAACTTAATTAACCTAACCCTAGGTGTCAGCGTTAAAGATGCTGAGATTTGTAGGATGGACAGGATTAGGGATGAGTACATTAGAGGAACAGCCAGGTTGGACGCAGGTTTGGAGACAGCGGAGAGAAATGAGACTCCGGTGGTGTGGACGTGTCCAGAGGAGAGACGAGGAGGTATCAGGAGGAGGGTATTGAAGATGGAGCTGCCAGGAAAGAGGAGAAGAGGAAGGACGAAGAGGGGAGGTTTATGGATGTGGTGAGAGAGGACATGCAGGGGGACGGAGTGAGAGGAAGACACAATAGACAGGAAGACATGGACATGTGGAGAGCAGCCGAAAGAAGAAGATCCACGTTAAACCACTTTAAAAGTCTGTGATCCGGCGAGAAACACAAGCTCGGGGTAAACGATGACACACAGGACGTCCCGTTTTTAAGGACAGTGACCCCTAATGTCATTAAGATGAAATCAGAGCCACCTCTAGTGGGGAGCTGCTACTGGAAAATATCTCCAGCACTGATCACGTCACGGGGCATAATTAGACTAAAAATCCACAATTTGTCAACCCAGCAGAGCAGCCGACACACGTCTGTAGTTTATAACCAGCTCCCTGTGACACGCTATAAATCTGAGTTGTGCTTCCAGCTAATTGTGAAGCTACAAACCATATTTTAATCACGCGACCTGCCGATACACTGCATCTGAGAATATACACATGAATAAATACTGAAGCAGCCTTTCCTCTGCACCAGCAGGCCTGGAATCTCTCACTCAATGAGTTTGGGTTCATCATTTCCTACCATGAACACAAACACTGTGAAACAAGAACCAGCAGGGCAGCGTCACCGGCGCCATTTACCTTCATTCAGGATTTATTGGTTATTACACTTATATTCATTACAAAAACTATCATCTGTTTCTCCTTCGTACAGTAATACTGAGTGATGGGGGAGAGGGAGGACCGCCCCACCTACCCAGAGAGAGAGGACAGTTCTACTGAGTGATGGGGGAGAGGGAGGACCACCCCACCTATCCAGAGAGAGAGAGAGGACAGTTCTACTGAGTGATGGGGGAGAGGGAGGACCGCCCCACCAACCCAGAGAGAGAGGACAGTTCTACTGAGTGGATGGGGGAGAGGAGACCGCCTACACACCCAGAGAGGACAGTCTCTACTGAGTGGATGTGGGGGAGAGGAGACCTACCTACACACCCAGAGAGAGAGAGAGGACAGTCTCACTGAGGATGGGGGAGAGGAGTGACCACCCCACCCATCCAGAGAGAGAGAGAGGACAGTTCACTGAGTGATGGGGGGAGAGGGGAGGACCACCACCTATCCAGAGAGAGAGAGAGACAGTTCTACTGGAGTGATGGGGAGGGAACCACCTCACACACCCGGGAGAGAGGACAGTTCTACTTGAGTGATGGGGAGAGGAGTAGTCCACCCCAATCTATCCAGAGAGAGAGAGGACAGTTCTACTGGAGGATGGGGGAGAGGGAGGACCACCCCACCTATCCAGAGAGAGAGAGAGGACAGTTCTACTGAGTGATGGGGGAGAGGGAGGACCGCCCCACCAACCCAGAGAGAGAGGACAGTTCACTGAGTGATGGGGGAGAGGGAGGACCGCCCTACACACCCAGAGAGAGAGAGGACAGTTCTACTGAGTGATGGGGGAGAGGGAGAACCACCCTACACACCCGGAGAGAGAGAGGACAGTTCTACTGAGTGATGGGGGAGAGGGAGAACCACTCTGCACACCCGGAGACCGTGGTCCGCCCCCCCCTTTCCTGACACTGAAAGAATATGAATTTGCTGTAACTTTTCTTGAAGTATTATTGCTTTTTGTGTTGAAGCTTAATGATGATTAGGAAGCAGTTAGAAGATCGTTCTTTTTTGAGTGAATGATGGAGGGAGTAGGAAGGCTCTCAGGTGCTGATCTACAGAAATAAAGGTAGGGGATGTGAAATGTGATGTGATGAATATGTGGCTGCGGCATGAGAAGTATTCCTGCCTCCATCTGCTCTCTCTCGCTGTGCCGTGTTCTCTGGAGTGTTTGCAAGTGTTTGGACGCTGGCCTGGGTTACACCTCCAACATCGCTGCCAATTACCACGCAAACACATTCTCATTAGAGCCTCTATTTGGACACCGCCGTGTTGTCATATCAGCTGCCGCGGGCAGTCAAACAAACAGCCAAAGGGAGCGGCTGTTCAAACGAGAGAAATTAGGCAGGGCCAGCGCTGAAATCTGACGGACGACCTTGGGAATATTTTTAGCTGTTTGCTGTGTAATTGGCAAAATGCCATGTGGAGATATTTCTGCTTTTTCCAGCACATTCAGCCTGTCGCTCTTTTAAGGAATGATGAATGTATTTCATGCTTTATGTTTCAGAGTTTAAAGCAAAATCAGTTCAGCAAGAACGGACAGTTATACCGAAAGAATCGAATCTAATGCTAACTGATGGGATGCAGGCTTCCATTGCTTGTTGTCTGATTAGCTGATTGGCTACAAATGGGGTAACAAGCTGTTTATTGTTGATTTTCAAGTAAATCTTATTTATTTATTTATTTTATTTTAAAATCCTTCACGTCAAACAAAATACTAACACAATCTTCACCTTTATTGCTGCAGATATTGGAGGACCGCTAGTGCTGAACGTAAATTTAAAACGAGATAAACAATCTAGCCATGGTTTACTTTTGCCCCCTTTTTAGAATTTCAGGCAGGGAATAAGGGTGAGCGGTTCTTGGGCTTAAAAGCTTTTCCACTTGTTTCGTCACGGACCGTAGCGTCGCTCACTGGAGCCTGTCAGCCACTCGACCTCTGACCCCTGCGGTGACCGTGAGGAACAAGGAACTCAAGCAGATGAAATGATTAAACGAGCACCAGCAGGAGGGCTGGGGGTACCTGAGGCCACGCTTGTGCACTTGGACACGGACACGCGTGCACACACACACACACACACACACACACACACACACACACACACACACACACACACACACACACACACACACACACACAGTTCTGGGCTTTAGCATAGCATTTGCAAGCCAACCCAGTGTGGTGCTCCAACACTTTCCTCTCACCAATGATGTCAACTGTTACTCATCGCTCACACCAACACACTCCACAGCGGCTCTGGCCTGGAAAGTGTTGGGCTGTGTTCTGATATCCCGTATCTGGGCCTTAAGAAAATAGTATTTACACCCAATTGGTGACAAACACACACAACTCAGCTCCTGTGTGGATCTGCTGACTGATAGTGAACACTCACGCTACCACACACTTTCTGAGAACGCTGCACCTACACACCTACACACCTACACACTTACACACCTACACACCTACACACCTACACACCTACACACCTAAACACCTACACACCTACACACTTACACACTTACACACCTACACACTTACACACTTACACACACACCTACACACCTACACACCTACACACCTACACACTTACACACTTACACACCTACACACTTACACACCTACACACCTACAAACAAGGCGGAGCGGTGCTGCAGAAGAACCGCTTTAAGTTACCTTAAGAGTAGGAGCACTGACTGTGTTTTTAGAGGCTGGTTGTCGTTCTAAAGTTCCTGCCAAGCATCTCTACATCACCCAAACCCCCAATACCTTCTGTGTTATATCATTATATTACTGTATTATCTTCCTTTACAGTTTTCCAATTTGAATCTATCTTTTACTCTTATACACTGCCTTCTCCCTCCATGTCTTTACATAATCTTAAGAGTGACTGAGGGTAAAGTTGTTGATTCTTGAACCTCAGACCTCCTCCAGATCTTCATTAAGGTGGATCAGATTTGTTGAGTAGAGTAGAGTAATCTAGAGTAATCTAGAGTAATCTAATCTTTGTGGGTGTGGTTTAGGACACAGCAGGACTTACTGTCTCTAAACATCAACGAACTGAAGGGATAATGAATTCATTAAGAGAGAGGATGTTTCACACCGCGAGGTCTGCCAGCAGAAGATTAGTGTTTAAGAACATGGTCACAGGATCGGAAGGTCGTGGGTTCAAATCCTGGACCAGCAGGTTGCCCTGAAGTACTCTTCAGCAAGGTACTGTCCCCATCACTGCTCCCTGGGTGCTTCACATTGCTGCCCCCTGCTGCATGGTGTTTGTGGGTTAAATGCAAAGAATGCATTGTGCTGACAAAGTCACTTTCACTTTCAGGTAAGTTTTTAGGGACACAAATATGCAGGTATACGAGCATGCCCATACGTTTATAGATAATGGGACATCACAGACCACTTAGGGCTCCTTGGCAAAAAAAAATAGAAAAAGTTTCTGCTTTTGGTGAATATCTGCCTCTAATAACTCAAATAACAAAACGATATTTATATCTCATTCTTACCTCATCTCAGATTCCTCTCTTGTAGCCATTGGCTGTTCTTCTCCAGTTTGTTTTTAAAAAAGTGTTCTTTTCAGACTGAGTGCGCGAAGGCAGTGCAGTCTAGCATATGTGAACTGACAGTCAGGTTCAGGATGCAGGAGATGCATTATGGATGAGATAAAGGGGGGGGGGTGACGACAGCTGACGGCTGTGTCACAATGCATGAGCAGAAATGACAGGCCTGGACCCTGACCTGTTACTGTGACACTTCAGCCTCTAATCGGAAGGTACAGCTCTCCCCACCGTCCACAACAGCAGACGCAAGCCAGGTCAATAATTCATACGCTCCAATATGGTGCTGCAGTCGACCTTTTATTTGGAGAAAAATCATCTCCGAGTCCCCACAGGACGCTGTCCTTTAGCCACGCTAGACCTTTTAATACCAAAGGAGTAAAATATTGCTGTCTTTTTTATTTCTGGCAATTTACCTTAATGTTTACACACACACACACACACACACACACACACACACACACAGAATAAAAATAAATAAATTATTGGACCTCTACAACCACTTAGCACAAATAACTGTAACCACTGTAAAACAAAAAGTACATTTCAAATGCCCTATTAAACTGACTCTGAAGTACTCCTATATTAACCCCTTTATACTAAATAATATATACACAATATACATTCATTATAAACACTATATATTCCCATATACATTGTATAAAATATAAACTGTACTATATACACTATATACTATATAAACTGTCTCTATATACACTATATACTATATAAACTGTACTATATACATTATACACTATATAAACTGTCTCTATATACACTATATACTATATAAACTACTATATACACTATATACTATATAAACTGTACTGTATACACTATATACTATATGAACTGTCTCTATATACACTATACACTATATAAACTGTACTGTATACACTATATACTATATAAACTGTACTGTATACACTATATACTATATAAACTGTCTCTATGCACACACTATATACTATATAAACTGTACTATATACACTATATACTATATAAACTACTATATACACTATATACTATATAAACTGTACTGTATACACTATATACTATATAAACTGTCTCTATATACACTATATACTATATAAACTGTCGCTATATACACTATATACTATATAAACTGTCTCTATATACACTATACACTATATAAACTGTACTGTATACACTATATACTATATAAACTGTACTGTATACACTATATACTATATAAACTGTCTCTATGTACACTATATACTATATAAACTGTACTGTATACACTATATACTATATAAACTGTCTCTCTATATACACTATATACTATATGAACTGTCTCTATATACACTATATGCTATATAAACTGTCTATATACACTATATACTATATGAACTGTCTCTATATACACTATAAACTATATACACTGTACTGTATACACTATATACTATATAAACTGTCTCTATATACACTATATACTATATAAATTGTACTGTATACACTATATACTATATAAACTGTACTGTATACACTATATACACTATATACTATATAAACTGTGTATTTTCTGTTTGAACTGCTCTAACACACACCTTTCTTTGTAAGTGGTGAAGTTAATCAGGGTACCACAGCTGTATGTTTCACAGTATTTACTCACTGAGTCACTGATATAGTCGATAATATTATAGCAGAAGAGATTTTACACATTCTGAGAATCCGAAATATTACTGCGTACCTGAGTGATACAAAGATAAATACACTATAAAATATAAGAACAGTAGCAACAAGTAATTGCATATCTGTGTGTTAAAGAATGTGTTATTTGTAGAATCCTCTGTATTTAGGACACAGTAGGTCTCACTGATCGTTAATAAACTCCAGCCTTTTCACACAACAGGGTGTGTTTGGTGTCTGTTGTGTATTTTCAGAAGCTGATCTGGAATCAGTCCTAAATATGTTTATAGTTTTATCCAACAATAAGTCCTACTGTGTCCTAAACCACACCAACAAGTCTGATGAAGAGTCGCTGCACTTTAATGAAGCGCTTGAGGTGGGTGCACTGGGTGGAGGGGTGTTCTGGAGTGAAAGATTTGGATTCCTACTAGTGTTGGCCAAGCTAACCTCGCATTTCTGACTAAAGAATCAAAACTGGGATTCAACCATGTTTGAGGATCAGCCACACCTGTAGAGGGTTTAAAAACAAATCAGACTCTTTCTGCTGCAGAGCTACTGAAACAACTTAACCTCCAGGAACCTTGGACTCTAAGAGGATGTTTTTGTTTGGCTACTTTGATCCAAAGTGAGTCACACTCTTTGTGTCAAAACAAGTAACAAAAACATGATTTGAGAATTGGTTTAGGCTCCACCCCCAGCCAAACAGGACCATCAAAATAAAGAGTGGCTTTTTGAAATGTAACTCCAGTTGCCACAGAAGTGCTGTATGTGGTGGTGAATGTCACCTCTGCTGTCTCTCTGCTCACCGTCTGGCCTTGTGGTCCATGAGTGTCTATTTGTGTGTGTGTGTGTGTGTGTGAGTGTGAGAGATGGGGCGCAGAGGGTGGCCCCCTGGGCCTGGCGCTGCCTCTGACGGCACTGCCATAGCTGCACTCAGGTGAAACCGATGTGGTGGCAGCATGAAAGCCCTGTGCAAAAAAAAAAAAACCCGTCGAGAAAAGATCAAAGACTTCACTCGACTCCGGCTGGGTGGCCTGAACGGATTTTCTCCGTTGTGTCTTGTTGTGATGAAGTATAAATAACTAAAGAGTTCGCTTTCTGAGGGGCTCAAGAGTGGGCATGTTGGCAATAACAGCTTTTTTTCCAACTGCAGCAAGTCCTGGTGCACGAGTGGAAAGTTTGGAGGACGCTAACATGACGGCCAAGCGTGAAGAACGGCTGTCCCTTCAATCAGATTTGACAATTCAACACAATTTGTGGACATTTTGTCAAAAATGTATCAAAACTTTGGAGATCATTTTGTTCTGAGGTCAGAGCCTAACGGAAGATTCCGAGCTGCTCACTGCCATTGCTCGCTTAAAACAATGTGTGCTGCTTCATAAGATCTCCCAAAACCTCCTGAAATTGTAGGCACGCGGGTCGTTAACCTTAAGTGGGGAGTTTTTATAATACCTGAGAAGCTCCGTGCCAGTCAAACCTGAAATAAAAAATAAACAGCATTTTCAAACGTCCCTCAAAATAACGCTGCTCACGTTACTGTGACACTTTGTGACAGCCTTGTTATTTCACTCGGGTTTCAGACTGAGGCACGCCCATTCCTTTGACCAGCATAATGAAGAGAGGAAAAAACAAAAAGGTTCTATATCTCAGTGTGTTTCACAGGAAAGAACATTATCTTGAGCTTTTCAGCCAGTGCTTGTTCCTGAGCGCTCAATGAAAGAAATAAAATAAAACACTCCACTGCTCTCAGCCCACACACTGCTAAGAATACTTTTCTGTCACTTTTGATGCTAGGCAGGAAATAGATTATGCATTATCTCAGACCCTTTGGGTATGCAGGTCCATCCTAGAATTCATTAAGGCTGAGGGCCCCTGCAGACTCGCTAGTTTGAGCAGTGCTCTGCAGGCCAAAGGCCCTGACAGGTTACGCACACATCACGCTGGGTGACGGACTGCAGGGTTCAGACTTCCACTCTCCTTCCTCGGTGGAGGGAAGGAGGCAGTCATGGTCTTCTGCTGCTTTCAAAATGATTTGAGAGAAGCAAGAGGGGCAGCTCAGGTTGCTCGCTGTGTTAAAGGATTCGTGCTGTTGAGAGCGGGAGCCGGTCCAGCACGTCGCTTGCAGTGGGACACGTTGCTCGCAGTGGACATGACTCAAGCTCAGCGAGTCGTTTTTCAGCTTTTGCCAAAATACCACCAGAGCTGGACTTCATGCAGCGTGATGTCCTGTGAAATTTTTCACCATGCAAACAGGTTTTTTTTTCCTCTGCCGCTACGTACTGCAGCTTATTTACACAGGGCCCCCTAGTGGTGCAGGCGCTGGCATTATTACAGTATCATCTGAATTAAGAGAATCACACTGACGTGAGTAAAATATGCATAAACACCAAGGAGACTCAGCAAGCGCCAGGAGTTTAAGTAAAGGGGAAGAAGAGGGGATGATTTTTGTTTTTTGCCTTTCTTTCTTCCAAATAAAAATCTTGAACCAATTCTTGCTGGATGTTTTCACCATGGCAATGTTCACAGCTGCACACCGCGGCTGCTCTGTACTGGAGGATAAATTACAACATGCCTGAAATGAAGCTTCTCTGAGTGACCTTTCTTCCCAGTTTGGTCCTGTTGATGAACTGGTTGAAGGGGAGCATGTGCTTCCTCCTCCTGGGGGCAGTGGTGCCCTGAGGTACCGGTGAGCCAGGAACGGTCTCCCACAGTGCTCCCTAGTGTTACAGCCCACTGCTCCCGGTGTGTCTTCACTGTCTGAACGGGTTGGATGTAGAAGACAAATCCACTGGTCACCGTTCACAGTATGTGGATGGAATTTAAAGACACGTAAAGCTTCACAACAGCCAGCTCAGCACGCTTGGACGACCAGATCTAGCTTATACCCTCGCTGTCTAATCAGCTCGGTGGTCACATGCCGGGTCAGCAACCGTGTGTTGTGTTCATATTAAAATGTCTAGGTAAGCCTGCATTATGCAGAAGAGATGGCCATACTATCCAGTTCCACGATAAACAGCAGTGCAGTGATGAGTATCTTCTTAAACATGAGAGTAATGCAAGGAGACAATAACAGTTTGAACAAATATTAGAAAATAAAGAACAAAAGCAGAAAAACAAAGCGCAAAAGGCAGGTTACCTGCTCGTGAGCCCTCGATAACACAGTTCACAGAATATTGAATAAATATCTCTGCAACAGCCGCACAGCACAAGCTTTGCATAAGCAGCTTAAAGAGCGAGGGGGGGGGGTGTTTGATACACCGCTTCAAAGCGGTCTTCAGCTTAAGTAAAAACGTGCTCCTGGGAGACGTGAGGTTTGACGGAGGTGTATCTGCCAGCTTAAACATTCAATCCAACAGAAAGGTTCCGACCTTCAGGACAAACGGTTGACTTTACACCGGTTATGAAATCAACCTGCTTTCTTTACCAGCACTTTACATCAGCCTGGATTTATCTCCTGGTACTGTAGTGTGGATGGTGTGACAGAGTGGCTCACATATTAACATCTGATGCACTGAAAAGAAATTAAGAAATGCTCGGTTGGGCACCTAATATATGAGTATTAGGATTTAACAGAACTTGGGAACTTCTCAAAGTGAGCCGAGTTAACAAATGCAGAGCTGCCAAACGTACATTGTCAACAACGATCAAGAGGTGCTGTAACAAAGTACTGTAGAAAGGTTAAAGCAACCTTGTCCTCTTTGTGGCGTCTATTTTAGATCTTAAACTTTTGTGAATATTCTAGATTTTGTTGACCACTATGTTGTCCTCCACAGGAGGAAGAGAAGCTAACACAGGGTTATTCTGGTATGGTTCCCATCCACAGAGCACACAGGATCAGCAGTGTGAGAGAGCAGATGTAAATCAAAGATCTTGTGGTCTGAAAAAAAACACGACTCATGCTTAGAGACTATCACAGTTCACACAGAATCACAGGTCTGCCAAAATTAGCCCAAGTTATTTCCTTCCAGTCTAACGACAGATATTTCCAAACGGTAATATATTCGCTGTAAAACAGAAGAGAGGTGGTGATGGAACTACTACTGGGTTTCAGGAAGTAATGAAGACATGATCATACGTTTCAAACGGAAATATTTGTTCTATTTCTTTTATTATTGTGCTTTACGTGCTTGATTTTCTGACTAGTTCTAATAAACTGTGTATTTGTTCCTTTTTGTTCTGATCTTACTTTCTCTCAGTCAGAATGAGTTTTTATTACTGAGAAGGAACCTGTCAGGATTATGGGTTGGGAGTCAGAGAGCAGTGTGATTGCTGTAACCCTGAAGGGGGTCAGAAAGGTCATATGTGATGAAATGAAGATAATTCTTTTACAAAATTCTCAGCAGTGCAAAACAAGGAAACATTAAGAGCTTGTTAAAGTTTTGGAACAATACAGGTGTAGTGTTTTCAAAATAAAAGTGTATTTCAGCGTTTTGAAGGCTCGGGGGTTTTCATGTGAGAAACATGTGTTGATTAGCAGGTGCTTTACTTGAGCCCAGTACAGTTAAAAGATTAACTCCTCACGTCCTGGGCGAGCACTGAGAAGATAGCAACATGTATTTAAACTGAGCCTGAATATCTGAGTGTTCGACTTCTCCACCAGAAGAAGATGAAGCTTCTCATTTTGGCTACCCTGCTGGGCATGAGCTTTGCTCAGTTCAGCCCAAATATGAAACATGGAAGAACTTCCCTGGTTCACCTGTTCGAATGGCGTTGGGCTGATATTGCAGCAGAGTGCGAGAGATATCTGGCACCCAATGGCTACGGTGGAGTTCAGGTATGTTCAAGGGGGATAAAAAAAGTCTGTTTCAATTACGTTGATAAACATGTTCAGATGTAATTCTAGAAAGAACCCATTCAGTACTCCAGCATTTCATTGGACAATGGAACTTGTTAAATCTTGTAATTAACTGAGGAGATGAATCAGGATTGTTTGAGACCACTTTATTACAACATACACTGGTGCATCCATCCGTGGAAACATATGTTCATATGATGCAATTTCACTGCAGATCTCCCCTCCAAGTGAGAACATTGTTCTCACCAACCCTTGGCATCCTTGGTGGCAGCGATATCAACCCATCAGTTATAACCTGTGTTCCAGATCAGGAAATGAGAATGAGCTGAGGGACATGATCACCAGATGCAACAACGTTGGGGTAAAACGGACAATCCTTTCAGAAACCCAAACGGACATATTGGAAATCAAGCCGTTTGATTTAAACGGCCTTCTATTCTGTAGGTGAACATCTACGTAGATGCAGTGGTCAACCACATGTGCGGATCAGGTGGTGGAGAGGGCAAGCACTCAAGCTGTGGTACATATTTCAATGCCAACACGAAGGACTTCCCGTCGGTCCCTTACTCAGCCTGGGACTTCAATGATAACAAGTGCCACACCGGCAGTGGAGAAATCGAAAACTACAATGATATCGATCAGGTGTGACTCTTAGCATGTCAATTTAGTTCCTAGATATGTCAGTAATTTTGCCTTACCTGTGAACTGTTCTAACGCTGAAAGGTGAGAAACTGTCGTCTGGTCAGTCTCCTGGACCTGGCCTTGGAGAAAGATTATGTGCGCGGAAAAGTGGCCGACTACATGAACAAGCTTATCGACATGGGTGTTGCTGGGTTCAGAATGGACGCTTGCAAACACATGTGGCCTGGTGACCTTAATGCAGTTTACAATCGTCTCACGAACCTCAACACCAAATGGTTCCCTGCTGGTTCAAGACCTTTCATCTTCCAAGAGGTTTCTTTGCTTTTCTTTATTGAAGCACATTTTGTTTTCTAAATACTTTAATTCTGAGGATTTCCTCACCTGGAAAAAATGTTTCAGGTCATTGATCTCGGTGGTGAGCCCATCAAAGCATCCGAATACACTGGACTGGGAAGGGTAACGGAGTTCAAGTATGGTGCCAAGCTGGGTACAGTTGTTCGGAAATGGAACGGAGAAAAACTAACCTACTTGTCGTAAGTAAACTTTCGGGACTGTTGAAGTAAATGATTAGTATGTCATTCAGTTATTATTGGGTCTTATTTTCTGGAAGTTATTCAGATCAGCTGGTGGCTTTCTTCCAGTAACTGGGGTGAGGGTTGGGGGATGATGCCCTCTGGCAAGGCTCTGGTGTTTGTCGACAACCACGATAACCAAAGAGGTCACGGGGCTGGAGGTTCATCCATTCTTACATTCTGGGATTCCAGGTATTACAGGTTTTCACAACAAATTTCTAAAACACAGCGATGCCACGTTCTGCGGCATTTATTATGTAAAACAGTATGATTATCTAAACGATTCTGCACAATGTAATGGTGTTTATTAAGGCTTTATAAGATCGCTGTTGGTCTGATGCTGGCTCATCCTTACGGCGTTACCAGAGTGATGTCCAGCTACCGTTGGGACCGCAAATTCGTTAATGGAAAGGTACAGGAACCGAAACAAACTAACCCTAACCCTAGGCCTACATCCATGCTCCCAACTGTTCGTGTTGGTAATTGTCTAATTTCTTTGATGTTTTGGGTTTCTCAGGATCAGAATGACTGGATTGGACCACCCAGTTATGGTGATGGCTCAACCAAGCCTGTGCCCATCAATCCAGACAGTACCTGTGGAGATGGCTGGGTCTGTGAGCACAGATGGAGACAGATCAGGTGACTGGAAATTTTCTAAACAATGTTTTTCCACCATTGACTGATTTCTTCTAAACATAACCAACCCAACACATTCTCTACAGAAACATGGTGATTTTCCGAAATGTTGTCAACACGCAGCCGCTTTCCAACTGGTGGAGCAATGGCAATAACCAGATTGCTTTCAGTCGTGGTAGCCGTGGTTTCATTGTTATCAATAATGATGACTGGTAAGGCAACACATTCACAATAAAGACAAAAAAGACTGAACGATAATACAATAAAGACAATAAATACTGAAAAGTGCTCTTGGTTTCTGCTTAACTTTAGGGCCCTGGACGCAACTCTGAACACTGGTTTACCTGGAGGAACCTACTGTGATGTGATTTCTGGCCAGAAGGAAGAGGGTAGATGTACAGGGAAGCAGGTGCAGGTTGGAGGAGATGGAAGCGCCTACTTCAAAATCAGCAACTCAGAAGAAGATCCATTCATTGCAATTCATGCTGATTCTAAACTGTAAATTTAAGGTACAAATAAAATTGCTTCGACTGCAAATCAATAACCTTGTCTTTTCTGAGTGTGTGAGGGGCTGATATATGAGGAGGGGAAGAAGCTCAATGAGCCAATCAAATTACTGTCTTAGTAGGTCCCACCCCAAAGGTTTCTCAATGGCTGTAATTATAAAAAACATACGGATGCTGCAATACAATATACAATATAAACGTACAATATAACATACAATAAACGTATACTGATTAACCGTTCAGTGTCACAAACTGAACTGCTTCTTTCTTCTGCATTCATTAAAAGCTGTCTCTGGATCTTTCATCAATGTTCCTCCACAACACTTTAATGGGGTCTTTCGACACCTTTGCCAATGAAAAGCCTGCCCATCCCTACAACTCTCCCAACATTTTGTTGGAGGATACTCTTTTACCAAAGTCAAGACCCTTTGCAATTTCCAAAAGAGAAAATCAAGCTATCGATGAGTGTCTAATTTTCCCACAAAGCTCCAGCATTTATAATTTGCCGAGGAGAAGGATGGAGGATTTAGGGAACATAAATTTCATAAAAAACTTACAACAGTTGTGTGGCTGGAGAAGGGAAGAAAATGCCTATTGATTAGGATCACGGAGGGTAATGAATTAAAGGGTTTTCATATTTCATTTAATAAATTATGAATATATACATTTCTTTCCTCAACAACTTCCAGCAGCTGCTCTTGGGGGATCCTGAAGCACTCCCAGGCCAGCCCAGATTTATGACACTCCCGGTGTGTTCTGGGAGGCACCTGGGAGGTATCTTGACTGGACGCCCAAATAATCTCAACTGCCTCCTTTCAATGCAAAGGAGAAGTGGCTCTACACCAAGCTCTTCCCAAATGCCTGAGCTCCTCACCCTGTTCTTAAGGGTACTCAGCCACCCTATGGAGGAAACTATTTCCACAGCAATATTAATAATGTTCAACAAGTTCATTTGGATCATTGTATCAATATTGCATCTGTTGACAACATTTTAATCTCCTCTCCGCCATTCTAAAAGCATCTGGTTGTGTCTGGTACATTCTCAAAAACCTTCTCGATGACTTCTTTAAGAGGTTAGAGTTCCTTGAGCAGTCTAAAATCTATCCAGGCTATACTGTTTCCTAAAAGCCATCAACATATGATTTTATCAGTGGTTACGGGAGCATTTCAGCTCCTTGGAAAGCTCTTCTTGAGGGTTAGCCCAAAAGAGTCAATCTGAAATGAACCTGCTGAAGACACTTTTGACTCACTCAAACTGGCTTTATGTAACTCTACTTAAGGATGCTGATGTAATCCTGAAGTAAAATCCCAATGTAAAATCTCCCGATGCCCAAACAAGGAGACAGAGGGACTGTAATAACAAACAAAACAATCAAGCAACATCAATAAAGCCACAGATCAATAAAGGTGACTAAAATCTTTATATTAAATAGATTTATAAAGCATCAAAAACAGAATTAAAGAAGTACATAGTTTTTTCCATGATGTAGGTACAGATGAACAAATCTGAAAGTGTGCATTTGGTCAAAACGAGCTTAATGCTGAAAGAGTAATGAATGAATGTGCAAATAGAGGGCAACTGTGTCGGCCACTTGATCGGAGGATCTGGGGTTCCAACCCCTTCCCAATGGGTTGCCCTGAGGTACCCTTGGGTTGGACTCCAGCACCCCCCCCGCGACCCCGTTTGGGACAAGCGGCAGAAAATGGATGGATGGATAGAGGGCAACTGTGTGTAGGAACATTGTATGCCTCTCCAATTTTTATATGGTTTTAAGAATATTAAACTTTTACAGTCTGATTGGTTATGTGCATGTGGACTATAGACTGTTCTGACTGAGGACAGAAGTTCCTGTCTAGGGTCTCCATTTAGCCTCATTATCCTCCACCACTTTGCATGCTTGTGTTCAGGAACATTAACATCCTCAGTTTCATCCTAAATGACTAAAACATAAATCTGCTAATGTACTGATCTTTCTAATTAGGCTGTGTTAGACTGTACGTTTGTTTTTTTTGTTTTGAGAGTATTTGTGCTGAATTTGGGTGTTTATGATGAAATGTATTGCTTTCTTACCTTTAAGAGTGCTTTAGATTTTGGGTGCATGTTGGATGAGGTTGATGCAAGACTTGCTGTTAAAGCCGAGGCTGATCAAGGGAAGAGCAAGCGATCGCCAGGAGGAGAGCAAGGCGGTGCTGGGGTAACATCATCTTCTGTATGGCCGTCGTCCTTCGGATGCATCGAGTCCATTGCCTGAAAATAATTACATTTAGACCTTTAGAAATAAATTACTGTATGAATACTTATATAACATTTCTATGTATATAAAATATAAAGTACTAAATCATAGTATTAATGATAATAAAACTTCATTAAGCTCATAGAATACAATAACCACTAACTTCTCTTAAAATAGAATTGCTTGTGTAATATAAAATACCAATTAAAAAACTGACTGTTGGGAAATGCAAATAAATAAATGAATGAATTAGAATTTTTTTTTTACTTTTATTTCATTGCAGACTGATATTTCGTGTTTTGTGTGGTCGATGTCATTTTATTTGTTAATAAACAACCGTTCCTGAATTTCAGATCTGCAACACGTTCTCAAAAGCTCTGGGATGTGAAGCATTTGCCACTTTGAAACAGCTATTTTGTTATTTATTTTTTTCAGCACTATTGGCTGAGGACCAATCAGAGACTACTTTTCTGATGTAATTAAAATGAGATTCTATTCTGCTATCCACAGCTCCATACTATTAGATCAGCTCCCCGAATTATGGACTAAATAGAATAAATAATGTGCCCAGAGGGTTAAGTAATGCAGCTTATTGAGAATCCTGCTTTATGAAAAATCACTCTGAGCCCCACTGATGGAGGAGAATTTGTGAAATAGGCCCCCAGGGAAAAGCCGCGGGCCCGGTTAGACCAACCGTGGGAAATGACGAGGCCCTACAGTGGAGGACGGAACGGCTGGAGTTTATAGAAGAGAGTTAATTGGAAACAGATGAGGACGACAATGAGGTGGGAGGAAGTGCTGATTGATTGATGCTGACAGATGTGGGTGTGGCACGATTCTTCTTCCTGGAGCCCATCGGCTCATCCTCACCAATAATCCTCTCCATTATTGAAGTAAATAGTGAAAGATGGCTCGATTAAACTGATCCGGGAGGCGGGCTTGCCGCTGCTGTAACTTTAAACCTCCGAATGTAGACGCATCATCTTTCCCTGAGACAGCGGATCGTGTTTGGTTCTCTTTCTGAAGGCGGGTCTTTTTCTAATAAGCGGGTCACGGCTATCCCTCACCTTCGCCGCCATCTTTAACAATAAATCTGCAATAATCTTTCATGAATATGTTCAGCGCATGGACAAGGTTGGAGTAAAATCCATTTCAGTTCAGCTTCAATTAAATTAGTTCACCCAGTGAGAAAGTCTTCCCCAGATTAATCACACTTTAAGCAGATAGTTCATTTATTTCAGCCTGTGAGTTGAAATTAGGCCCTGAAATGATGCTGAACTGATTAAAGTGAACGTCACCCTGCCAGATATGCTAATGCTCTTCTAAATGATGCCCTGTCCTCATGTGCCCCATGCAAGAGGCAGAAGACATGATAAATAACTCTCTTCAGAAGGAGGTCAAGGAAAGGAAATGGTCTGCCCAAAGAAACCGAATTTTAGAGCAAAACCATGTAAGTCCAACAAAGGATACTTTCACAGAAGAAAGTGCATTAATGTGTTCTGCCGGTCCAGTCATCATGAAATGTTGAGTCCTAGCAACAGCTGCTGTTTTTGAATTATGGATGGAAAAATGAAACTATGAGAAGTAAAAGTGATAATATGAACGCTTAAATGGTTCTTCACCTGGTGAAACGAGTTCCTCTGAATGCTGGATGTGTTAAAAGATCTTC